>CM031239.1:573625021-574143610 GCA_018340775.1 Taxus wallichiana var. yunnanensis | reverse complement strand
GAACTAGATGCTTCTACCGCTCACTCTCGTCACCTATCTCGATCTCTATACCGCTCTACTTGAATCCGTAATAAAACAAGCTCACAATCTACTCCACATATCGACACTTTGTAGCTCATTATATCATGCAAAATATCTTGAGCCATACCTCCTGCACCCGTTGCCTCTCTCATTCACTCGACTCATCATGTGCCTCATCACGCTCACTAAAAAAGCTATGCATGTCCCTAATGCTATAGCCACTAGCTAAAAATGGTCATTCTCACCCGCAATAGCATCGAACCTTTGTAGAATACCTCCTCCCACGAGCACATCTAAGGGCATGTTGCGATGAGTCAATGTGCGTATGGAGGTGTCCACAATTTAGGGACCAATAGGCATCACCAGTAATCATACAACAACACCTTAGTCATTACACATCTTTACATAATCCAAAGTAACAACCAAGAAACAATTTACAACTACCAAATAATTAGGAACACTAGTTACACTCTGCTCATGTCGATCTTCACATCATACGATGTCGGGGCGGGTGTCTTACCCTATACTCCTCCAACTACAGGTCCACCATCCAAATACACTACTATAGGGAATAAAAACACCCACCAAAGGTGTGTCACCCATCACTTGTTTATATACCTTATTACACCCCGCACCATCAACATGTATATGATTTATAGCCACATCTACCTCATCTTGACTGGATGACCTAGTTTTACTCCACCTAAGCCCGACCTCACCCTTGCTTGTCTATCTACCCTTGCTCATCTATATATGGCTTTGAGGGCACATCCTAGGCCATGCCAAAATTCCTTGATACTCGATCACCCTAGAACAACTTAGACACCCTTGTAAAGCAATCCTCTAACCACATGGTGTGTTGAATGCACCACATCTTCACACCATCCTCTAAACATCCTCCATAGTCTTTGTACGACCTCCAAATAATGGCCTCATGTACCATTTGATCTATCATCAACCTATATGTGGTCATGCCCATCCTCCTATTATGAGTACCCACCCACCTCGCAACAAAAATCTTGGGTCGAACTCCATCGGCATGTTGCCCACAAGGTGGCCTTAATATCGTAATATGCTCATATGCCCACACATGTAACAAAGTCATGGTTCCTAGTCCACCCCCATGATCCTCTTGAGTAAATAGATATAAATCTCTATACATATGGGTGAATACACACCACACCCATGCATATCTATTCCCATGCTCTATGCTGAGACAAATATCATGCATCAAGATTATACAATATCCCAACTCCACCACCCTCTCTTTGCGACCGAAAAAGATAAAATCACCGTAATAAAATTTTGTAACCATGGAACACTATTTTTTCACTATGCAGATCTTCCTGAAACTTCCCTAAATTTGGGCCATGCTGAAGGGATTCTCAAGAACTTTTTGATGGTATGCTGAACTTCAGAAACAAAGTCTGTATGCAAATTTTATCACTGGTCAAAGCTAAGGTCTTAAACGGATCAACCCTAGTCAACAGTCCAATCCAGACGTGACATGTGGAAAAAGTGGCAAGTGACGAGAAGGAAAAATGAAGGTTGTTCAATATGGTTTCAGGCCTCCGATCTTTGACTCACGTTATGGCGAAAAAGAACAAGAGGCTCAAATTTTGTAATGGAGGGGAGCACGACCATCGTGAGAGTTATATTCTTGTTTCTTGACATGATGAGCTCCCAAACCACCACACAAATGTCAATTTTGCATTCTGAGCTTGATTTTGTGTTTTGAGTTTGATTTTTACACTAGGAGTTGATTTTTGCATTGCAATTTGATAATCAGCTCGGTTGAGCTATTTTCTTAGCTCGGTGGGGTGATCAACTTCCCACGAGTTGATCACGGATTACCACATTGCTGAGATTGGTTAGTAATTCCTTATGGTTCAGTTTATTTCCTTATGGTTTGTGAAGATTGGTATTCACTATTACCTTGGAAATAAACAATACTCAGGATGTATTTTATCCCATTTATCTCAGAGTCAACCTAAGAGCTCAGCCCATATCACAAGCATTTCAAACAATGCATAGTCACTTATTAGCTTGGTGCATTACGTACAACCCAATGATTCAGGAAATACAAACAAACCCATCTCGGTAGCCATTTTATTTTATTGGCAGAGAATTGGTTAGCCCAAAAAGGATAAGTGTGGTCTTAGCCATGTGAATGGAGGGGGGAGGGTCTTTCCTCATTTAGATCCCAATGTTGTCATCCTCACTTTGAAGAATGTGGGATATACCCATGGGGCATGCAAAATGACTCGTCCTAAAATGCAACCGTTGTGACTTGACCCCATGACCTTGCAAAGGTAAGGCGTAACCAACCGACCAACTCAGCTAGGAGCTCGAGACGAGCTAAAAGATGAGCTCACCGGTGAAGATATATAGAGCATTGTGCTCTGTATAGAGAGACCAATCGAGGGCAATAGACATTCATATGAGGTTTTAAAGCGCTTAGAGGTACTTTCAGAACCTGATGTAAAAATAAAAGTTGCTTGAAATTCTGAGATGAAGACAATGGTTATCTTATTTTATATGAGGTGTTGTATATTTTCTTGTGTAGGTGAGTTTCCATTGCAATTGCATAGAACAAACATGAGGAACCAGCAGAGATTTGAATTTTCCAAGAACTTCTGGTCCGAACCAGGCCATGGAGTAAAAGGAAGTTATTCATAATTTTATAAGATTTCTAGAAATGTAAACCTATTTCATGTAGGTGTTGTAAATTTAAAGTTTAGGTTATTTTTGAGCAGTTGATAAGAACTTTGCATATAATAAATGAATAATTTACAAAATATAACACAACACAAGAGATATGGGGGTCCAAGATTCCCAAATATTTAATATATGCGAATGATACCCATAAGGTAGGGCAACACCATACAATGCTCCTTAAGGAAGGAGTAACTCCACAATATCCCAAGATGGGAATCCACTTCGAGGGGGAAACCTCCAATATACCTCTACCAAGTAGAAGACTCAAATCATACATCCATCACCTCCTCATAATGATACTCACATCCTTTAAATAGTATGGGTAATACCTAATCCCAATATAGGCTGAATCATTATCCAATATAACTAATTCCTATGTGAGCCCATATAACTAACTAAGGGGATGTGTGCCACATGTTGGCATCTCCACCAAGCCATATATATTATATTATCATATCCCAAGTGTACATGCATTGCCTCCCTCTTTGACATGTTTCGTCCTGAAACATAAGAAGAAGCCATATAATGAGTGCGCTTTAAATTATTGCACACTTGTCGCCATGCTCGATCATCCAACCACTCATATGAATCCTAGTGGGTGATGTTGCTCCAAACTTGATTCCATATTCCATTGTGCTCATCTAATTCCATCCTAGTCCATATGTGTTCCTCCTCGGCATCCATGCATATCTATAATGATTATTCCTATGATTGCATGTCATACAATTATTGTTCCATTGATTCCATGTATAACCAAAATTATTACTCCTCCAATTCCCTGTATATCCATATAGATTTCTGACCTCATGTGTCCTAACATGTCTCCATGATTTTTTCCTCTCATGATGATGTGGGTGTCTATATGGTGCAACCTTAGTATGCTCAACCTTATCAATCTTTTCCTCTACTTTCTTTTCCTCTTCGAACTTGTTTGTTATTTATTTTTTCTCTTGAGTAGAGAAATTATTTTTTACTTTTTCATCATCCTCTCCATCTGATTCATCCTTATTCCCTTCTTCACCATCTTTAAATTCATTTGTATGATCCACTTTTACATTACTTTTTCCTTGCTAAGTGTGATATCTTACAATGTAATTTTCTTTCTCTTGTACCATAATTTCATGAATTTATTTTACACATTAATATTAATTTTTCCCAGTGTCTCTAACCAAGGACATCCAATAACAATATCCATACCATCCATATCTAAAGCATAAAAATCTGAATGTAAAACATATTTATCCATAGAAAGATTTAAATCTTCAAAAAATTGAATCCGCTTACCATCCATTTGAGATTCCTTGATATGTTTTGATTGAACATGTAGATGTTAAGCTACATCCATATTGATGAAGTTATATTTTCTGTTAGGGTTTATGAAAACAATTTCCTTTTACTTTGAATGTGCCCTTCAAACTGAAATATTGAAGCTTCCTTCCTTGGAGATGCATTATTTGAACTTGTATCTTGATCTATTGTCTCTCCTTCTAAATCATGTGTAATAGCTTCAACATCAACATTTTATTCTTCTTCTTCTTCTAATATTTCCTATTCCTCACTATTATCATTAAATTCTTCTACTTCCTCTTGCTTTTCTTCTTGTGTTTCCCATATATCCATGAAAACTTGTTCCAGTTCCTCCAAAGACCAATTAAACTTTTCCTTTTCTAACTCAAAAAACCAAATCAGTGCAGGGCCACTAATCCACAAATTGAATAACCAAATATCTTATGGTTTAGAGAATTTATCCCTAATTTTTTTCCACCATTCTCTAGCATAAATCCTGCCATCTCCAAAAAATTTACCATCCCCATGATCGACAAAACTAGGGTTTCACAAACTTACTCCTTTGACCAATATTTGACCTAATGATTTCATCTATAATTTAGCCTCCAATATGAAACCACAAAAAGTAACCCCTACTAAAATTGTGAGATATTTCTGAATATGTTAAAAAATCAAGGAAAGATGGAAAATTGCAACCTATAGGCCGATTTTATGTAAAACCCTAAAAATATCAATATATTCTTCAAAACAGATCCAAAAATTCTGAAATTTTTACCATATATTTATGAAGGGGATTTTCAATGTTGGTAAAAATTTAGAAAATTAAATCCAAAAAATGCAATCTGTGAAGAAAATTTAGGTGAAACCCTAAAAATAAAATAACTTCCACAACACACCTCGATTTTTTTTTAAATTTATATTGTATCGTTCTGAACCCTTTCAAATTTGTGGTAAAAAATATGATAAAAATTCATAACTGATTTCAAAATATAGATAAATCTCTAAAATTAGGGTTTGGACCCACTTTTTGCCGATATCAACGCTCTTATACCACTTGATAAGAACTTTGCATATAATAAATGACTAATTTGCATAATATAACACAACACAAGAGATATGGGGTCCAAGATTCCCAAATATTCAATATATGCAGAATGATACCCTTAAGGTAGGGCAACACCCTACAATGCTCCTTAAGGAAGGAGTAACTCCACAATATCCCAAGATGGGAATCCACTTTGAGGGGGACACCTCCAATATACCTCTACCAAGTAGAAGAATCAAATCATACATCCATCACCTCCTCATAATGATACTCACATCCTTTAAATAGGATGGGTAATACCTAATCCCAATGTAGGTGACTCATTACCCAATATAACTAATTCCTATGTGAGCCCATATAACTAACTAAGGGGATGTGTGCCACATGTCGGCATCTCTATCAACCCATATATATTATATTATCATATCTCAAGGTACATAGAAGAAGCATTCTAGGGATCCACAGATCATTCTTGGGATAGTTTCTGCTTATTTTTCGAGTTCCTTGGTACATTGATCAACTCATTTCTGGTATAAAGATTTGTAAGTCATTATTGAAGGGTTATTGTACTTCATTGGACGTTGAATGGATCGATTCAATTTCTATTAATTCGGAGACATAGCCTTCGGGTGAACTCCATTATCAATTTATGAGTTGTGGTGTTTTTATTCAGTTTTTAGAAGCTTTTGATCAGATAAAAATTCATCTTTTGATTAATTTTATTAATTGATAAAATACTCACGAAACTAAATAGATGGAAGTAAATTTTAGTATCCATAATCCACATTAGATAACTGAATGCATGATTAGATTTTGAAATCAAGAATTCAACTTGTGAATTATTTAATGGTTTTGTAATAAAATCAAGAAATTCACTTAAGTTGGAAAAATCAGATTCATTGATCATTTCGGAAGATTTTAAAAATTGGGCTTCAAGACACCAAAAATTAAATCAAATGAACTCATGATCAATGTTGAGTTTGTTAAATTTGTTCATCTAAAAATTTTCTAAGTAATTAAAAAAATTAAGTACCATTTTCAAATCATTTGATTACGGGCATCCACTAGAGTCATCACCTATTCTCTCTCTCCTACAATTAGCAACTTGTAATATCTCGGTACACATCCTCTAGGGTCACCATCATCTCACCGAGGAAATTATAATATACACATATATGCACACCATCTATCGCACAAAGCAATCCATATAGACATATTATGGGATATTTCCCCCCCAGCAATGTGCCACCGACCGACATGGTCCAATATATCTCACTCCACGTCGACAAGCCCAAAGTAAGAAAAATACTCAAATGGTGATCCACCCAAAATATCTCGAGTGCATATCCCTTTCGCAAAACAAAAACAACAAAAATTTCTTCCATTAGTACACCATACATACTTGAAAAATCACTTATCATATCATTAAACCGATCATAATATCAACATTTCACAACACAATGCCTAAATCCTACTCTGGGGTGCAACGCCAGAGCGAGTCACGGAACCTTGAGATAGGTCACCAAGACTTGAATTAGGCGTTGGTGTCCCATAAGACAAAAACATCCTAACAACTTCTACTTAGGTCGAAACGCCTAAAAACACACAAATGTAAATTCTACAAAAATGACAAAAATAGGCATATTCGACTGTAATATTTTCCAAAAATAATCATATAGACCAACTCATTTGTCATTTGCAAAGCCACGACCACCACTACTCTCTCGAGTCTAGTCAAAATCTCTTCTCTGACACATGGCATCCTCATAGCTCAGAGCTCAAAATCTCGCTCGATTTTGGTACACACGAAAATACTATTCCCTTTTCACTATTACTATATATAGTAGTTCTTATTTACCATATACTATAGTCAGTATTTGCACCCACTTTTACAATTAATACACGTTGCACAATTTCACTCATTTATTGAACCTCGCAGCTCCATATGTCTCGTCATTTATGCCATACATATCATAATTTCCTCTAGCACTGTACCATATGAATTCCAACATCTCATACTCACATATGGCACATATACTCATAATTTAGGAACACTATCCCATGTTATTTCTAATTTACTATTACAAACATCTTTCTTGATTTCGACTCGGTTGCTCATTTCTCCATCCCTCACCCTTTCACTAAAAGGGGGCATAGAATCGTAATCATCTTATAATCCTTCTCAAGATAAAATACAATCAATTAACACTAATAACATATTACTATCATACTTGATCTAATCTCATTTGAAAAAAGGTACAATCACTCTATATTACTATCAATATTTTTTACTACTTTAAATATATTCCCTTAAATGACCTAATACAGGGAAAATCAAAACCTCTCCGTGAGTAATATACTAAGTACATATTACTGCGAGAAATTTCTTATCATCAAGTCAATCAACCGTATAATAAACACATTTACTATCTTTCCCAGCATGACCTAACTTGGGAGCCACATTTCATTATTATCACTTCCATATGACTTAACTTGGAAGCCTTCCAACACCATTCAAATCAGAACACCCATTACTGTAGGAGTGGGGGAAATGAGACACCATTTCTTTTCCTATGCTACTCCTATACGGGTTCTTCAATCGAACTAAATCGGAACTAAATTTGGTCTTTATCCATCTAAAATGGTTGGACCTTTTGGGGATGCGTAAGTGGATGGAGAGTAAAACTAGACCTCTCTCCCCAACACTCTTCCTCTCAAGCGGTAGGATGCCTAAATCCTCTTAGATACAAATAAAATCAGGTTGGGAATTGATCACTCCCTACCTCTTCAATCTCCTTTTCGTAACAATTAAAAATCTCCAAAATCTCCAAATCATTTCTACTATTTCTCCAAATTATTCTCATGACGGTTTTCTATCTTTACTTATGCCACATGGATCAAAACGTTGATCCATGGTTCACCACGCTACAAGTTCTTACATTCTACGTGCACTTTACAATATGGATTATTCATACTTTTTGCAGGTATGTTCCTTAATTCCTTTACACTACTTTAATTTCAATCAAATAACATAAAGGAGTGGTGGAAATGTAGACACAAAATCACACACATAATATTATTTTACTATACCATCAATTATGTTGTTATATGCATGGATATTAAGCAAGAAAAGTATTCATTGGTGACACAATCCCTTGTCCATCCATTTGCTTTGATTATTTCTATTATCTTTCTCTCTCACATTTTTCATTTCTATACTCGAGTTCTAGTCAAAGTCACAAGAAACCTTGTCTTTCTACCTTTTCACATTTTTCGTCATTTATCCCAGGACACCAATGCCCACTCTAGACATTAGCACCTGTGCTCTCCCCGTCCATTCTAGGTGCTTCATCTTGTTCTTGTTTACATTTTTGACATTTTTAGTCGACCTTTTTAGTTTTCTTATCCTTATCCTAAACTCATAGTCGACATTTCATGTCACTAGTGTCAAAATTCAAACAAGAGATCCATATATATAAAAACATTCACACTATTATTCTGGCTGGAAATTCTAAGGGGAAATCACATCTATATACTATCACTACCATCAAAGGGACTACAATTTTGGGTTGTATACATTACATAGGAAGGGGAAGTGTTGAATTCCATATCACACATTTGCATCTTATCTAGCTACATCCCACTATCTTGGCATCATTGGCGTAAGGAAACCCAAGGACACTATTTCACACATAAGCACAAATAGCTACACAAAGTCTAGAATGTAGTACATTGCTCACGGTCATAAGTTCACTCATCGGGTGACCACTGGGTTAGTACAACTTAAAAATTTTCATATTTCATTCCAATTTAATGTGTTTGTGAGCTTTTGTAGGTAGCTAGGGTTTGTTTTATAGGTTATATGTACACTTGGTGATCAAAGCGTGAATAGTAGGAGACCGACATAAAGTAGTGTTAAAACCCTAGCTACACAGAAAAAGAATATTCCAAGCTTCTATGTGGTCACCATCGCCAGAATAGTCATCAATGCTCATACACCCCTGTCTAGCACCAGGCGTGCCCATCTGACATTATTCTCAAGTTCCATATTTTACAGGGAGAAATTGTGACACTGTTTACATCATGTCCATCACTTTACACAACCTAGATCATTTCCAGATCACACATGAATCAGTTAAGTACCTTATTTATTCTATTTACTTATAGTTTGGTATTGCTCAAGTACTTAACATCTGTATCTTTATTGTATTTTATCATATCAATTACTCTACAATTAGATTTAATTATGTTTTTACTAAATCAACTTGCACTTTATTTCTCTTTTTGTATTTGTTGTGCATAAGTATGCTTGTTCTCATGCTCTTCATCGTGCATGTTTAGGCATAACCATTTCTTCATCTAATTCTTTGTCTCATTGTGTTTTCTTGGTTAACAATTTTCTTTGGTTGTAAATAAAAGAAATTTTTCTTCAATCCTCACCACAATAGTTTCCCACTTAGTGAGGTGAAAAATATTTGTGACTTGATTTCCTTCATGTGCATCTCGATTGGGGTGTTTGTATGTTTCGTAGCATATAGATGTTCTCATCTACCCTTTACGCATCAATGTTGAGAGTTTTTAGCCCTTTATCCTGCTTGATAGATAGAAAAAAATAGTTTTTACAAATCCATATGGTAATTTGGCCCATGGCGTCCAAGTATCATCCACCTTTTTATCCTTGGCACCAAATAGTTCATTGCGACACACGAAATGCACCTCTCCAGCCAACTCCTTAGGTAATTAGCATGGGATTGTCCATTATTTCTCAAATACATTACACAAGTGTGTCAACCAAGTCATAAACCTTGCCTTCCATGAATTTTTGAGTGTTGGGGGTATAATAAAAGGTTTATAGATTACTTCTAAATATGGATTCACAAATGGATATATCTATGATGGCTCACTATCCCCTTCTCCGTACACCAAGCTCTTTGAATACTATTAACAAAAAATCACACCCCTTCGAAATCTAACCCCTTTAGTTTCTTGCGTAGTTGAAAACCATCCCATGTTCTACCTTATGCATAATTCTTAGAAATATCTTATTGAATTCCATCCATCTCTCAACCCTTGCAAGTTTGGTAGTAAGTAGTCACGTAGTGAATATTGTCCCAAGGTCCCTGATTTCATCTATGGACATGAAATTCCCTCCACAATTGTATTTGAGGAGGTATCCAATGTTATCTATAGAGGCATAATCTTCTAGGGCTTGAGCTAAATTTTCCCCATGATCATTGAGCCATGTTTCCTTACTAATTAGATGGTGTGATAGTTTCACGTGCCTTCCGTAAAATATAAATACCCTTCCCTGATGCGTGAGATAAGGTATTGGTATAATACTAGTGGTTTTATGAAGTAAGAGAAATCAAGTAGATGAAGGAATTTAGAAGTAAAACCACTGAGATGGGGGTTGATTCAGTGTCCTTATAAAGTTTTACTTTAATTATCTTAACTTGCATGAACCATTCGATATACATTAACCATTATATGAGCAATGTCAACTAGCTTAGAAAACCATCAAAGAAACTTAACAACCATCCACATGAACATGAGATAAGAGAGAACACATGAACACATAATTAATGCGGGAAAACATCAAGGGAATAAAACCCACTTATCTTTGTACTAATAAAAATAAATATTTAGTGAAGCACCAACTCCACAAAGAACACTAACCCCTGATTTATCAAGTACCAACTTGAATTTAGAAAGTACCAAATTTCAAAGAAGCTAAAACCCCGATTAGTGAAGAAAAAAATCTACAAGGAGCACTAAACTCTAAGGTTTTAGAAATAACAAACTTGTAAGGAAGGCTCAACACCAACTCAGCCACCTCTTGATGTTTTCATGTTTTTCACCTTATACTTGTTGTTATCTCAACAAATGATGGACTTATTTACTCTTCCCTATATTATGATCTCTTCTTCTTGATATGATCTATATATTTATATCCTGGTGTATCATCACTTTTTCAAGATTATTTAAACATAAACTGATCCTCAAACATATGTGCACACCTTATCTCGATTCTCTTAAAGACTCACGAACAACTTGTCTCGCTTACTCGCTTATCATGATTATTCACCTTCACTTAGGTCACATAGAAATTGACCTACCCATGAAAAAATCTTGTAGGATGATCAATAAAAATCATTGCACTCATATGGTCTATAAGACATTATTCCACCCAAGAAGGCAACACTTAGCTTGCTTTTTTTTCATATATTCTTCTTCTTCAAATAGCTTAAGTAGCCTTTTGCATATATACTAGTCACAAGCACTCAAAAACTATAGGTCAGCCATGAAAGATGATAAAACACTATAATAACATGAAATAAACATGAATCCACCATTTCTTAGTTGTTTATGTCTTCAAGATAGAAACAAACCTCCATTAGGTCTCAAGAAGGTCTAATGCAATTAGGTTTGTCGTAACGTTTCACTCTTGATCTTCTTAACCACTTATGAACATCTTCAAATCACAAAAAATATTACAATTTTTTTCTAATACCCTCTTAAAACCTTATCTATTATTGATAGCCTTACAACATCCATTCATGCCATGAAACCACCTTGAGAACAAGACTTTCTACGAGGTCCTCAAAGACTAGTCTTCAAGAATGAAGCTTGTACCACCTTGAAAAAATCAACTATTCCAAATGAAACATGTACATAGGTACTACATGACCTCAAAAACATCACCAAATGCATTAGACACTTCAAATTATGGTATAAGGGCTCAAGAACAACATTGAACCAAACATACTCAAAACTCCAAATATGCCCCAAAACCAGTCATGATAAATTGACTTCATATGACCATTTAATGGATAGAACTTGTCCAAAAAGCATCATAGAAACATATTATAGGTCCATATCATCCTCAAAAATTCATTTTTTTAGTATGTACAATGCAAAACTTAAGAGCTATAACAAAATATTCAAAAAACATCATTTTTCTATGGGGTGCACTCACTCATTTAACAAACCAATGCCACCTAGAGATAGATACTACACGATCCAATCATTAAACTTGAAAAAACAGTCCATTATGAGCTCTCCTATTGACTTAAAGCTAGGGTTTAAGAAGGGTTTATGAGCATTTTTGGTGTTAGCAATTGTTCATAAATATCTGGACCTTAAAATCAAACTAATGCCAAGAGTTATTAGTTAGAACCCTTCCACACATGTCCTAAAGATCTCAGACTCACATGAATAGTTTACAGGTGTCAATGCACAAAAAAAGCTCATCTCGAGCTAGGATTCTTCATTCTTGGGAACTCAGTCGGAATAAAATTACAATATCTTGTTTAATTATTCAAACTAGGACCTGAAACATTTTCCACGCGTTTGAAATAACATGCCAACACTCTTCACATGCTCAAATTTACATTATTACTTTGAAAAATGATCAACCTACCTCATTAGGCCATGATTTCTTCGCCTTGTTTGGTCTTCATGATAGAAATTACCTTCATACCTATTTTCATGAACTCTAAACCATGTAATACTGCTCAAACAACCTCTATATACCTATATCCAGTCATTTTACCAAGCTACCATGCTCACACCTTCTCACAAGATCTCTTTTTATTCAAATTGTCTTCAAATTATCTCTCTCTATACTCAAAATGACCTTACAAACAACTAACATCAACCATGCAGACCTTGAAATCATCATTTGGCATCATTTGACATCAATGAAAACTCATAACAGACTCCCCACAACATTATTTGGAATCAACAAGACACATAAATGACTTGACATCAATTGCAACTCTTCAATTATCTCCCCTTTTGTTATTGATAGAAACATACTAAAAAGTGATATAACTTCAAAAAATACTTTTTCATCTACTCATTCTCCCCATTCAAACCATTCTTCCTCAAAATGGTACTTATTTGTAGCATCTACTCATTGTCCTCCTTTTGACATGAATGATAAAGGGTCTTCTACAAACCGAACTTCAACTCAAAAGATTAAATTAAACTTCATTGATGAATAACTAACACCAATTTTTTGATACCTATAGTTGACCAAACTACTCACCTTAGGATCACTAAGCTACATTATACCAATTTTTGAAAACAAAACATGCTCCCCTTTTCTGATTATTCAACCAAAACTACTCAAACATGATCATACCTGTAACAAAATCTCAACACACTTTTTTGCAACAAAATATCATAATATGAAGCATTACACAATCATGCTCCCTCTTTTTGAACACACACTCTCTCTCTTGACATTAAAATAGATGTTTATAACTCTTTGATTCTCTTCCTTCGCAATCAAACTTAGAGCTTACCATCAACCAACCGATCATGACATGCTCCCCTTACTCAACGCATACTCTCTCAAGTGAACTAAGATCGCATACCTTGTTCTTGACATGACTAATTTGACTCAACCCTTTGATTAAGCACTCATCAACATATAAACGATACCAATTCCACTTCTCAACTCATTCCAAGCTCATTTACCATATAATTGACACTAATTGAAACCAACACTACATCTTCAAGATCAACCAACTGCTACCAATTGCTTAGAAATAATGAACAACATTTTGCTTTTCTTTTATGTACCAACAACATATGAAGCTCTATGTACATGTCTTCAACTTGTCTTCATGACTTTGTATACCTTTTGAATCAACTCACCTACTTATGGAGACTAATAAACTCTCGATTAGCTCCCCTTAGTTATCAAAACCTTCAATGACTACTAACCGATACTAATTGACATTTTACAATCCTTACATGCTTTCTCTTGATGAATCTGAGACAAACCTTCTTCAAAAAGTACAAGTAGACTCCTTCTTTGACTTCATAATGTGTTATCAATAAAGTTATACTGAAACCTTATGCATAAAAGAATGATCACATTAATAATACAACCAAATTTTTCATACCTTGTTTTTCTGATTATCGAGCATCACAAGCTCTCCCTATGTCCATACACTCATTTTGGGTTATACACGAAACAACAAGATCTTCATTTATACATTGTGCATATGATATCTCAGATCAATCTTCCTCTCTCTCGTATTATTCATGAGCCATCATGGCACAAATCATGCATCATC
The DNA here is from genome assembly GCA_018340775.1 of Taxus wallichiana var. yunnanensis. Lineage (NCBI taxonomy): Eukaryota > Viridiplantae > Streptophyta > Pinopsida > Cupressales > Taxaceae > Taxus > Taxus wallichiana. Next base: position 574,129,450 of record CM031239.1, on the reverse strand, counting down.
ATCATTCTTGTCAACTAGGTCTTCACTTCATGCTTCTTTATGACAGACCTCTGTCATATCTCCTCTTCTTCAAAAAAATAAAAATAAGACTATACACTTATGTCTTAAACATATTGAACACATTCCTCTTCATGATAATGCTTCAATAAAAAATTTCATACCCAATATTTTCATGAACGTACTAGTCTTTCATGAATTCACTCTTCCCAAAGATACCCAAAATTCTCTATTCTCATGTTATCTATCCTTGTATGACTATTCAACTTTATGATCATAGCCTAAAACACACTCTAAATGGATTCATTTAGGTATTCATGTCATGCATAATTCTATAGGCTATATAACTCAAAATCATATTGGTCTTACAGACTAATCACATGCTATTATGTGACACAAATCTATATTAGGCCATAAGACACAACTTATGTTCAGACATGCACACAACACTTTTTTCAAACTGTATATCTTCCTTCTGGTTATTCTCATAGCTTCTGTATGCTCATCAACTTTGAAACATATCTCCATGAATTTGAATGGTCTGATCAAGTCATCATACAAATTACTTGGTAGCATATACATTTACTAGCGCTTTAACTACAACATATCTTAAGGTGATTCAAATGAGTGATGAATGCCTCTATGAATCCTAATATAGACACTCCATTTTCTTAGACTGTAGAAAATCATGGATTCAGGAGATTCCTAGATATCCATCATGTTGCAGTCTTGAGATTTATAGTCTGTCTTTATGATCCTCCTTGACTCTATTGCAACATATGGCTTGATGACCGTATTATTTTTATTCTTCTTCTCTATATGATCTTATATCATGCATTCTTATCTTTCTTCAAAATTGGCTTATTCTTTACTATGGAAAACAATCCATATTTACCTATAGACAAATCAAGACTAGACTTGACTACTTTTTGTTCATCCTTCTTAGCCTCATTCACATGATCTGACTTCTTGATATGCTTGATTATCTTTGGTTCATTTTTCACTTCATCCATAGGGCCAGAATTCTTGACATACATCCTTTTTCTTATCTTTCTTTTTCAAATTTAGGGGCTTAAAACGTCTTTCTCTATCTTGATGATTCAAGATGACATAATCTTGTAATATGATCAGTATTTTGATAGTTATAACAAACAACATCATACTTACTTCTTGAATGATATGGGTTGTGATTCCTTCCATAGCTCCGTGAGTACTCATTCTTGAAGGATATTATACATTATCTTACCCTATGACGAAACTGACCACATGCATAATAGTAACTATAAAATGAATTAGCATGCCTCATAACATTAGGTTTTTCGATAAGACTAGTATTCATATTGATATTGAAATTGTTCTTCTTGTTTTAATTTGCATCCTCCATGTTCTCCTTCTGATCTTCAGGACATGCATTCTTATTTTCATTGATTTTCTTGTGGTTTCCATTGAAACCAAGACATGTCTTATCATTTGAATACTTTTGAAAACTCAACATGTCATCTAGAGCCTCGGTTCTCTTCTCAAAATTCTCAAATATCTTCATCCTGCTATTTTCCTGCTCTAGTTTTTCCTTTAAGGACTTTGTCTCGATTTGAGCTTGGTACAATCTTCTTCCATAGCTATTAGATTTGTTGTAAAAATTTCAACTTGAGTTTCTAGTTCTTTTATGATTTCATCATGTTCATCATTCATGCAACGCATATTTTCTTCATATTCCTTGATCAAAGACTTCAAATTCTTATTATTATTTCTTTGATTCTTCAACTCATCTAGAGCACTCATGAGTTCCACCTCTAATTTCCCCTCAAATTATTCATCTTTTGAGTCTTCTATGGGATTGTTTAAACACTCACTACTTGTTTCTTTGGCCATGAATGTAAATTCATTATTGTCATGCTTGGCATTTTCATCATCACGTCATCGATGAACTGATGTCATTAACATCAAAGTTGTTGTCACTAGTATATTCTTTGGAGTAGAAAGTCTTTTTGTTCTTGGATAATCTTTTCTTGTTGTCATGCTTTTGAATATCCTTTTATCATGCTTGTAAGACTTCTTGTCCTTATCATGATTTTCATCATGTTATTCATGCTCATCATTCTCATCCTTATTATTTTTAGGACATTTAGATGAAAAATACCTATCTTATCACAATAAAAACACTTAAAGGGAAGTTTAACTTTGTAGTTACCTAAGCCTATCCTTAGCCTTATAAAAACATAAAATTTTCATCATCAATCTATGAATGAGAATTATCTTTTACCTTCTTACCTTGTGCCTTCTTTTCATTCTTGAAAGCAACATCCTTCTTGGGAGGTTTCCCATCATATGTTCTCATTTCATAGGAATTCAAGATGCCATGAAGCTTATCCACTTGTAGTGTGCTTAAATCCTTTTCTTCTTCTATAGCTGATACCTTAGGATAAAACTTGGGTGTCAAGTACCTCAAGATTACCTTTTGGATGACTATTTTTCTTCCATATTTTCTCCTAAACGTCGATGATATCACCACTTCATCAACTCTCAATGGATAAGTAACAATATTCTCATCCTATTTCATTTTTATGCTTTTAAACCATCTTCTATAGGTTTTCAAATTTTCCATCTTCACCTTGGTGTCTGCTTCATAAATAGTTTTGAACTTATTCTGAATACCTTTGGTTGTATCATAATGTATGACCTTCACAAACTCAGCCTATGAAAGGCCACATAAGATAGAATTATTTTCACAAGCCTTCTTTCCTACTACATCCATTGATGGTCTAGGGGTTATAGTGTATCCAACAACCACTGATTTATAAATGTCATTAGACAGTTATTCATCCTGATTCTCCAAAATGCATAATTGGTCCCATTGAAAAGAGGATTTGATTGGTAGAGAAACCTCCTTAAACTCGATTGCTTGCCATACATGTTCTTCAAGGGTCACTTTAAAATTGTTAAGATATTCCAAAGGACCTATATGATACCAATTGTTGGAAGCACAACCACTGGGGGGTGAATCATTGTCCTTATAAATTACACTTTAATTATCTTAACTTGCATGAACCATTCAATATATATTAACCATTATATGAGCAATGTCAACTAGCTTAGCAAACCATCAAAGCAACTTAATAACCATCCACATGAACATGAGATAATAGAAAACACATGGACACATAATTAATGTGGGAAAACCTGAAGGGGAAGAAAACCCACTTATCTTTGTATTGATAAAACAAAAAACAATATTTAGTGAAGCACCAACTCCACAAGGAGCACTAACCCCTAATTTATCAAGTACCAACTTGACTTTAGCTATCACCAACTTGCAAGGAGGCTACAACCCCCTAATTTAGTGAAGCAATAATTCCAAAAGGAGCACCAACCCCTATGGTTTTAGTAAGAACCAACTTGAAATGAAGTACCAACTCCATAGGGTTTTAAAAACACCAAATTGTAAGGAAGACTCAACTCCAACTCGGCCACCTATTGATGTTTTCCTCCTTCTTCTTATTCTTGCTACCTCAATAAATGATGGACTTATTTTTTATTCTCTATCTTCTACTCTCTTCTTATTAATATTATCTCTATCTCTGATGTATCATCATGATTTCAAGCTTCTTTGAACATACTCTGATCCTCAAACATCCATACACTTGCTCTGCTTCTCTTGAAGACTCACAAAATTTCTTGGTTTGCTTACTCGTTTATCATGCTTCTTCACCTTCACTTAGGTCACATAGGCATTGACCTACTCATGCAAAAATCTTGTAGGATGATCAACAAAAATCATTTCACTCCTCATATGGTCTATAAGACCTTATTACACCCAAGCATGCAACACTTAACTCACTCTTTTTCCATATATTCTTCTTCTTCAAATGGGCCTAATTGACCTTGCATATTTACTAGTCACAAGCACTCAAACACCATAGTTCAGCCATGGAAGATTACAAAACACTATAATAACTTGAAATAAACATGAATCCACCATTACTTAGTCGGCCATTTCTTCAAGATAGAATCAGACCTCCATTAGGTCTCAAGAAGGCCTAATTCAATTAGGGTTGTCCTAACGTTTGACTCTTGATATTATTGATCACTTATGAACATCTTAAAATAACAAAAACTCTTAATTTTTTTTTCTAATGACCTCTTCAAACCTTATCCTTTCTTGGATAGATCTACAACATCCATTCAAGCCATGAAACCACCTTGAGAATAAGAATTTCCTACTAGGTCCTCAAAACCAGGTCTTGAAGAATGAAGCTTGTACCACCTCGAAAAAATCAACCATGCCAAATAAAACATGTACATAGGTACTAAATTACCTAAAAAAAATCACCAAATGCATTATAAACTTCAAATCAAGGTATAAGGGCTCAAGAAAAACACCGAACCAAACATATTCAAAATCATCAAATATGCCCCAAAACCCAATCTTCATAAATTGACTTCATATGAAAATGCAATGGCTATAACTTATCTAGAAAACATCATAGAAATGTAGTATAGGTCCATATCACCCTTAAAAATTCATTTGTTTAATATGTTCAATGAAAACATTGAGAGCTATAACAAAATATTCAGAAAACAACCTTTAATTGTGGGGTCCACTCACTCATGTAACAAACCAATGCCACCTAGAGATAGCTAAGAGATTTTACTACATGATCTAATCATCAAAACTGAAAAACCAATTCATTATGATCCATTTAGAGAAATATATATCCTATCAACTTAAATCTAGGGTTTAAGAAGGGTTTATGAGCAATTTTGGTGTTAACGATTGTTCATAAAGCTTTGGACCTTAAACCTCAAACTAATGCTAGGAGTTCTTAGCTAGAATCCTTCCCCATCTGTCCTAAATATCTCGGGCTGCCATGTAGATTTTACATGTGCCAATGATAAACTAAAATTTCACCTTGTTGGAATCACAATTAATTGAGAGGGGGTGAATCAGTCTATAAAACTTCAACTTCTTTTTCCATGATAAACATTCAACATTCATTTATCTATTCATCATCCGCAACCACATGTGAGTTTATTAGATGTGCATTAGCCATTCACAAGCGCATGCATTAAGAGAGAGAACACATGGACACCAGATGTAAGTGGGAAACCATCATGGGGAAGAAAACCCACTAAAAACCAATTCTTATATTACTCAAAGCAAGGGCTTGTAAGAATATTAAACATCCTACAAAATTTGTTTAGTGAGACACCAACCCCATAAGGAGCACCAACCCCTAAATCCTTATTGATTTGATTAAGAAAAAAGGACTCCTATGAATATGACTTGTCATAAGATATTTTTATAAAATAATTACCACTAAAAATATGCTAATCTCACAATTGATTGTGATCCAAATGTAGGTCCAAACACATCAAACCCTCATCCAAACAATCTTTCTCCAAACTTGCTCAATCTCTTTTCTTCATGGGCTGAATATATCAATCCACTTTACACGCCTGATTCTAAAAATTTCTTAGGTCTTCATGGGTATTCTTAGCTCATTTCTTAACCCCTTAACACTCTTCTTCAACCCCCTTTAGGTCACACTTTTCTCCTTGGCTCATTATTTCAAAACTGAAACAAAACATGCACTTTATATGCGACTCAACTCAAAAAAATAACATAGGTCAGTGTTGACCCAAGATATTGACAATACCAATATAAAATCATAACACTAAACTTATAAAAATTCATGACATGGACCCATGTAGGTCGTTTAAGCACCAAGACACAAACAAGCCCTAAAAGGCTTAAACCCTATCACCAAGTACGTCAAAGACCTCCAAACATATCACCAAGCTTATTCAAGCCTCCAAAGGCCTAAAACATGTAAAAATATAATAAAAACATAAACTATGATTTCAAAAGCTTTGCACCAATAATTTTCCTCATAACACTACCAAGTAGGCTCATTTCCTACTCAAAATAATTGTTTCCAGAACCAATATTCACCAAACAAGCTCAAGATCACACCAAAATACCTCAACTATGCCATGTAACTCCTCATTTGAAATTTGATAAACTTTAGAACACATCCACACTTTCTATACCTCATGAAACATCCATCAATGAAAACCACACCTCTTTTCCTCTTCACCAAACTGAACTTCCCAAAAATCAGTTTTGGAAACTCAACTAGTTTTCACCCTTTTTTCCACTTTCAAGACCTCTAAATTCCTTCACTAGGGAAAAAAAAGTATTTGTATTCACTCTCCAATAGATCGCAAGCATCGAATAATCCAAAACATGAGACATCTATAACCATCTTCCGCCATAACAACCATGTCTGAAATAATAAAACTTGTTCTTCACAAATTGAGTTGGTTCACCTATCAAAACACATCATCAATATAAAAAAATTATTATCATAAAGCTATATGAATCTAATTTCCATAACATCTTACATTTCCTTCCAACTATAAGTGGAATGCCTTCATCAAGGTCAATCTATGAAATCACTTATTAAGGACTCTAAGGACTTTAGAACCAGTCTTGAGAGGAACATGCACAAATAACTCCAAATAAAATTCTGATATTAGCCACAACCTGGAAAAATTTAAGGAAATTTTTACCAACATGTACACGTACTAACGTTCATGGCTCATGTGGAGAAATCTTACCCAACACACCTATTCCTTCACACCTTCTTGAGAAGCAAAATAGGGATTTCAAGGCCAATAAGTATTCAAATGAAAAACCATTTCACCACATCATTCCAAGAACTTAAAAATATCATATCAGGTGTCACCTAGCCATACATGACCAAAAACATCAACTCCAACATGTAAAATGATCAAACTCACTTAAAACCTAAGGACTAACATTTTAGCCCTTAAGGCCAAAATCGGTAGGGTCATTTTGAGAAAAATTATATTCCATTTTCTCCACCATACCTGATCATATATTTTCATTGATATCTATCTCATATCCCAATGATTATGGAACAATTTGGTTTTCATGCTAGAACCACCATCTCAACCCTAAAACTGCAAAACCCACAAAACTAGGGTTTTTCTCTCTCTTCCCAAAAAAATGAAACACCAAAACACCACCAAAATGAGCCTCGAGGAATCCTATTCAACCTTGATGCATAAAATTTTAAAGATAAGACATTATGGATACCATAAAATGTAAATATCTCAAGTCGCTCTAGGAGGACGGTTTTGCTAGGATTTCAAAGCAACTTATCTTTTTAATAATTGTTCATAAAAACCTGATGATAAATCTACCTCATTAATTTTGGAAAATATTCTTAACTCAGTGGAAAAAAATTCCCTAAAACCTTTGAGCCCCATGCAAATAACACAATTCACAACGAGCATCAGAAGGTCCACTTTTAGCACAAAAACACACTCTAGAAAACCCGGTTTTAGCAAAAACTTCATATCTTTCAAAATATTCTTCAATTTGACTTGAAACTTGTTATAAAGCATCATGAAAGCATCATATAACTTTACATACTCACAATACAACTCAAATATTCAAGGAAATATCTAACCATAGCAACTTACATGTGCTTTCCTAGCTTGTTTTCACCTTCTTACTTCTCAAGGACCATGAAACACTATCAAACCTCTAAAAATGACTCAAAACACCTCATGCACCTGTTATATCATGCCACATAACATTTTATATGCTTAAATAGGACTGATCATCTCCATTTCTCAAATCACAATTCCATACTAAATGCTCTAGGTCTGGCAATAGGCCTATAATGACGCGACTCAACCATGCCAACCCATGAACTAACCATGATGACCCCTTACATAATCATTAAAACCTGTAACACACCTCTATGACCAATGTATAACCTCATGATAACCTTCAACCAGATTAGGAGAGATAAAACTATGACTATGCCTACTAGATAATGCTTTAGGACCTCATAGAACATCACCGAACATGACACTACCAATCAACCTTCATGCTTTACACTGAAAGACACTTCATAGAGACTCACATGACATCAACACATCCTTTGACATCAATTAAAACACTAAGATACAATGGCCAACACACATTGAGATGGGATTCTTCATTTTTGACAACTCGATAGGACTAAAATTGCAACATCTTGCTTAATTCTTCAAACTAGGACCATTAAATTTTTCCACACATGAAATAACATGCCAAAACTCTTCCCATGCTCACATTTGCATTATTTATCTAAAAATGATCAATCTATCTCATTAGGCCATGTTTTCTTCCCTTGGTTTGGTCTTCATGCTAGAAATTGACCTTCATACCTCTTTTCATGAACTCTAAACCATGTAATCATGCTCAAACAACCTCTATATACATGTATCCACTAATTTGACCAAACTACCATGCTCATACCTTCTCCCAAGATCTCTTTTATTCACATTGTCTCTCTTTGTACTTAAAATGGCCTTACAAAAAATTGGCATCAACCATGAAGACCTTGACATCATGTTTTGAAATCAATGAAAACTTATAATGAGACACCCACAACATTATTTGGCATCAACAAGACACATAATTAACTTGAAATCAATGGTAAAAATATATTCTGAAACTAACTCGGACATCAATGACAACTCTTCAATAAAGGACCCTTATTTTTTCTAACATTTTTCATATAATATTATCATAAACATCATTTCCTTGATTGTCCTTATGTCCCGTTGACCTCACCATTTATTTCTTAAAGCATCCCATCAAGCTCGGAACGAGATGATTGCGATATGATATTTTGGTTGAATTTACATTATTTGTCCAATCCTCAATTCTTTCAGCTTCCTTTGGGTATTTCATTTCAATATTAATGGCTAGGACACTAGAGCTTTGGTCCTTAGATTTCCTTCATGCGAACATAGTGATCTTCTTGTTATGTAGCATGGAAGTGTTTGTTCCTACCTTTAATGGTTTCTCCTTTATGATAATGACTTCTTCTTAGGTGTTTTTTTCCTCTTTGATTACCGTGGCCTCTCGATTCACTTGAAGATATTAATCCTGACATACTCGTTGAACTCACAAGCCTTTTCTTGTTGCCTCTATCTAAAACCTACATCCGAGTCGAAATATAGTGCAACGCTCGGTTATAAGACCACTAGTTTGGTGGTTGAGGTCGATCTAACCCATTTCCTTACATATTTTATTTTTCTAGGGTTTGATACTTCTCTTTCTATTACAGTCATTCTCCAACTCATTTAGCAGATCCAACTTGAAAAATAGGTTTTGAGCATCCAGGCGCGTGGATTTGGTTTTGAGAATTTGTAATTTTCAGAGAACCCAGATTGCACTGTGGCACCTCGGTGCTACAAGACACTCCCAGTGCCCAGGTCATCTCATATCTTCCTTTCACAGGTCCCCGAGTGTTCGCCTATACTTTCGATTTCATTTCCAAATCACGACAACCTGTGTGATCACATTAAATCAACTAAGCTATTTCTTCCCCTTTCTATTGCACATTTAGGGTTTCATTTCACTTAGAGTAATTTACTTGCATTCATTTCATACTACTATAGTATTTTTATCACAATGCTTTAGTCCTCCTAGTTTAGATTAACATTAATGGCCTAGGTATCCCTTCCTTAGTTTACCTAGGTTTCCTACTTATTTTTGTTAATCATTTTGGCGAACTTGATGTGCCTTCTACCACCTTCTAGGGATTTTCATTTTTTTCCCCTTTCTCATAATGCATATCTCCATCACCAAATATTTATTTACCCATCCCGATTTGATTCAAATTGTTCAAATCCTCTTTACTACTACCCATTTTTTTGTTGATATGCATCTTGATTCCCTATATGACACCTTCGCTGATGCCTTTTCCCAACATATTGTATTTCGGGCCAATCCTCCTACTAAAATTCACCCCTTTGACAATGACCCACCACTTTACATTATATCTCGCATCTACAACATCGTTGTTAAGTGCACTCTTATTGATAATGGTTATGAGCTCAATTTGTGCCCCGAGTCCTTTATCCAAGATTTAGGTTTTTCTACTCATGACATTAGCCTTTCATCCATTCCATTATGTGGTTATGATGGTTCTATCCATCCATGTCTCAAACATGTTACTTTTCCTTTAACTGTTGGACCTAAGAAACTCCCCACTATCTTCTTTGTCATTGATCTTCTTATCTCATATAATTGCTTGTTAGGATGACCATGGCTTCATGTTATGCAAGCAGTTGTTTCTACCATCCACCGTTGTGTCAAATTCTTGCATGAGCATATTGATTACACCATCTTTCGAGACCGTGATCCATTCCAATATTGTGTACATGACCCTTATCCTAGTATCCCCATGCCTCGCATTGATACTACAAATGAACCTCAACCTATGGATGATAAGCCTCATTTACCAACTCATTATCACTAATTTTGACTTCAAAAAATTATAAGCATAATTTTTTTTTAAAAAAATCAAAAGTGTTCTTTCAAGTGATTTATCACCCTCGTCGTGATCGTTTCATTATCGTGATCATTTTGATCTTCATTTTGTCCATTTCGGGTGAGAACTCCTTCCGCCATCTCACAAACTTCGTTAATAATTAATTAATTAATATGTAATTAATTTCTTACCCTTTTATTTAATAAAATTAATTTTATTAATTTTTGGGGGTTTTTAATTAAATAAATATTAATTTAATATTCATGAAAAATCAATCGACAAGTTTTTGTCATTGCCGTGGGAAATAAAAATTCCGCTTCCAATTGTCGGGAATGCCAAATTGGCTTTCCGCTCCCTGATTTCTCTTTCCTGGTAAAATCTTATTTTTACCCCACTTGAGGAGTTTCTCTTGCTGATTACCAACCCGACCGGATGGAAAAATGGAAAAGATCTCCCAATTTCCCACATGGGGAAATAAATGGGAATTGCCAACCTGCAATGCCATTATCATGGGCAAATGGTTAAACTTCTCCCCATATTCACCTGGCAATTAATGCCCACTACCCGGAGAAAGAGGAAATTGGTTATTTTAATGAGACGAAAGAAGAAATGATTATAAGAAAGCTTCTTGAATCCTCATAATTTTCTTCCATGAAACACTATGGAAGAAGTTGTGCGATTGAAGATCTTTATTTCTAACTTTTTTGTTATTTCCAACTTCTTCTTATTTCCCCGAACGTTTGCAGAGAAATATTTTTCCAAAGATTCATAGCACATTCTTCACAGACATTGATTCTCCACTCATTCCAAGAAATCTATAAGCAGCTCCATCAGCATGCACACGAAGGAGGTAGTAAACCAGTTGAATAAAGAGATGCCTACACATTTACCTCAGCAAATTTCCACGCATCTACAAGGAGGAGGCCATCCACATGGGAGAGTGAAGATACAAAGCCCAGGCATTCAAAAACCAACTAGTCCACGTTGCCCACACACAACTAGGAAAGAGGAGATCTATTTCCAAACAGCCAGAGGTATAAAAGATCACACGCACAGCCAGGAAAAAGAAGCACATTTCCATGCATTCTCCAGAAACATACGACAAATAGACAAGAAGTTTCTGTGTCAAAACAAAGAAAAACCAGTCCACTTTAATAAATAAGTGCAACATAATACCTTAGCACATGCCACACATTACAAAATACTATTCACCCAAAGAAAGAAAACAAGGAGACAACCACGTGGCGAGGAGGATTACACAACCAAAAATAATCACAAGTTTCCACACGGGAGGAGGAAGGCAAGAATAAAGGCCAAAGAAACAGCTTTCAACGCATGCCCAAGAAAAATTACAACCCCACACCAGACGGGGAAGATAAGATTTCATGCAGGTTTTAAGAGGCAAATTTCAACGCATTTGCCAAAGGCCAAGTAATAAAAAGGAGGTTTCAACACATTTACCAAGAAATAAGAGCAATTCCCATGTTGAAGCCAAGAATCGTGCCACACGTCCACGAAGGAAATAATACCAAGCCAAAAATAAATCATTTTCAATACATTCAAAGATCAAAGATAGCTATCACGCATTTGCTAAGAAAAAGAAATATCTCATGCTTGCCTGAAGAAGAGAGAAATACCATGCATGGGTGAGGTTAGAACAAAAGCCACACAATTGCAAGAAGTCGAGGACGTGCTGAAGAGAGATCACATGAAACCTTTGAAAAAATTTCAAACAAGATATATATCAACGCAAAGAAAAATGAATTTAATGAAGAAAACGATAGATGTGGAAAGAACGTGCCGCGGGTTGTATCTGTTGAAGTAATCAACTTTGGAGCTTGATATCTCAAAGCTTGATGATTTTCGTGAAAAACCAATCATTTCCCACAATTTTGATCATGTTAAGGTGCTTACATACTCATTTGCAAATGCAAAACACCTCATTTGGTATTTTTCATGAAGCCAAATAAAACGCAGTTCATTTGATTTTCATCACTCGCACTGTTTCAACTTGTTGGAAAGCCTACTTTGAGAATTTGTATTTCGGGCTTGAGTGATTATAGAGAAGAATGGTTTAGTTCATTGAATTATCCCCAACTGCATGTTCTTATTTTTAAAGTTTCAAATTCACAACACCTCATTTGATATTTTTCATGGAGCCAAATAAAACACAATTTATTTGATTTCGCTGCATGCGCAGTTTTCAGCTTGTCAAGGAGACTGACTTTGAGAGTCGATATTTTGAACTCGGATGATTTTCAAGAGAAAATTATTATTTCTTTAAATTCTTCCCACATTCATATGCTCCCTTACCAAGTTGTAGATTCCCAGGGTGATGTTTGATATTTTTCCCAAGCTAAAACCAAACGGGATTTTCACAGTTTTACACTTGCATTTTCCTAGCAGTTTCAGAAGAGTCAACTTTGACCTTTAATATTTCAATGAATAATTTGATTTGGGAAAAAAATATCTAATCCAAAAACTTTTGGTACCTTAATAGAGTCCCTCATCCAGTGAGAGATTCTCATAAAAAGATTTGCTATTTTTCCCAAGGCAGTTTCAGAGGTAATTTGTGCAGTTTTGTAAGAAGGAAGTAATAGCCTAAAATCATGCTTTGTCACAATCATGTCATCTTAAAACAAAATGATGATGCGATATGGGTTCCAGGGCATTCTACCCACGTCGACACTCCATTCAGAGTATATGAACATCACCGATACTAACTTGGAACATGTCGACATAGGTCGATTCTACAATCACATATCAACTAAAGGCGAGTCACAATTTTCCATACGCTTGTTCCAAATTGGTCATTACTTGCATGTATGCACTACAACACCTACATAGTGTGGTGATTCAACTCCAACGGCTCCGAAATGGAAGTGACCTCGACTTGTGAGTTCTTAGTCTCGTCTCCGCAGCACAGGAACTTCTCAATGACACCAATGAGTCGCCTCTGACTTCCTCATTATGTAGTATAGGTCATAGTTATTGGTAGAGGTATCTTTAGATTAAAAAGCCATTGTTATTATCATAGATCAATAATGGGAGAAATTTTTCTACATCAATTGTCTTCACTTAATCGTTGTACGAATCTATTCATTGACATACCAAGACCAATGACAAGTGTAGTTGTGTGGATCATTAAGCAAGGCCACATCATTCAAGCGTGTCCTTGTCAACTCTCGTAAGTAGTGGATGTGATACTTCATTGGCTAGTCTTAAAGTTGGAACATTCTCGAATTGGATGATCGTGAGCGAATCAGAATGGAAACACTTCGGGATAGTGAAAAAATGAAAGACATAACTCCAAGAAGTGGATTGCAATCTCAACTCTTGGAAGATATTCTCAATGGAGAAATATCAAGAGTTGGATTCTGACAAGCCAAGGTGGTGTAATGACTATGGTCTCGTGAAAATGAAGAATTCACCATGGAAAGGTTTTCGGAGCATGTGGAGAATTGTGTGTAATTGTGAATACAAATGCAAATAAAGACAAAATTTCTCACACCAGGATGTTGCTCAAACGGAGAGGTGGATGAATTGCTCAAGTTTCAAGCTCGATCTCTTGTCATCTGGAGGATTACGGAGCATAGTCGATGAGTTCATTCATGTACGACCGGGATAGGCGGACTCTTGGCCCAATGGATAAGGAACTGATCCTAGGTGTCTTGATCTAGGTGGTATGTTACTGACTAAGATGTCTATCTATGTGTCCAAGTCATTTAAGTGGGGTCCACATGTACCCATTTCTTTTATTTATGTACTTTTCCTAAAATGTTTTTAAAATTGTTATAAAGTGAGGTTATTGTTAGGAAAAGCGCACGAATGACTATCATTTTCATCTCGCCACATCAGTATTGGATAACGAATAAAATCAAGTTGCGAGAGTTGCTAGAGTCTTTCAAGCACAAAGAAATCAAGAAAGAGAGTGAAGAGAAAAGGCTAGAGATGATCAAAATGTGCCAAGTGATCCCTTCATAGTAAAGATTTCAAACTGGTAGGAAAGAGGTTTACACGAGGAGAAAAATCTAAAGGTTGATTTGATCCCATTTTTTATTTTCAAGGAAAGTTTGGTTTCAAGTTATCTCCTCCAAGGAGGAACACTCCTATAAATCTGTAAGCCTTGCATCAAGTCCTAAAAGAGCAAGTAAGGGAGGAATCACTACAAGTCAAGCACTTGTTCTTGCTCACGTTATTTTACCTTCGCATACAACCTTTCCCAAGATGGCAGTTAACATACCATGGGGAAATGCCATAGGCCCATTGGCCTTACCAGCTTGACATGACCTCCCACGAGGGTCGAGGAAGATTCTTCCCAAGTTCAATGGAGATGGGAAGACATCACCTGATGACCACATTTCCGCCTTCTTTGTTGCATGTGTAGTTTTGTCAGTAGAATATGAAGATGTTGTTGTTCACCTCTTCATTGAAACATTGTAAGACATTGCCGCAGATTGGTTTCATCATCTCCCGAATGGATGCATTACAAACTAGAATGATATGAAAACTAAGTTTGAAGACAAGTTCAAAACGATAGAAGATGAACATGCCCTTCTTTCCCAACTATCTCAGGAAAAGAAAGAGCCAATAGAACCCATGAGGAATTTCATGGTGAAGTTCAACAAAATGGTGAACAAAGTTCCTGCCAGAATTTACCCGAACCCTGATGGAAAAAATGTTTCTTCATTAATGCACAATGACCAAAAGTGTGATATCAACTGAGAAGAGCTAGAGTGGCTACTTTGGAACTTGATCAATCCTTGGCAATAGAAATTGAGGATGACTTAATCATGGCAAGAAAATTCAAGAAAACTTCCCTCAAGGGAAAGAGTCAAGAAACCCCTAATACTTCTAAGAGCATACTCACTAAGTTGGCTAATGATGTGCTAGTTATAAAAAAGTAAGTTTTTCAAAGTAATAAATCGGTACCTTACAAAGATATCCCAAGGAAAGGATACGTTCCAAAAAAAGCTAGAATTGTAGGCCCTCCAACAAGGCTTGCTATTGAAGTAGCTCCTGCAACTAACTCAAAATGTAATGCCATTGAGGAAATTGATGATGAAGTCGAGGTCGTCGAGGTTGATGAAGAAGAAACAGACTGGAACGTCTAAACATGAAGTTGAAGAACCTATAGGATAAATTAATAATCATTTCTTCGAGTACCGTTCAAAAGAAGAAGACAAATACAAAGAAATTGTAGAAGATATGAATAGTCAATCCTTTGTTGTCTTCACACATTCTCAGAAGAAGGAGCAGAGTACCACTAAGGTGGAAGATAAAAAGAGCTCCAAGGAAGTTCCTAAAGAATCTAAAACTAAAGACACTTCCAAATAATCCAAGACAAATGAGACTCCTAAAGAGTCCAAGACAATTGAGGTTCCCAAGGTCAAAACTATCTTAAAGAAAGGAGGACCTTTGTCAAGTCAATCAATTGATAAATCAACTATGAAGAAAGTTTCTTCTTCCACATCAATCAACCAAGCCCGAAGTAAAGGTCAAAAGTGTTCCATCATCAATTTTGAAAGAACTAGTATCTGAGACATCAAGTACGGTCATTTTTCCCAAATTTGATATCATTGATCATATCAATAAAAAAAAATTCCATGTCACAAGTAGAGTACTTGAAGTCCAATAAGGATCAACTCAAGAAATTGGTCTAGTTTATCAAAGGTGACTCTATTGTCCATTCCTCTAAAGGAATTATGAAAACTTCTAAAGACGGAAGACTCAAAATATTGTGGTGGCCACTACACCTTCGAATGAAAAGATTGAACCTTTCCTTATATCCTTTCGATCAACGGATGTAAAATATGTAATTGCATTATAGATTCTCGGAGCCTTGGATAACGTGATGCCCGTGGAAAGTAACACATGCTCTTGGGTTCACTTGTACGAGAACATTCGGATCTTGTTACTCCATGGAGACAAGACAAGCTCCTCTAATTGGGAAGATTAAATATGCTCAAATGGTTTTAGCTCAATTTCCTCAAAAGAGAGTCCAGGTAACCATTCTAGTTGCCGAGATTCCTGCTTCATATGGTATGTTGTTGAGCAGGAAATTTTGTAGAGTTCTAGGTGGTGAGATTCAAATGGACTGGTCTCATGTTATGATTGCTATCAATGGAGAAATGAAGAAGCTAATGCTAGAGACTCAAGAAAAGTTCATGGTAATGAAAACCGATGATCCCCACGCACAGGTCATGTTTCAAAACTCAACTATGGGTAATTATATGATGACTACAGAGGTTCATCCACTTGAGGTCACTTGCCAAGATCCCAATGAGATCTAGACTCTTGAGTTTGATGGAAGTTGTTGCTCAACAAGTTCCGGTGCAGGAGTGGTGCTTATATCTCCAAATGGTAAAATGTTTCCTTTTTCTTACAAACTCTAATTTTCAAATACTAACAACACTGTAGAATACGAGGCATTAATCCTTGGCCTCTAAGTTGCAGAAGAGAAAGGGATAAAAATTGAAAGTCTTCGGAGATGCAAAGTTGATCGTGAAACAAGTTAAAAATTAGTTTCAAGTAAAGAATGATCATTTGAGACACTACAAAAATAAAGTGTGGGACGCGATAGAAGTCTTTGATGTTTTTCCATAGAATCTATCCCTCGTGAAAAGAATGACAAAGTGAATTCTCTAGCAGTCTCAGCTTCATTGATGATCCCTCATTCAGAGTTTGATCAATAAAAATACACCATTGAAATGGTTTTTAGGCCAAGTGTTCCTGACAATGCAGAAAATTTACAAGTCTTCAATGATGATCAACAAATTATAGCCTTCTGGAAAAGAGATAATTTTGAACAATTGTACTTTAAAGAAAGTGATTCCACATTTCACAAATCGATGACCTCAAATTATTCAAGAAGGAGTTGAAAGTAAATATCCTAGTGATGAAATCATTCAACTCAAAGGGAGTAAAATTCCAAAAGGATTGGTTTCACTTGAAGAAATTTTTGATAAGCATGACAGGTTTATCAAAGAGAAAGAGCAGGTAGGACCTACAAATTTTGCTAACTATGAGCAAGTTAACATTGGTACCAGAGACAAACCTCGCCTGGTCAACATTGGTAAGTGGTGTTCACCCAAGGAGCACAAGAAATTTGTAAGCCTCGTTACCAAATATTCAGATGTCTTGGCTTACTCATACGAATACTTGAACCCTATCAAACCTAGGGAAATGAAGCATGTCATACCCTTGTAATCTGGTACAACTCCATTTAGGTAGAAGAAAAGACAATATAACCCCAAGATCACAGGGATGATATTCCATGAGGTTCAAAAGATGTTAGACACACGAATATTTTTTCCCATTTGACATTCAACCTGGATAGCTTATATTGTACCCGGTTCACAAGAAAAATGGAGAAATTAGGATTTGTGTGGATTTTTGTAATATTAATCAAGCTTCTTTGAAGGATAACTAACCACTTCCATTCATGGACCATATTTTGTAGGAAATTACTAGATTGGAGATGTTATCCATGCTAGATGGTTTCTCTGGTTATAATCAAATTGAAGTGGCTAGAGAGGACCAACATAAGACTGCATTCACCACCCCCTAGGGTACATTCACGTATAAAAGGATGCCTTTTTTTTTTATTAATTCGTGTGTAACTTTTCAAAGGGCTATGGATATGGCATTCACAGATTATAAAGACAAGATCACCGTGATATACTTAGATGACTTGACAAGTGTTTTGAAATAAGTGAGAAAATCACCTAAGAGATTAAGAGAAAATATTGCAAAGGTGCAGACTTCATAAGATCTCCCTGAATCCAAAGAATTATGTGTTTGGAGTTACG
The DNA here is from genome assembly GCA_018340775.1 of Taxus wallichiana var. yunnanensis. Taxonomy (NCBI): domain Eukaryota; kingdom Viridiplantae; phylum Streptophyta; class Pinopsida; order Cupressales; family Taxaceae; genus Taxus; species Taxus wallichiana. Next base: position 574,111,278 of record CM031239.1, on the reverse strand, counting down.
GAAGGGAAACTCCTAGGTCATATTTTTTCTAAAGAAGGAACTAAATCGATCTTGAGTGCATTCAAGCTATCAAGAATCTTTCCTTACCTACAAGTAAGCTTGGGGTCCACTCATTCTTTGGGAAGGTGAAAGTTTTGAGAAGGTTCATGCTAGATTTTGCCGAGCTAACCAAAGAAATCACTGATATGATCAAAGGTAAAGAATCCTTAAAATGGTCGAAAGAAGGTAGAGAAGCATTTGAAAAAATCAAGGATGCTATTGTAAAAGCTCTTATATTGGTGTGTCCTGATTTTAAAAAGGATTTCATAGTCTATTGTTTTGTTTCTCCACACAAGATCTCCATCATCCTGACTCAACATTATCTAGAGGGAATTGAATCTCCTATTGCATTCATGAGTTACATATTTAAGAAGCATGAACTCAATTACATTTCCCTTGAGAGGCATGCTCATGCGTGTAGTTAGAGCCTTGAAACATTTTAGATACTATGTATTGAATTATCACACCAAAGTCTTAGTTTCAGACACCGTAGTTAAATCAATGTTGACACAACAAGAACCAGGATCTAAAAGAGGTAACTGGGTCTCCAAGATCTAGGAATATGACTTGGACATCAAGCCTACCAAGTTATTTTGAGGAAGGGAACTCTGCCAACTCATTGTAGAGAACGAGCCACGAGATGACTCTGAAGAAGAACTAGTTGAAGAAATTTTACTACTAGTAGTTTTCGTCAGTACCATAGATGAAAGGTATTATGATATCATTTATTTCTCACATATGGCGAATGTCTTGAGAATCCTACAGCTAAGGAAAAAAGAGCTATCAAATTGAGAGTTGTCGTGTACGTTATTTGGGACAACACATTGTTCAAGAAAGGAATCGATGGCATGTTCCTCAAATATGTTGATAAAGAACAACAAATCAGGTTGCTTGAATCTTTTCACAATCATGCTTGCGGTGGCCATTTCTCTAGACCTATGAATTTCATAAGATTATATAAGCACATTATTACTAGCACACTATGTTTTCTTATGCTCGAAAATGGATAGCCAAATGCGAAGCTTGTCAACAATTTGTTTTAAGACCTAAATTGGCGGCTTGATCTCTAAAGCCCATTGTCATTGAAGAACCCTTTCAACAATGGGGTTTAGATTTCATCGAGGTTCTGAATCCAAATTCCAGTGTTAGTCATACTCACGTGCTCACTGCAACTGACTACTCTACAAAGTGGGTAGAATCCATTCTAGTGCAACAAACATCAACTACGGTAATCTTTGATTTTATCAAAGAGAACATTATAGTTCGTTACGGAATTTCAGAAGATCATGACGGATAATGCTACCAATTTCTCTTCTACAGAGATACTAACTTTTTTATGGGTATGGGATATCTTTATCTCATTCATCACGTTATTACCCTTAGGGAAACAAATAGTAGAATCCAAGAACAAAAACATCATTACTATTGTGCACAAGTTAGTCAAGAAAATCAAAGAACTTGTCACAAGAAGTTATATGATGCATTATGGGCTGACCGTATAACTCCCAAGAGGGAAATTAGAATGTCTCCATTCCAACTCTTATATGGAACTGATGCCTAAATTCCCATCACATTGAATTTACCGACATTATGATTGGTTCAAGTAGTTGACTATGAATGCTTCACCAATGCATTGGATAAAATGATCATGTCCCTAAGCAAGCTTGAAGAACAAAGAAGTCAAGTGGAAAACAAGATCGAAGAACACCAATCCAAAATAAATAAATTGTTCGATAGAAAAACCACGGAGAGACAATTTCAAATCAATGACGTAGTTGTTCTTTGGGACAAAAGGTGGGAACCAAAAAGAAAGCACAGGAAGTTCGATTTACTATGGTTGGGCCCTTTCAAAATCGGACATTTTTGCGGAGATAACACATAGTACTTGGCATAGCCCGATGGAACTCATTTGCTTTCGCCTTATAGTGGGCAATATATCAAACGTTATCAAAATTGAAAACAGGTTGTCCCCCATATGTACATAAGTAATTAGGATTTTTGTTTGTTTCCTTTCCATGTTTTTCATTTTCCTTTCTTTTATCGTCTTGTTTTTATGCACCATCATTTTCGGGATCATGTTCATTAAATTTTTGGGTTTGGGTCTCATTCTGCGCATCCTGAAGTCCTTGTCCCCAATTAGAGTTAGCTATTATCAGCTAATTTTGACTTCGCAAAATTATAAACATGATTTTTTTTAAAAAAATCAAAAGTGTTCTTTCACGTGATTCATCACCCTCGTCATGATCGTTTCATTCTTGTGATCGTTTTGGTCTTTGTTGTCCATTTCGGTGAGAACTCCTCCTGCCATGTCATAAACTTCATTAATAATTAATTAATTTCTTACCCTTTTATTTAATAAAATTGATTTTATTAATTTTTGGGGATTTTAATTAAATAAATATTAATTTAATATTCATGAAAAATCAATCAACAAGTTTTTGTCATTTCCGTGGGAAATAAAAATTCCGCTTCCAATTGTTGGGAATGCCAAATTGGCTTTCCACTCTTGGATTTCCCTTTCCTAGAAAAATCTTCTTTTTTCCCGCTTGTGGAATTTCTCCTGTTGATTGCCAACCCTACCAGATTTCTGCGCAAAGATATCCCAATTTCCCACATGGTAAAATAACATTGCCATTGTCATGGGCAAATGGTTAACTTCTTCCCATATTCCCCTGACAATTAATGCCCACTACCCGGAGAAAGAGGAAATTGGTTATTTCAATGGGACGAAAGAAGAAACGGTTATGAGAAAGCTTCTTGAATCCTCATAATTTTCTTCCATGAAACTCTGTGGAAGAAGTGTGCAATTGAAGCTCTTTATTTCTAACTTTTTTTGTGTTATTTCCCGAATGTTTGTAGAGAAATATTTTTCCAAAGATTCATAGCACATGCTTCATAGATGTTGATTCTCCACTTATTACAAGAAAGCTATAAGCAACTCCATCGATCTGCACGTGAAGGAGGTAGTAAACCAAATGAGAGCAAAGAGTTGCCCACATATTTACCTTAGGAAATTTCCACGCATCTGCAAGGAGGTCGTCCACGTAGGAGAGTGAAGATACAAAGCCCCCACATTCAAAAACCAACCAATCCACGTTGCCCACACACAAATAGAAAAGAGAGATCTATTTCCACGCAGCCAAAGGTAGAAAATCTCATACGCACAACCAGGAAAAAAAGCACATTTCCACGCATTCTCCGTGGGAACATACGGAAAATAAACAAGAAGTTTCACACGCAAAACAAAGAAAAACCAGTCCACTTTAATAAATAAGTGCAACATAATACCTTATCACATGCCACAAATTGCAAAGGACTATGCATTCCAACAAAGAAAACAAGGAGACAACCACGTGGCCAAGGAGGATTACATAACCAAAAAGTAATCACAAGTTTCCACGCAGGAGGAGGAAGGCAAGAATAAAGGCCAAAGAAACAATTTTCAACACATGCCCAAGCAAAAATTACAATCCCCACACTAGGAAGGGGAAGGTAGGATTTCACGTAGGTTTTAAGAAGCAAATTTCAACGCATTTGCTAAAGGCTAGGTAATAAAAAAACGAGGTTTCGACGCATTTGCCAGAAAACTAGAGCAATTCCCACGTTGAAGCCAAGAATCGGGCACACGTCCATGCAAGAAAAAATACCAAGACACGGATAAATCATTTTCAATGCATTTAGTGATCAAAGATAGTTGTCACGCATTTGTTATAAAAAAGTATGTCACACTTGCCTAGAGAAGAGAGAAATACCACACATGGGTGAGGTTAGAACAAAAGCCACACAATTGCGAAGACGAGGATTGTGCTTGAAGAGAGATCATGTGAAACGTTTGAAAAATTTCAAACAAGATATATATCAACACAAAAAAATGAATTTAATGAATAAAACGATAGATGCGGAAAGAACGTGTCGCGGTTTGTATTTGTCAAAGTAATCAACTTTGGAGCTTGATATCTCAAAGTTGGATGATTTTCGTGAAAAACCAATCATTGCCCACAATTTCACTCATGTTAAGGTGCTTACATACTCATTTTAAAATTTACAACACCTCATTTGGTATTTTTCACGAAGCCAAATAATATGCAGTTCATTTGATTTTCGCACTGTTTCAGCTTGTCGGAAGGCCTACTTTGAGAATTTGTATTTCGGGTCTGAGTGATTGTCGAGAAGAAAAGTTTGGTTTTTGAATTCCACCCACCTTTATGTATGACTTTGGTAAGTTTTAAATGCACAACACCTCATTTGATATTTTTCACAAAGCCAAATAAAACACAATTTATTTTATTTCGCTGTGCGTGCAGTTTTTTAGCCTGTCAATGAGACTGACTTTGAGAGCCAATATTTTGAACTCGGAAGATCTTCAAGAGAAAATTATTATTTATTTGGATTCTCCCAACATTCATATGTTCCATTTTCAAGTTGTAGATTTCAGGTGATGTTTGATATTTTTACCTGACTAAAACCAAATGGGATTTTTGCAATTTTACACTTGCATTTTCTTGCAGTTTCAGAAAGAGTCAACTTTGACCTTTAATATTTCACTGAAGAATTTTATTTGGGAAAAAATATCTGATCCAAAACTTGTGGTACCTTAATATAATCCCTCATCCAGTGAGAGTTTCTCATAACAAGATTTACTATTTTTCCCAGGGCAGTTTCAGAGGCAATTTGTGTAGTTTTGTAAGAAGGAAGTAATAGCCTGAAATCACGCTTTTGTCACAATCATGTCATCTTCAAACAAAATGATGTTATGGTATGGGTTCCAGGGAATTCTACCCACCTTGACGCTCCATTCAGAGTATGAGAACATCATCGATACCAACTTGGGACACATTGACATAGGTCGATTTTGTAATCGCATATCAACCAAAGGCGAGTCACAATTTTCCCAACGCTTGTTCCGAATTGGTCATCACTTGCATGGATGCACTATGACACCTGCATAGTGTGGCGATTTAACTCCAACGGATCCGAAGTGGAAGCAACCTTGACTTGTGAGTTCTTAGTCTCGTCTTCGCGGCGCAGGCGCTTCTCAATAGCATTAATGGGTCACCTCTGACTTCCTCATTATGCAATATAGGTCGTTATTAGTAGAGGTATCTTCAGAGTAAAAATCCATTGTTATCGATAGAAATCGATAATGAGATAAATTTTTCTACATTAATTTTCTTCGCTTAATTGTTGTACGTATCTATTCATTGACATACCACAACCAATGACAAGTGCAATTATGCGTATCATTAAGCAAGGCCACATTATTCAAGCATGTCTCTATCAACTCTCAGTTAGTAGCGGGTGCGATACTTCATCGACTAGTCTTAAAGTTGGAGCATTCTCGAATTGGATGATCATGAGCGAATCAAAATGGCAACACTTCGGGATAGTGAAAAAGATGAAAGACATAACTCCAGGAAGTGGATTGCAATCTTGACTCTTGGAAGATCTGACAAGCCAAGGTGGTGTAATGACTACGGTCTCGCAACAAATGAAAAATTCACCATGGAAAGGTTTTCGGAGCATGTGGAGAATTGTGTGTAATTGTTAATGCGAATGCAAATAAAGAAAAATTTCTCACACCAGGATGCTGCTCAAACGGAGAGGTGGATGAATTGCTCAAGTTTCAAGTTTGGCTCTCTTTTCATCTAGAGGATTATGGAGCACCGATGATGAGTTCATTCCTATACGACCGAGATAGGCGGACTCTTGACCCAATGGATAAGGCACTGATCCTAGGTGGTGTCTTCTTGTGACTAAGATGTCTATATGTGTGTCCAAGTCATTTAGGTGGGGTCCACATGTACCCATTGCTTTTATTTATGTAATTTTCCTAAAATGACTTTAAAATTGTTATAAAATGAGGTTATTGTTAAACTCACTTAAGACAAATTTTTGATAACTTAAGTGGTTTATATTTTTGGTCACTTTTTAAAAGTTGGTTGAAATAGTCAAAGTCACTTAAGTGCCCTATTTAATGTGCATGTAAATACTAACTACTTTGTAACCAAATTTTGGGTTAGAAAAGGAAGTGAGGGGCTCATTTGTAAGGGTGACTATAAGAGAGAAGAATAAAATAATTTTGTGTGCAAAGCTTTATTTCAAAGAAAGAAACTTTGTGTTCTTTTGAGAAAACATTTTAGAGTTAATGAAATATGAACTTTATGTCCCATTCATTTTCTCTTGTAACATTTGATGTCTTATGTTCATTAGATGTTAAGTGTTTGAATCTTGCATGCAAATATTGTCTTGGATCTTATTGTCAACTATATTGATATGTTTTTTTAGTTCACAATGAACAAGCTCTGATTATCTACTTGCTCATGTGTGTTCCCTTTTAGTCATTCTTATTTAGCTAACTCAAACTCCATTTTATTTGTGTTAGTTATTCATCGTTCTTCTTCATGCAATATTAGGCTCTGCTTTTACCTAACTCTTGCATTTTCCTTTTATCCATTCCTTTCCTTCATTCCATTCCATCTCCCTCATTCACTTTTCTTTCCATTGATGTTCCAAAACACCCCCCACATACAATTTTGAATGTACAGATGTAAATATAGTTTTGGTTTTCATTAAAGGAAACCTCACCTTCATTAAGGAGGGGCTTCGTTCACATTCTGTTGCATGTCATTTGTATGCGTGCAAATCCATATGCTAACACAACCAGTTGAGGGTTCTATTTGTTTATTATATGTTATCCCTTCCACACCTTCTCATACTACCGCTATTGTTCCACATCAGCCGCATGTTCCACCCATACACGATATCCTTCCATCTTCTTCTTCATCATCTTCTCACACACCTTTTACATGTACACTTTTAATTCATAATGCTTATTAGGAACATGTTCCATTCGACTCCACATGCAATGAAACCATATGTTCTCCTACTCGTCTCGGCTTTAATTTTGAGGACCTTTAGCATTCTACTCATGCTTCTCATCTATATTATGGTTTTGTCACTATCACTGCCACTTATGGCTTATGTCTTTGATATTTTAGTCTATCTCCAGCATACCCCTTGTGCTTCTCTACTCACATTAGGGGACTCTTGGCTTACTTACATCAAAGGTACCTTAGACCCTGGTAACACTGATATTTCATTCCCTATGTGTTTCGGTCGTGTTTTCATTTGAATAGTTTTTTTCTTGGTTATTCACCTAATTATACTTGATGGTACGCACACGGTTTCCCACATCTCCCATTTACTGATGAAGAATACCCTTTGGGCATTTATCATCTATGCCTTACCAGATCATTACATGATCAACCTGATACTATATCATACCATGTCGCCAATCCCGATCTATTTGAATTTGACCCAGAAGACGATGATCTCCTTGACAAGTTCACATAGTGACTTCCCACACTACTAATGGGGGGCATATCACATGCCACACTCCCCATTCCTCATATGTAGCATAACTTTACCTCCATTCTTTACTTCTTCACATATACTGAGATACTTCTTATACATTCTAGCACCCTCGTTACCCGATGACACACTCTTGTGCTTCGGTTCACACTGGACTATTGAGGGATTACCATTACACTAAACCCCACACACTGCATGCTAGGTTATACACATTTATGTCTTATCATATTTTCTATGCATACATTATCCTCTACATAATCCATCTACTATTCATTTATATACCATTTATCTCGGACATATTACACTAGTCACCATTATCCACGAGGCTAGGTTTATCATTCCATCACCACATTCTATATTTACGCTAGACTACATATTCTATGGGTCTAGCTGTGCATTTCATCACTACATATTATATCCCCACCTATATCCACCTCGTGCATCATATTCGTGTTACATGTTACACTATATTCCATTATATATGGGTCTAGTTCCCTCTGTCATCCTTACATTTTCTATTTCTATATATACCTATTAGTACATTCCATACATTACATGTGCTACATTCATTACATTACATTGTTTACACCGCACATTTACATCCTATACTAATCACTTGGTCATTTATACTACGTTGTTTCCTACGCGCTTCACTCTCCACCTTATGACGTACTCTTGTTCCTCGGTCTATACTCAACTAATGAGGGTTTACTAATCAAATAGACCTTACATTCACCATGTGACATCTTCATCATCCAACATTTCTTGCATTCGTGACATACACCTTAAGTTAAATAGTCAACCCTTCTTCTTATATTGTAGTGGTATACGCTTTAGGCTAAATCACCACCCTCCTTTTATCATCTCCTAGTGGCACACACCTTAGATTACATCACCACTTCCTTCTTGTCCATCCCATAGTGATATATGGTTTAGGATAAATCGCCACCCTCCTTTTTATCATCTTGTATTAGCCTACACCTTAGGGTGCATCATCACTCCTATCTTGACCATCCCATAGTGACATACGCTTTAGGCTAAATCATCACCCATGTTCATCCTTCCATATTTTAGTGATATAAGATTATGGCTAAATCATCACTCCCATATTCAACAAGTCATCGTATACACTTAGGTTATAGGGTCCACGTGCATCTTTCCATATGTCCCATCCCCACCCACTCATTCTATGGTGATATACGCTTAGGAACTCCTCCATTTAACAAGTCATGGTATACGCTTAGGCTTTAGGGTCCACATGTATCCTACTTCTTTCCATATGTCTCATCCCCATATACTCATTCTATAGTGATATACACTTAGGGATAAATCATCACTCCTCCATTCAACAAATTTTTGATATACACTTCGGCTATAGGGTTCACACACATCTCTCCACATGTCGTATTTCATCACCACTACATATACACACTCATCACAATGTGCTAGATACAACCAACACTACTCGACCATTTCCCAATGACGCACTCTCATTTATGGTTCATTCTTGATTGCTGGGGGGAAAAAAATGAACCTCACTTTGCATACACATTCCATCCACTGGGGGCACGTTGCTCCTATCATTCCATCTCGCATTCCATTCCATCCATCCACAACATATTGCATTGTCTTGGTAGCATGTATTCTTACTTGCTAGTGTTTTGCATGATCACTTTATTACACATGTTAGATTGCTTTCTTATATGTCAATATCATACACACATGCATGTTGACGTTGTAATTTCACAAACAGGGATGGAAGCCTATATATTTTATTAATGTGAAATTAATCAACCATTACAATGGAGTGCTGCAATATTTATACATGTTGGAAAACAATATAAAACAAATAAATGGGTTGCACAAGTACAACCAAAATCACAACAACTTCCAAAATACATCCAAGAAGCAACAATAATTAAATACAAACAAATAATAATTGTTACAACTACGTAACAATATAACCTATGTAATAATATGACAAATATTGTTATAAAACTATATAACAATATATCAACTAATTACCTTATTAAATAATTAAATATTTTAAGGTAATATGATGCATAAATTAACCTAACATTCCCCCCCTTAATTTTACATTTCCTCAAGGGATGAGGAGAGGAACTCTCTGAACAACTCAAACTTGTCATGTGCAAGTGACTTCATGAAAATATCTACTTTTTGTTCAACTTGTTGGACAAAATTGAAGTTATATATTGTGCTTCAACACATGTTCATGTATGAAATGAACTTGTACTTCAATATGTTTTGTTCTTTCATGAAACATTGGATTGCGAACAAGTTTGAGAACACCTTCATTGTCAACATACATGGTGGTTGGTTTTTCATGTGGTATTCCAAGTCCTTTGAGTATGCGACGTAGCCAAATCGCTTCACAAACAGCTTCTCCTACAGAATGATACTCGACTTATGTGGAAGAATGAGAAACAAAGTGTTGTTTCTTGCTTCCCCATGATATTGGTCCAAATCCCATAAAGAATACAAATCCTGAAGTGGATTTTTGTCATCAATATTGCCTGCATGATCTGAATCCAATATCCTGACAAGAAGAAGTTTTCGTTCTTCTTTTATTCTAGACCAAGATCCACTGATCCTTTGAGATATCTCAAGATGTGCCTTGCTGCTTTCCAATGACAAACTTTGGGTTCTTGCATGAACCTAGATAGATATCTTACTACAAATATGATATCTAGTCTAGTGTAGGTTAGGTAAATGAGACTCCCAATCAACTGCCGATAGAGTGGCATTTACCTCAGGAGATGGATCTGAATGAGATAACTACAATCTGTTCTCCATAGGTGTAGCAATTCAGGTGTGAAATACATCATCCTAAATTTCTTGAGCGTTGTCTTGGTATATTTCATCTGAGAAAAAATATGTGATTCTCTTTCTGTCATACTTCTAATCCAAGACAATAGTGCATTAGCCCGAGATTTTTCATGTCGAACGATCGATTAAGATCTTTCTTCATTGCATCCATCATCTTCAACTTTGAATGACTAGATCGTCGACATAGATAACCAAAAATCACAATCTCCCCCTTTCTTTTTGAGGTAAATATTGGGATCGTATGGATTTCTAACAAATCCATGTTATACGAGATGCTCATCAATTTTGATGTACCATGCCTAGGGTGCCTGTTTGAGGCCATACATAGATTTCTTGAGTCTTCATACCTTTGCATCTTGACTAGGTAATACATATCCCTCAGGTTAAGTCATGTAGACCTCTTCTTGTAAATCTCCATTCGGAAGGCACTTTTTACGTCCATCGATGGAAATTCCAACCAAACAGTGTGCAGCTAGAACAAAGATCATCTTGACCATGTCTTGATCTTAGTTTTGGGAGAAAATGTCTCCTCGTATTCAATGCCTTTTTTGTGCATACCCCTTTCTTTACTAAGTCTTGATTTATACTTTTCCACTATCCCATCTATTTTTTTACTTTGTTTTGAATATCCATCTGCATCCAATGGGTTTCTTCCATGGTGGAAGATTGACAAGCTGTCAAGTGTTGTTTTTCATTAATGATTGATATTCAAAGTCCATGGCATCTTTCCAAGCTTTTGATTGTAGGGCTTCCTAGACTATAGAGGGTTCATCGACTCAATAAATCTACTCATCAAAGAAAATTTGACTTATTCTCTTTTTACTTTGCAAATCCATGGTCCAGGGGTGGATATATCCAATGGAGCATCCATTCTTGCATCTCGTAATGTGCCAAGTACACTACTTGGGCATATGCTTGAAACTATTCCCATGGGTCATGGTTATATCTGATCAACACCATCATCCTCATCATCACTTTCATCATCTGTGGGAACATCAGCTTCAATTTTTACAACTGGTGAAAATCTACATCAAGTGAGTCTAGAGGAGGAGACTCTACTTCCTTCTTCTCAAAAAACTCAACATCTCTACTGGTGTAGACTTTCTTGGTCTTTGGATCCATCAATCTGTACCCAAGAGTCTCTTCATTGTACCTAATGAAGATGATTTTATGTGACTTCATGTCCAATTTCTTTATGTTCTACTTGGGTATGTGCATACTTTCTTTGCACCCGAATACTCTAAGGTGTGCAATAGATGGTTTCCACTTTGACCATGCTTCTTGTGGTGTTACTCCGTTAAGAGCAACTATGGGCACTCTGTTCAAAAAATACACTATTGTCTTTGCTGCTTCTACCCAAAATGTCTTTTCAAGTCCAGAGTTTTCGATCATGCATTGCATCATTTCCATGATAGTATAATTTCTTCTCTCAACAACACCATTCTGATGCGGTGTGTGTGGAGGAGGCATTTGTCGACGAATCTCGTGAGCTTGTAGGTATTATTTGAACTCATTATTGGTGAATTCCCCCTCGATCTGAGAAGAGCTTTCTGATGTGACAACCAATTTCATTCTCAACAACTACTTTGAACTTTGTGAAGGTTTCAAAAGCTTCACTTTTCTTGTGAAGATAAAAAATCCACATTTTTCTCGAATACTCATCAACATAAAACATGAAGTACTAAAATCCAAAATGACTTGGTTGCATCAAACCATAAAGAATGGTATGAACCAGATCAAGCTTACCATGAGCTTGATATGTACTATTCTGGAATGAAGCTCTGTGTTTTTTTCCTGTTAGTTAATGAGGACACTTGTCTGTATCCTTCTGAAGAGATGGTAGCCCATGTACCATATTGCGCCAACAGTAGTGTCTCAAGATACTTGAAACTAACATGACCAAGTCTCTAATGCCACAAATGTGTTGAGGTAGAGTTCTTAGCCACAAGTTCCTGATCATCTCTGTGAAAAAATCAAGCTAGAACATGCATCCCACATTAGAGGCTTTTGCAACTATTTTTGAGCCTCGTGATTTATCTCAAATCAAACACATTTTCTTGCCGGAATGAGTATCAAAGTCAATTTTTAGGTTATGATCTAGGATTTGATTGATTGAAAGCATATTCTTTGTCAACCTAGGGACATATAAGACATTTGATAGTCTACAATTGCGTGAACCAAGGGGTAGAGAAATGTTCCCAATCCCTTAAACTGTATATGAAGAATCATCTCCCAACGAAACATGGTTTTTTGAAGGTGTGTCCCTCATTGAAGTAAACTAGTCTCTGTGGTCGGTCATGTGTCGAGTGGCTCTGAATCAACATACCAGACATCACTAGATGACATGGATGGTTCACTTGATCAAGTAGTGTACAAGAAGTATTCATTATCTGAATGTTCTTCTTGTTTAACAATATTTCCTTGCTAATGGGGTTTCTTTTCCAGTTCCCCTTTTTCGCCCTTGATTGTAGTTTGAATGTCCCTTGTGAGATTGTTGTTTTGGAGGTCCAAAGTTGTTTGACGAACCTTTCTTGTAAGTATTATACCAACAATATTTTAAGTCATGTCCTCTTTTACAAATTGGACATTGCTTCTTATTGTTTGTCCTCGTGATACTGATTCTGATGTTGGGAATTTTGATAGGAATTAGGTTTTCCTTTTCCTTTTCCTTTCCATTTTTAATGTGAAGAAAGTACCTATCCTCTTCATCATCCTTATTATGCATGGCTTCCTCTTGTTACAGTAGGTTTACCAGCTTGTCAAAACTAATTGTTGTATCTGACACATTTAGTGTTGTGACAAAAATGTGATAAGAAGAGGGGACTGCTCTCAAAACAATGGGAATGAGAGCATCATCTATGACCACTTCTTCCAGGGCTAGAAGTGAAGCCCTCAACTCTGTAACTCTTCTTAAGAAATCTTCAATTTTCTCATTTTGCTTGAACTTCAATGTATGTAATTAACTCTGCAAATTTAGTATGAAATTTTTATTTTTGGCCTCATATACATGTCTTGCGAATTTATCCCACGCTTCTTTAGTTTTTTTGGCATCTCGAATGTGGGGTTGCACATCATCGGACACTCCAAACAAGATGATGAGTTTGGCCTTCTGATCTTTTTATCAAACTATCATTGTTGTGTTGTATCAGTAGTTGATCTGGTCAGAGTACCATTCACAATAGTCCAGATCTCTTCAAACTCAAGTTGTGTCTTGATTTTATTCTTCCATGCAACATAGTTGTTTCCTTTGAGTAGTTGTGAATCTGGAAGAAAAAAATTGGGGGCATTGGTTCCCATTTTGCAAAAATCACTGACAGGGTTTGGCTCTTATCACTCTAGGTATAAGGTCTCCCAATCTATATACCGTCAATCCGATATACCAAACCTTTCTATATACGTGCCCTTCCAATATACCCTAAGGTGCACGTGGAAGAACTCTCCCTTTCTATATACCCATGCAGTACGTGAAAGAGGCGTTAACGTACGTGAAAAATTAAATACGTGGTACCAAGACAGTACTGAAAGGGGTCTATGTGATTATTGACACCGGCTCAAAGAAATATCCTCATACGGGTGCATAATTTTGCTATATACTTGGATAATTTCTCGGTCTAGATTTATGTCGTGGACGGATGGGATGGCTCATAGTGTGTGCACTGTGTCCTTATTACTCCCTATTGATTTAAAGGGTCGATGCCCAGATGACATTGTTGGAACTATATTAGGCATTAAGTGCAGTAGTAGTCACGACGACTTTACTCGTAAGCGCTTCCTAGAGGCACCGTATATACTGAACATTACGAATGAGATCTAGGATCTCATGAGTGTTTTAGAACCAATTTTTACTATTTTTTATTACAATTCTCTACCAATTTCTGAGCAGTTACAATATTTTTGGTTGACTATGGCAACCTGCAAATTAGTACAATATATTGAAGCATGCAATTACATTAAAAAAAATAGAAAAAATTGAATGGCAGGAAAATTTTTTGTTTTGTGGGCACTAGTGGCCTGTGGAGCCCAATACGACTTATTGAGAAAAAAAAGTAAAAAACTAGCTCAAAATGAAGTTTTTAGGTAGCCCTCATTTGGCAAAATGTGCTCAGAATGTAAAAATATGCAGAGTGGAGAGAAACAAAGTTTTTCCCTAAAATAGGGTTTTTCTCGCTAAATTTAGTTAGTTATAACTAAATTTGAATTTACCACTAAAGTTAGCAGTTCCACTAAATTTTCTGCCAAATTTGGTAGTGGGTGAGGGAGGGGGATTTGACCCCTTGACCTCTCTTGATGGGAAGTGTCTACAAAAGTTATGTTAGAGGGCGGCTAAGTTGAACTAGTATGTATAAAGAGCAAATTGTAATTAAACACTTCCAAACTGTAAAACCATACCTCTTTAAAAACAACAATTTGGGAAAGGTGGTTTTGAGCAAAAATTCTAGCAAAGAGAAAAAATGACAGGCGGTTTTGGTGAGAATGAAGGCGGTTTTGAGTGTGTATGGTGCCTTAGATCAATTTTCTTCCTTCCTTTGAGCTTGTAATCTCTTCCTTGGTGTATTCAATCCTCCTCAACCTTAATTGCAATGAATAAAGGCGGTTTTGATGAATTTGATGGCGGTTTTGAGGAATTTGATGATGGTATTGCATGGGATGGGGCTAGGAAGTTGCAGAGGCAACTCTGGCTCTCCTTTTCTTGCACAAGCTTCTCCAATGCTCCTCAAACTCTGATTGCAATCCTCCAATATCCTTCAACCTGCTCTGACACCAAATGTAATTTCACAAACAGGGACGGAAGCCTGTATATTTTATTAATGTGAAATTAATCAACCATTACAATGGAGTGCTGCAATATTTATACATATTGGACAACAATATACAAACAAATAAATGGGTTGCACATGTACAACCAAAATCACAACAGCTTCCAAAATACATCCGAGAAGCAACAATAATTAAATACAAACAAATAATAATTGTTACAACTACGTAACAATATAACCTATGTAATAATATGAAAAATATTGTTATAAAACTATATAACAATATATCAACTAATTACCTTATTAAATAATTAAATATTTTAAGGTAATATGATGCATAAATTAACCTAACACACACCTTGGTTTACTATGATTGCGAGATACATGAATCTACACACGACATGGATGCTTGCCTTCTACCCTTCCTATACCGGTCGCTAGGGAATCCACATTCATCTTAGCCATGTGCTATTATTTCATTTTGTACTTAGCATCTTATATTACTTACTTATATATGCTTTCACATAATGGTTATCACTCTAACATGCTAACGAGTGTTCCATATGCAACACTTGTTTCTTGAGAACTACATGCTTCCATGACTACTTGTTTATTTCTACTTGTCTACTTTGTTTGCTATTGGCTGCGAGATTTTCACTTTTCTTGTGTGCACACTTATTTTTTGTTTGCAGCCATAATGTCCTTGAGTGTTTTCTGACATCGTGAGTGATGTCCCATATTTGAAACCCACTTTGTGCAGTTTGCTTGTTTTCTTACATGTTTATACTACTGTGCTTGGTAGTTTTTACATTGTCTGCATCTTTTACACTTGTCCTATTGCATCCATGTGTTTTTAGACTAACACTTATTTTGGCTAGCCATCCCCTTTTATGTGCACCTTGGTATCTACCAAGTGCTTTCCCTTTCCCCCAGGGAAACGTTCTATAGGTCAAAGTGCGGTTGGGTCCTCTTTTGGGGCTGCATTCTCCTTTTCCACGACATCATATGTGCCCCCAAAGAGGGGGGCATCATTGAGGGTTTTCTACTAAC
This sequence comes from Taxus wallichiana var. yunnanensis, assembly GCA_018340775.1. Classification (NCBI taxonomy): domain Eukaryota; kingdom Viridiplantae; phylum Streptophyta; class Pinopsida; order Cupressales; family Taxaceae; genus Taxus; species Taxus wallichiana. The sequence continues at coordinate 574,095,211 of CM031239.1, read as the reverse complement.
ACAACGTATTTACATTGGTTCAGTGCAATGCACTTTCTGCCCTTGCCATTGTGGGTTTACATACGAGTGAGTTCAGACTAGTCTACAAACTCCATACACAATGGCCATAACAGGACGTGGTGTCCTTCGGCAATTCTACGGAGTAGTTACAGGATTAGGGGTTACATTGGGTGTACCTCTCTACACTTCTCTTCAAAGGTGTCGATCACCCAAAAACCGAGATATGACAAATATCTCTTCACATTTAAGAAAAAGCGGTTAGAGTTGGAGGATACATCACAACTCCTCCCTACACTTCTTCATCCAGGGTGGCGTGAGATCACCCAAAAACTCGCGATAGTGCATGATATCCTTCTACACATTTTTTCTCGACATGGATCAAGTGCACATGTTTCATTTACATTTTCTAGCATATTTTACATTTGTGTACTTTACATATTTCTATTTACATGTGTATTTTACACAACATTTTTACATACATACATATTTGACTACTTGATCGTTTTCTCCTTGTAGGTTCATCATATGAGAAATAAGCAGTCAAATTGGGGGAAACAACAACAACAAAGAAAATGACAACGACAACACACCACTACAGAATTTTCCTTTACTAACCATGCATGTACACTACATAGTAGCAACTACACACGCATTCCACCCTAGGTTCACTCTCATCAATTTTTATGCACATTTTTCATCTTTAGAATCCATGCTCCTCCACATTTTTCTTTTTGTCATTCCATGCTTGAGTCTAGTCCATCGACACGTCTTCTTCTACACTCTACATGGATATCAGTACGCATCTCTATCTACTTTATGTTACCGAGATTTTTTACTCACCAACATAAAGTGGGGGCAAAATGTAGACACAAAATTATGCACTTTAGACAATATTTAGCCCGGTCTTATACTACTATTTAGAAGGTTCTCAAGTGTACAAAGTACTAATTAATCCCACCTTTTGGCCATCTTTTTATTATATTTTATTTCATCTTTCCCATGTGTTTTCCAATACTTATCAACCCATTTCATAACTTCCCTAACATTCTAGCCCTAAATCAGGGTGCTCTGAGGCACCCCTGGTCCCACCTGAGGCACCCTAGTCTATCAAAAATCCCCTTTCACTCCTTTTTGGGTCACTTCTAGTTGTTGGTCATATTTATCTTTTTCCTAGTGGCCTTGTCGGAATTAATTACGAAATTAAACTTGAGAGCCCTATAAATATAAAGTTATGAGGGTCTTAGGTCTTTGCATCATATCACTACTATCACTCCTAGAGTTGTATCCACTACATCACTTACATTCACATAGTGTCATGCATTCAAGCTAGGAGATCTACATCACACACACTATCTATTCCATGCACACATGCTATTTACATTTTCCATATCTACTATTGTTCACTACTTCACAAAGTGTGACTGACACGAGAGCACCTAGGGCACGATATGCAAACACACACTAGAATTACATTCGGGTCCGAAATGTAGTGCAACGTTTAGTGATAATACCACTAGTTTAGCGGCTAGGTCAATCGACCCATTCGTTTGCATCTTTTATTTTTATAGGGTTTGATACTTATCTTTGCATTACAGGTCATTCTCCACGATCCGGATCCACAGACGAAAGCATGTAAGGTTTGAAACCAACTTGTGACCATACCAGTTATAGGTTTTGAGCATTTTTAGTGTTAAGAGTGCCTGGATTGTAGACTAGGGAGCCCTAGGTGCCCAATATAGTCTCAGTGCCCCACTCATCTCAAATCTACTAGATATACCTTTCCTAGGGTCCTTAAGTGTTCATCTCGCACTTTCGATTTCATTTCCGGATCTACGATAACTGCGACAATCACATTAAATCAGCTAAGTTATTTCTTCCCCTTCTCTTGCACATTTATGGTTTCATTCTAGTTAGAGTAATTTACTTGCATTCATTTCATCTTTGCTCTAGTATTTTTATCATAGCGTTTTTATTCTTCCTAATTTAGATTAACATTAATGGCCTAGGTATCCCTTCCTTATTTTACCTAGGTTTCCTACTTATTTTGTTAATCAGCTAGTTGTATCTTCCTCCAAAGACATCCACCACTAGATCACACACTCATAGTAAATCTTGTAAAGTGATAAATTTTTCTTTGATGAGTAGAGTTGTTAAATATGTTAATCCATCTATTGTCCATGAATCCTTACGGTCAAAATCTTGGAAAGATGTCATGGATTTTATTATCATCATGATGAAAAAACACCTAAAAGCTTATTGATCTTCAACTAGGGAGAAGCCCATTGGTTGTAGATGGATATTTAAAATAAACTACAAAGCATATGGGACTATTGACAAGTACAAAGCAAGACTGGTAGCAAAGGGGTATGCACAAAAGGAAGGCATAGACTATGAGGATACATTTTCTCCCACAACTAAGATCAAAATGATCAGGATGATCTTTGCTTCTAGCTACATAGTTTAGATGGAAATTACATCGGATGGGAGTGAAAAGTGCCTTTCTAAACAGATATATCTATAATAATAAGTCTATATGGCTCAATTTGAGGGTTTTTTCATACCTAGATCGAAACATATGTATGTATACTCTCATCACTGGACTTGTTAAATCAAGATTGATGAATATCTCATTCATCGTGGATTTGTGAGAAATCCATACGTTTCCAATCTCTACCTCAAGAGGCAATGAGGAGAGATTGTGATAGTTGTTGTATATGTCAACGATCACCGGAATCACAATGAAGATAACCGATCCAACGAATAAATATCTTTATTGATCGCTTCAACATGAAAAATCTCGGCTCATACACTATTGTAGGTGGATTAAATTATGGAAGAAGGAGAATCATATATTTGTTTCTCAACTGAAATATATTAAGACAACGCTCAAGAAATTCGGAAGATGGATTACACACGATTGCTACACCCATGGAGATAATACTTGGTTATCTCATATAGATCCATCTCCTATGGTAAATGCAACTCTTTATCAATAGTTGATTGAGAGTCTCATTTACATGACCTATACTAGACCAAATATCATATTTTTAATCAACTATCTTTCATGGTTCATCAGGGAACCCAAAGTTTTTCATTGGAAAGAAACAAGGTAGGTCTTGAGGTATCTCAAAGGCATTGTGGATCTTGGTCTAGAGTACAAGAAGAATGAAAAATTCTTATTGAATGGATATTCAGATTCAGATCATGCCTATAGTATTGATGATAAGAAATTCAATTTTGGATTTTTATTCTTTTAGGATCTTAATTGATATCATGGAAGAAAGAAGCAACTTTTTTATTGCTCTTATATAGAGGCTAAATATCATGCTGCAGGTGGAGCTTTCTACGAAGTGATATGGTTACATCACATACTTGAGGGACTTAGAGTACCACATGAGAAATCCACCAGCTTATATGTTGATAATTTGAGGGTGTTATAAAAATGTTCGTAATCAAGTGTTTCATGAGAGAACCAACATATTGAGGTACATCTTCATTTAAATCATGATCATGTTTTGAAAAACAATATACAACTTCAGTTTTTCCCAATACTTGAAAAATGAGCATATGTTTTCATGAATTCACTTGCACGTGACAAATTTGAGTTGTTCAGAGAGTTCCTCTCCTCATCTCTTGTGTAAATACAAAATTTAGGGGGGGAATGTTAGGTAAAACATTTTACTTAGGTAATTTTTCATTGTATTTAGTGATTTTACCTTAGTTACTTTTACCTAGTAAATAGGTATTTTACTTGGGTAAATAGTGGTTAATTGCATTGTTATATTATTATATAGTTTTATAACAATATTTGGATTTTTATTCATTTGTGTGTAATTTGTTATGTTTGTGTAACCTCCTGGTTTTCTGTACTTAGTTATTCAATACCTATAATTATTACGGATATCATTCCTCTGTAACTTGGTTTTTCCACATCAACACAAAGTGTTAGACATCCACCCTATTTTCTCTTCCCATAGAGTATCAAGCTTATTAGGAGATAGTTTTACCACAAGTTACATCTCTTGAGCCTTGGGTTTCACGAGAGGAGTTTTGAATTTGGTCATCATCAAGATTGTTTAGATCAATGTATATTTCATGTTTGAGACTAGGTGTAGCATAATTTATACTTGAGACATAATACCAATGCACTTTCATTGTTTGTATTTTCCTAAGTTATGTTCTAAACAAATGTTTTAAAACATGTAAAACTAGTGTTTAAGCGCACATCCAAACATGAGCAAAATAAACATTTTCTATGTTATGTTTCACATGACCTACTAATTTCAATCAAGATTAATATTCAATATTCTTATCATATATTGTAGACACTAAAAATTTGCACTTGCCTATCTTCATTTAATTATCCCATTTGCAATAGATTAATTATATCATCACATTACATTAATCATGGTTAGATAAAATATTTTCTCATATACACTAATATCATATCCCATGATATTTTAACTTACCTAAGTAAGCTCTCTAAATATTATTTAAAATTTTCCTAATTCGTTATCTGACACATCTATCAAGGGTATTTTTAAATCCCCATTATCTTATCATAATCTTATAATATCATATATTTATATTCGTTGGATATATCTTAATCAAACAACCTAATATATATCCTAAATAAACCTAGGCTAAATTAGAACATATCTAACTAATAAAAAAATTTCCTTGACACCTCATTAGACAACACGTCATTTTCAAAACCAACCAACAAACCTATCCTATGAAATTTCAAACAAAAAAGCTAAAATTGGGAATTTGTTCCAAAAATCAAAATCCCAAAATCGTTGACGATTTGTTAAATCACTAACGATTATTTAGGCCCAAAATGTAGCCTCTTTATGGGATCATCTTCTCACATTTTCAAGCCTCAATCCTTCTATTAGAGTTCATCATTGTTGTATTGAATCAACATCAACACATTATTGTCCAAGATCAACATCCACATCCATCAAACAAGGAAAGGAATCACTCAAGCTTGTGGGATACCAATAAACCACCAACCAACTTTAATTCTCATCCATCACACTCATTCAAGCTTAGACTATATCCTGCAAATCCCATCTCTTGATTTAAATTATTTATCTTGATATATTAGCTCATATTAGTCCTTTAAAAATCCAGTCTTGAATCATAGTGATCAAACATTATAATTTTATCAGAATGTTAATATCTTCTAGAATCGCCACGATTCGGTGAATTGCTTGCAATTCTTGCACATTCTGCTTACCTATAACATTTATCCAATTTTATCTATCTTTTCTAGTATATTTTTACTACTGATAACATCTTTGTCAAGCATGAATTTTTAGATGGATTTAGGTGGTCAAGGGCATGAGATAACTAGCCTCCATTCACTACCTATTATCTGTCATCCCTTACACTGGGAATAGTATGACATTCTCCATGACTTGGAACTGTGCGCAATTCACTAAACCCCTCTAGACTAGATGCAAAACATATTCAAATCCACTCAGAGGATTTGTGAGGCCACATACAAGTTTTGGGAGGCCTATTTTTAAGTTTTACGCCTTCGAGATGACTTAGCATGGTTTGAACACCATTATGAAGCAAAACTAGAGGAATTAAGCTCTGAAGTCAAATCTAAAAATCCGATCGGTTCAAAAAAATATGATCCTAAATCCTATTCCAATATAGAGGAGGAAGATCCTAAGTATATTTATGAATTCTTTAAGGAAGAATTTAGTGACCACGAGAATTGATTATCCGAGAAGACATTGATTTTACTGAAGAAGAAGATTCACCTTCATCTGAAAACTCTAACACATCTTTGGACTCTGACTTCTAAGCCATAGATTACATATTTCATATTTTCATCATTTATTTTATATATTTGTAATAAAATATGAACTTGTCAGAACATCCATTATCTATTATATCATGTCTTATTTTTAAAACCACTTGATTTTGTAAACAACGGGTTGACATCCTTGCAAGAAAGTCATGTGGCTTCCTGGGACTAGCCTTTTCCAAGCAACCTGCTTGCTATTTTTACTAATAAACATTTTTTGTAGTGTTTGTGAGTGCAACGTCATTTACAGAACATGAACGAATCCATTGGATACACGGAGCGCAACAATAAAACGTTGTTCATCCACTTTCATGGGTACTTCTAAACCTCATCATTGAGCGAGGTTTGGTAAGTTTTATCATCTTGTTTATTAGATTAAATTGAAGAGGTAAAATTTATTCTAAACATCTTTGGCATGCCCGAGTGGGACATGGTCCCTTGTCTTTTTTCATTTTATTCCATCAATAAAATATCATTTTTCAATTTCTTGATTCTCCATGTAAAAATCACTTGCGATTGGCTAAATTGCCTGTGATTAGGTAAATCACGAACGATTTTTCTCGTTGTTTTTACAAAGCCTACAAATATTTTTTCCTTCTTGTTTGCTACTTTTTGCTTTCTATTTTTCCTAACCTCTCTATAGGGTATTGTTTCTGGAAAGCTTGTTTGTTGGATTTTTGGATTACTTATTTTTTAAAAATTATTCAAAAAAAAGGGAGCGTTTAGCGGTAAGTCCTAGAACTTTCTTTTTGTTTTCAACGTTGCATTTTTCTTGATTGTTTTCATCGAAAAAAACATTTTGAGTTGGGTTTTAAAAAAACCTTTCATTCTTCTGTTCCACATAGAATTAATTAAGAGGATAATCCGTTGCATTCACTTTTCTTTCCCCCACACACAACCAAACCACTTAAACACAAAACACATTTAAAAAAATTCCTACCCAGGTGGATACCTACTTGGATTTGATCACCAAGAGGAGAAGCCGACTCGGTGTTCGACCAGTATAATCATCTGTCTGTTGGTATATATTGGCTAAGCACCCAACACCCTTATCGTTGTAGGACCGTGAAGTGAGGGGGTAGGCCCCAATACCATGCCCGTATCATCAAAATAGTACATAGTTAGGCCTCACGTACCTTCAGGTATATAGAGGAATCTTCCCTTTAACATACCTCAAATCAACCCTAGTTTACAATTTCCTAGGACTCTTGTTAACCATTTTACACATTTCACCTTATAATTCAATCAATAAAACTTAAAAATCTATTTTGTTTGCTTTTGATTGTTGTTTGTAATCAACCCATTTTAATTCATTTCTTAGATAATTTTTTTGTGTGTTTTTCTATAATGGTACAAATAAGAAAACAAGCTCACAACCAAACTTATGAAAATATATCTCAACCAATGTCCATACCCTTGCAACAACAAATCCCTTTATCTACTCCATTGTCTACACCATTAGATGCACCTTTATCCACTACTATATCCACACCATCATTTACCATGCCATTGCAACAACAAACCCCATTCCATCAACCAATTACATCAACCCCTCGACGATGCTCAATGAGCTTGGAATGAAATAGAGGAACAATACATTAAAAATGAGACAACGTCTTTTAAATTACTGCACGTCAATTTTTCAGATCAAGAATTCAATACATCAGAACAAGAATATACTAAACAACCATAATCCCCAGTTCCACAATCAAAATCTTAAAACCGCTTTATTTGAAAGAGGAGACCAAGTTTTCAAGAAATGTTAGATTCAAACCCATTTCCTCAATTCCTATCTTGGCAAGCTAGGGGTGTTCAAATCTAGCCATTCACACCAAAACCATCTATAAACATTCCCAAACTTTCATATGGTTCTTCACAACAACTTGAATCTAAAACATTTTTAGGTGTTCCTGGCTCTACACAACCTATTGTTTCAAACCAATAATCTATACCTAAACCACCATCCTCATACAATCCTTCCTCTATCATTACAAGACTTGTTTCAAATTAGGAACCTCTCATATAACAAGTACAGTCATATCCACCTTTGATTCAAACTAAAATGTCAAAAGTTACATCTTTCCATTCCTATTCTTAGTATTCATATGGTGTCCTCTTAAGACACAACTTCCCAACAACATACATCGTCACCTGATATTTCTACTAGTTCAACACCTCCACAAAGTAATACTAGTGCTTCATTATCTACCCCTCCAGCATCCTCAGTCACTCAAACACTTCCAATGAGTTCCATTTCTGCTTCTACTATCATGTCTTAGCCAACTAGTAGCATTCAAAATATTACCATGTCTATTCCGACATCAAGTCCTTTAATCAATACTAGTACAATTGCTGCCACTCACCTTGTTTCACAATACATTCTACAACAATCATTACCATTAATCTTTATACCACAATCTACTCCTACCCAATATATTCCACAACAAGCACCATCATATCGGCCTCTGCTATGGTTTTTCAACAACCACCCCCTTACTCACAATTATTTCCTTACCAGTACATACAATCTTCGCAACCTTTGGCATATAAACAATACATTCCACAACAAACTAATACTTTACAAAAAAACATCCCTTATCAACAATATATTCCACAACAAACTACTCCTTTACAACAATACATCCCTTCTCAACAATATATACGACAAAAACTACTCCTTTACAACAAAACATCCCATTCTCAACAATATATTCCACAACAAACTACTCCTTTACAACAAAACATCCCTTCTCAACAATACATTCCACAACAAAAGAGTATTCCTTCCCAACAGTATATTCCTCAACAAAATATCCCACAACAGAATATACCCCAACAAAACATTCCTTATCAGCAATATATTCCCCAACAAAACATTCCACAACAATACAATATTCCTCAACAAAACATTCCACTGTAAAATGTTCCACAATACAACATTCCACAAAAAAACATCCATTATCATCAAAACATCCCTCAACAATACCAGATATACTCACAACTCGACTAGTTTGCATTCCAACCTAGTCCATCTTCACAACAATCAACACAGACTGACCCTCTTCAAGCCCTTATGAATTGTATATCAAGTCTAGAAGCTGCCTCATCCGTACCCAAAATGTTCTCTCTTATGATCAAATTTGTAATGAACCCATTCACCCATCAGTCCCATACAAAGCATACCCTCCTCACTGGGGAGCTTCCAAAAATTATTAAGTTCTATAGTAAGGAAGACCCCAACAACATATTTGTTTGTTTTGTCACGCTTGTTGTTTAATAGCTCATGATCAAGACCTCATACTTTGAGAACCTTTCCTATGTCTCTCATCGGCCCTACTCTGGATTGGTACAATAACATTCCACAATATTCCCTTTTCTCCTTCACTCAACTTGTACAATTGTTTTTAGAACACTTCTCTATAAACATATCCCACAAAGTCACCATTAATGATCATGTGTTGATGAAAGATTTTGCAAAGAGCTATGGATATGGGGCAAGACCTCAAAGCTTTGTGCAAAGTCCCTCAATGGACCATATGATAAGAAATGAGAAAGGAATCATATTTGCATGTGTTTAAAACTTGAAATAAGCAATAAATCTAACAAATAACATTAACCTCTATTCTTGAAAGCTTAATAAAATGAGCCTAATAAGGATCTAACCAATTATTTTTGTTGTTTACTCCATGAGAGTGAATGAATCTCACTAAATTGCTACATGGCCAAGTTTAGCTATTCCATTACTAACCTAACATGGGTGTAAGATGAAGTTATGTTAATGGTGGATGACCCAAGATCAAATGCCTTATTAACTTGGCTAATGCAAATGAGCTCTTAAGCTTTCTTAGGCTTGTTTTGGCTTTAGCTTATGTAAAGTTGTGTCTTTGAATGGGTAGGTTTAGCCTTGTCTTTATAGTTTTCCACTTGGGAGAGATTAGAATTTGGGTGCATGTGGGACTAAATTCTAAAAGCACTTTAGGATTAGATAAGGATAAACATGATTTAGGCTTAGTTAAGCTTGGTTTAGGCTAGTTAACTAGGGTTTAGGCTAGTTAAACTTGATTAACAAGTGATTAGAGACTCATTGCGAGTTAGGAGGGGTCTGGATAACCAATTGTGACTAATAGATAGCCTACAAAGCAAATAGAAGTGGTCTAGAGAGAACTAGGGAGGTTATGAATGGTCGAAAGGAGGAATGTTTAGATAATAAGAGAGATATTAGATAAATAAGATGATTATAGGAGGAATACAACCGAGAAGGTGTCGTGCGTGGGCATCTGAGAATGGGCCAGTAGGGTTGATCAACGAATTGTCATTAATTGAATGGATTGGATGAAATGCTAAGTGTAAGCATACTTTAGGTGTCTACATTTGCCCCTCTTTGAGGTGGCGTAAGTGATGTCACTTCAAAGAAAGTAGACAAGCATAAACAAGTAGAAAGTTTTGAAGGGATAGAAAAAAATGAGTAGGATCTAAGCAATCGGTTTTGTTGTTTACTCCATGAGGGTGAATGAATCTCACTAAATGGCTACATGGCCAAGTTTAGCTATTCCATTACTAACCTAACATGAGTGCAAGATAAGCTATTTTAATGGTGGATGACCCAAGATCAAATGCCTTATTAGCTTGGCTAATGCAAATGAGCTCTTAGACTTTCTTAGGTTTGTTTTAGCTTTAGCTTATGTAAAGTTGTGTCTTTGAACGGGTAGGCTTAGCCTTGTATTTATAGTTTTCCACTTGGGAGAGATTAGAATTTGGGTGCATGTGGGACTAAAGTCTAAAAATCACTTTAGGATTAGATAAGGATAAACATGCTTAAGGCTTAGTTAAGCTTGGTTTAGGCTAGTTAACTGGGTTTAGGCTAGTTAAACTTGATTAACAAGTGATTAGAGACTCATTGAGAGTTGGGAGGGATCTGGATAACCAATTGTGACTGATAGATAGCCTACAAAGCAAATAGAAGTGGTCTAGACTTCGGCCATACTCGTCCTCCTACAAAATGAACAATCTTAAATCGACAAAACACAAATCATTTGGACTAGGGAGGTTACGAATGGTCGAAAGGAGGAATGTTTAGATAATAAGAGAGATATTAGCCAAATAAGATGATTATATGAGGAATACAACCAGAAGCTATCGTGCATGGGCATCTCGAGAATGGAGCAAAGTAGGGTTGATCAATGAAGTGTCATTAATTGAATGGATTGGATGAAATGCTAAGTGTAAGCATACTTTAGGTGTCTACAATGACATTTACACTATCAAACAATTTGAGGATGAGTCCATTGCTGATTTTATTTCCCAAGAAAGTAGAGGCATAATCAATCAGATTATCCTTTTTATTACCAAAAAATGAGGTGATTGAAGTTTTCCATCGATCATGCGGGTGAAACATATTTTGTCAACATTAAAAATTCAATCATTCCAGGACCTTTGATGAAGCCTTACTTGTGGCCCATAAATTAGAAGCAAGATGCTAGAATATTGTCATGTTAAGCTTCGACCTAAGATCAAATGCCTCGCCTCTTCTCTAAACGACCTCTCACCTTAGGGCTTCTAGGAGACTTTAACCTTATGTAAAGACTTGTGTCTTTGGCGGGGGAGGCTTAGCCTCTTGATTTGACATTTTCACATGACCTCATTCAAAGATAGAATTTGTAGTGCTAAAGTCCCTAAAAATCACTTTAGGATTAGATGGATAACCCTTTAAGGCATTAGTTAAGGCCTTAGGTTTAGAGACTAAAAATGGGTTTAGGATGAGGTCAAAATCTAGCTTAACAAAAAATGATTATGAGGGACTCGTTGAGAGTCGGGAGAAGACATGATTGGTGACCTCCTTGGACTGATAGATAGCTACTAGCAAATACAACATTGGCCTTTAGTTAGAGAGGACTAAGGAGTTCAATGGTGAAAGGGCATGAATGTTTAGATAATAAGAGAGTATCCATAGCCAAATAAGATGATTAAAAGGAATACAAAAGAACCATCGAGAAGCTATCGTGCAGGGCATCAGAATGGAGTTAAGCTTTGGGTATGTTTCATGCTTGGAAAAAGTCAAGATCAGTTTTGATCAAATGCTAAAAAAAGTAAGCATCCTTTAGTGTCTCAATGACATTTTTTTTACACTATCAAACAATTCTTGAGGATCAGTTCATTTTTCTGATTTTATTTCCCACTTGTATAATCAATCGCTTATCCTTTTTATTACCAAAAATGAGGTTTGAAGTTTCATTGTTCCTCTTGGACTTTTTAGTCAACATTAAAATTCAATCTTATTCCGGACTTAAAGGCCTTTTTTTGTATTCAAAATATAGAACTATGTGCAAAAATATTGCATGTTATTAAAAGAAACCACAAACCGAGTTTCCATCTAAATCATACTCTTGTCCTAGAAATATAAATCAGTTATTAATACCACAGATGCAGTCAAGTTTGCTCCTAAAGAAAATCCTATCACTTTGAACATTCCCATCCACAACGTATTTACACACCAATTGGAGAGACTTATAACACGATTTGATAAACTACTAGCTGCAAATATGATAACTCTCCCTCCTATTTGACCTATCGACACATCTGTATCTAAGCCCTCGTGGTATCGGATAATGACTATTGTAAATACCATAGGGTCAAAGGACATGATATTGAAAGGTGTCGTACATTTCACAATGTTCTTCAAGACTTGATTGATAAGGGTGAACTTCATTTAGATAATCCCAATGCACCCCAAACCAAAACCTTGACATATTCAAATAGCCCTTTCCAAATCATCCTCCATCCACTTTGATCAACCACAAGAAAATGTTGTTCATACACATCACACTATTAATACTATTACTAAAATAACACATGTTCTCGAAACCGAACTAATACCTACACCTACTAAATTAGCACCGATACCTACCAAATCAACATCCATATCTATTGAACCAAAAATCATACCTATTGAATTAACATCCACATCTATTCAACCAAAAAACATACCTATTGAAGAAACATCTACATCCACACAATCATCGACGATACTCATTCAACCTAAACTACTATCCATCGAATCTTTGTTTTCTATCTTGTCATTTCCACACAAGTTATTACCAAACCTATCTCCTTACCAATCTCACCCTCTAGTGTAGATACCCCTATAACTACACCCTCATTTGCAAATATAACTATGATACCTCTTGAAACATTCTTAGCATAACCAATTCTACCTAAGCCAACTTTGGGCCATATTCACCCTCCTTCTACAAAAAAACAATATGAAATATACAAAACCCACAGACCATTCGGGTTACATTAATTGCATTATTCAAACTCCTCTTCCTCCATTAGCATCAACTTTAATAAACTCACCTAGCTTACTCAAAACTTTAAAAGGACCCAACAAACAGGGAATGGTTCACGTCTTTAGGATTCCTTACTATAATGAAACATACCATTTTCGTGGCCCTCCGCCTTTTCTTCCACCTTCTCCTAGAAAGACCATTTCCACTTTTAGTGATTCTCTTTTCATGCCAAGACCAAGACCAACCTACCCAGCTTCCACAATGGGACCTCATAAACAAGATGCCATTCAATATTTTAAAAGCCCCTATTATATCCCCCTAGATCAGAATCCCCTACGTGGTCCTCAATCCCTTATACCTAGGAATCACCCCATTGTTTCAAGACCAAAGCCTATTTATCAAGCTTCTACAAGTAGCTCTCGTCCCTCATCCATCACAACACCCAAAAATTCTTCACAACCAATAAAACGACAACCCCCGACCAATTTCTTACTTCCATAGGAAGATAAGATATCTGAAACTCCATCGTCATTTGCATATGCACCAAAAGGGCGTTATGCAACTATTTTGGAAGACATCCTTCAACAATCACTCATAACCTTACCACCTCTCAAATCATCAAATTCACATGGATGGAAACTTGTTTGCTATGATTTCAATGTCTCATGTGAATATCACAAAATGTGAGGTCATTCTATTGAGGATTGTAAAGCCTTCCACTTGATTGCACATAAATTAGAAAATTCGGCTTCCCTTCCAGTTAAATCACATACCACATCAGCAACTTCCCTTCCTTCTAAATCACATATGACATTAACATTAGTGTCGTCGTCGTCTTTATCAAAATCCAAGGAACCCATGTCAAAAATTCCTTCCCATCAAGTCGATGTTGTACATATCATTACTCGTTCACATAACTATGACACAGACTCATCTCAACCTAAGAAAGATAAAACCTACATAGTTATACCTCCACCACCATAAACAACCCCTCCTTTGGATGAACCTAAATTATCCATCTTGGTGGCTCCCAAAACATTTGGTCCAACAATGTCACCTAATACCAAGGTTTCTATCCTCGATGCACCACCTTCAACATCCACCACAATACAAAAGGTTATCATTAAACAATTACATCAAGATCTCATCAAAATGTCATTAAATGAATGATAAAAACATCACCACTTCACAAAAAGTAATGATGGAAGCCCTCCGATCAATAACAATACCTTCAGATGATCCATCATCTTTTACAAAAATTTTAGGAGCTCTCAAAGTATCTCGGTACCATATCATTCGAATCATCTGAAATACCTTCTCTCAAACCGAAGATCATGACTTACCACTTTTCATCACAACTCAAATTAACAATGTCCGTATCAAAAGGGTAATGATTGATAGTGGTGTTGCTATTAACATTATCTCCTCCCTTGATTTTGATCAACTTAAACTACCCAATACCATTGTCACCTAAATGTCGGCCTTATTATGATTCTTCAACGACACTATCACACCGACATTAGGCACCATCATTCTACCACTAAAATTTAGTGTTAAAAATCTTTCAAAAATCTTCTACATCATAGAAGGAGAGTTTCAATATAATATGTTATTAGGATGCCCTTGGATACGCACTATGCATTGCATTCCATCGAATCTTCATTGTTGTCTCAAGTATGAACATGAGGGCCAATTATTCACTGCTCCTTGCCTGCATCCAAATCCTTCCGTTGATTGCTATATTATGTATCGTCTGAATGACATACTTGTTCCCAGATATGTGTCTGAGTCATTCAATGAAGCTTCCACTACTATGTCTATTCCCTCTTCTAAATTATTAGATGATTCTACCCTCAGTGATGTCGTACAACACCTCACGTTGGGAGGATATTGTCTCCTCATGCTTAATCAAATTATTTCACCAAAAATTTACAATCACCCTGAAAAATAAACCACATATGACCCTAATGTGGGATATGTTGTCTCTTATGGTCTAGCTTACCTCAAAATTAATCTTTTCTATGGGGATTCAGCTATCCTTTATCTCGTACTATTGATCGACACCATGCCATGCCTTTCACATTAGATTTCAAGTCATTAGATAATCCAAATTTTTCCCGTATGTATCTTCACTGTTATGCATGGAGAGGTTATTTCCTTGGTTGTTATGAACATGGTATACATGATGTGGTTGTCCAATGTTATCTTAAAACTTATGAAAATATGGTCTAGGTTATAACAAACCCAGGTTTTGAAACATTTGAGGCTACTACATACAAACTGCCCACATTCTTGCTCATTCACCGAATTAGACCCATCATCACCAACATCCCTTGAAGACCCTATGGATGTAGATGATGTTGTACCCATTCCACATAAAAAAATTTATTCAATACCATATCCCTAAGACCGCTCACTTATCAATCTCACCACAACACACAAACATATTCCTCTTATTTGGCTAAAATGGTTGAGGAAGATTTACGTATAGTAAATTTCGGGATGATCAAGACATCCTTTCACATATGGGAACTAAGAATCACTTCCTTTAGAAATCCCTACCATCTGAAACACCAAATATCCTCAATGAATCCACCATTAATGTTAACTTAGGAACCTCTCAAGATCCTCGTATAGTTAAAGTTGTCCAGTCATTGAATCCACAAGAACTAGATGAATTCACCTCATTTTTATCAACATATTATCAAGCCTTCACCTAGTCATATAGTGATATGCCTAGAATTGATCCCAATATTATAGTACACAATATTGTCACATATCTAAATGCTAAGCTAGTTAAACAAAAACTCTGTAAAATGCATCCCCATATAGCTCTTCTTGTTAAGGAAGAGTTGCAATGTATTTTATCTACTAACTTCATCATACCTATTGATTATCCGCAATGGGTTTCTAATATTTTTCATGTAACTAAAGCATCGGGTAAGTTACGTATCTACACAAATTTTAGGGATCTCAATCTCATTTTTCCAAAAGATGATTTCCCTCTCCAAACATAGATCAACTCCTTGACCTAACAACGGGCCATGAAATGTTTTCCCTTATAGATAGTTTTCCAAAATATAATCAAATTCTTATCATTACTGACGACAAACACAAAACCTCTTTCATAACCCTTTGGGGAACCTTTTTTTACCATGTCATGCCATTCAGCCTCAAAAATGTAGGAGCTTCCTATCAACGAGCCATGACCTACATTTTTCATGATATCATTCATAAAACAGTTGAATATTATGTTGATGACATTTTAGGAAAGTCAAAACATCACAAAGATCATCTTATTTAATATTTAATATTTAACATTTGATTATGTTGAATTAATCTTCACTCATCTTATTTAATATTTTCTTCGTCTCAACCCTACAAAATGCATTTTCAGTGTCATCACTAGTAAACTTTTAGGATTTATCATATCTATCCGAGGTATTGAAGTTGACCCAACTAAGGTTAAGGTCATCATTGAAATGCATCCACCATCTAATATCACACAACTACATAGCCTTCAGGGAAAATTGTAGTCCATATGACATTTCATATCGCAACTATCTAATTGTTGTTAACCTTTTCATCACCTCTTCCATAAGAACATAGATTTTCATTGGGATTTTGATTGTCGAGCCTTTGACAAAATCAAGTGGTATCTCTTATCACTACCTATTATCATTCCACCGCGTGAAGGAGAACCGATTTACTTATACATATCTCGCTTGAACATGCTCTTGGAGCCATGCTCACCACCATGATAATCGGGGCCTAGAACAAGCCGTATATTATATCGATTCAGCACACTTCATGAGTATGAAACCTTTTACACCAAAGTTGAAAAGTTATGTTGCACTTTATACTTTTTCACTTCCAAGTTGCATCATTACCTTATGTTGGGGTTAAACCATATAACATTGTTGCACAAATCTAATATCAAATAGATTATACAAGCAATGAATGTGGAAATAACTAGAAGATAAAATAAAACAAGAGAAAGATAACACCATATTTAACGTGGTTCACATGGTGTGGGATACATCCACCAAGAAACGACCAATATTATTATTCATTTATTTACAGAGGAAATACAATGAAGATCTATTGTCTTCAAACACCTCATAGGATGTTCAATGCTTTTCCCTCACTCAGCTACTCTTTCTTGCTCACCAAGAAAACTAACATGCAAAACAATTGCTATTTTCTTTTCTCATACCCTCATAAAATGCATACATGCATATATATCTATTCTGGGAAACTAACTATGATTTTACAATCAAGAAATCATCTTTAAAACAAAATATTTATTCTAATTCTTGTTTAAATAATAAATCACTATTTCACGCAGTGACCGATATCAATCCTTGCTTTACCGATGTCGGTCACTTGTTAACCGATGTTGGTTATCTCCTGACCGATGCTAGTTTCCTCTTAACCGATGTATCGGTCCTGTCAAAACCAACAACATGTAAAAGTAAGTTTCTGTGAAGCAATTAAGCTCCACACTCAACATTATCCCACTTGGAGATCAATTATTGCACTGTATTATGCATCACCATCCTTGGTTCCTTTTCATTGGCCCATTTCTTCCTCTTCAAGTCTCAAACTCAAAGACCAATAAAAGTGGAGTGAAGCTCCAACTTCTCCTTTACCAATGGATTTGTTAGCATATCCACAGGGTTCTCATCCGTATGGATTTTCTCTAACTTAAAGTGTCCATCCTCTAACACCTTCCGTATGAAGTGATACCTCAATTGAATGTTATTCATTCTTGAATGAAATGTTGAATTCTTTGTGAGATAGATTACACTCGACTATCACCGTATAATTTGCAATCGCTCCTTTCCCAACACTTCCATGAACCTACTCATCCATATCACCTCTTTTCTAGCTTTTGTAGCTGCAACATACTCTCCTCGATAGTAGAAAAAGCCACAACCTTACGTAATCTCAAAATCCAACTAATTGTCATTCCACCTACTCAGTGAAAACATATCGAATGGTGCTCCTCCTGCCATCTAAATATCAAGCCATATCTGAATCAACATAGCCGCGTAAAGAAGTATATGACCCTCCATAGGATAAATCCATGCCGGATGTCACTCTCAAGTACTTGAGAATCCATTGAACTGCTTTCCAATGTTCTTTACCTAGATTAACCATAAACTTAGTCACAACTCCCACTGCCTGCACAATGTCTGGTCTAGTACAAACCGTGGCATACATAAGACTTCCTACTGTTGAAGCATAGGGAAAAAATTCCTTGTACTCAACCCCCTCGTGTGATTAAGGACACTAATCTTTGCTCAATTTGAAGTGTCCAGCCATAGGTGTACCAACAGGTTTTGAATTTTGCATGTTAAACCTTTCCAACACCTTATTGATATAATCCTCTTGAGACAAATATAACTTCTTGTTTTTCCTATCTCGGTGAATTTGCATGCCAAGGATTTTCTTTGCAGCTCCCAAATCCTTCATTGCAAATGTGTGAGCTAACCTTTCTTTAAGTTTACCAATGTCCTGCATACTAGATCCTGCAATCAACATATCATCCACATACAATAACAAAATAACATAGCTCCCATTTTCAAGCTTCTTAAAATAAACACAATGGTCAGATTCACATCTCATATAACCATGCTCATGCATAAAAATGTTAAATCTCAAATACCATTGCCTTGGAGATTTCTTGAGACCATATAGGCTCTCTTTCAATCTGCAAACAAGTTTCTCCTTACCCTTGACTTCATAACCAAGAGACTACTGCATATAAATCTCTTCCTCCAAATCACCACGAAGAAAATTTGATTTAACATCAAGTTGCTCTAAATGTAAATCTTTTGTTGCAACCAAACTTACAACAATACAAATAGAAGTCATCTTAACTACAAGAGAAAAAAATCTCATCAAAGTCAATACCTACTTTCTGTGTAAATCCCTTTACCACAAGCCTCGCCTTGTACCTTTTCAGTCCACCCTCTTCTTCCTTGATTCTATAAACCCACTTGTTCTATAGTGTTTTCTTACCTACTGCAACTTGACCAAATCCCATGTATGATTTTGTTCCAAGGAGTCCATCTCCTCATCCATGTCATGCTCCCATTTCTCGTGGGTATCTACCTACATTGTTTATTCAAAGCTTTCTATTTCACCACTATCAATTAATAATAAATAAGAAAAGGAAGGTGAAAATATCTCTAGAGGTGTACTCACTCTTTGTGACCTTCTCACTGAGATCTAGGGTTTTAGAGCTCATTATGTGTCGGTTGCACATTCATGTCAATCTCTTTCAATAACCGATGCCGGTCACTTGTAACCGACTGTGGTTCTTTAACCGACCATGGTTCCTCTGTCTGCACGATCCCGACTACATTGCCTTATCGACATCGTTCTAGGAGTAACAACGTTGGTTCCACTAGTTGTTAGTTCTGAACCCAATCATGTCTGCCGATGTCGGTTAGCCTAATCGACATCAGTTTATGTAGAACTGATGTCGGTGTCTGTGGATTTCTATTTTAGGTATAAAAGTTGATTTTCCTTCAAAATATCCTCAACTTGTTCATGTTTAGGCACCAAAACTTGATCCATGTACATTCTTTTTT
This sequence comes from Taxus wallichiana var. yunnanensis, assembly GCA_018340775.1. NCBI lineage: Eukaryota > Viridiplantae > Streptophyta > Pinopsida > Cupressales > Taxaceae > Taxus > Taxus wallichiana. Next base: position 574,075,499 of record CM031239.1, on the reverse strand, counting down.
CATTCCAATCAACGTCATGACTCCTAACAATCTTAGAATATTCTAAATCCCAAAATCGATATCTAAAATCACTAGAGCCATAACCAATGAAAGTACATCTCTTAGATTTAGCATCCAACTTCTTCCTATTTTCCCTATCAACATGCACAAAATCTTCTAAGCCAAAAAATCTAAGAAAAGAAAAATCTACCTCTTTTCCAGACCAATATTCTTCTAGTATTCCACCATCCGATGTTGTTGAAGGTCCACGGTTGATCAAGTACACTGTTTCTTCCATCACTTTATACCCAAAATTTCAAAGGCAAGCTGGCATGTATCCTCATACTTCTAACACATTTCATGATTTTTCTCATTAATTCTTTCTGCAACTCCATTCTCACATGGAGTTCTAGGAACTGTTCTTTCTCTCCGTATTCTATTCTCTGAACAATAATCATTGAAAGCCTTGCTACAGTACTCATCACCATTATCCGATCTAAGGAACTTCAATTTTAAGTTTGTTTCATTTTCTACAAGGGATTTCCACCTTTCAAAAGTTTCAAAAACATCAAATTTACGTTTAATGTAATAAATCCATACCTTCCTTGTGGCATCATCAATGAAAGTCACATAATATTGGGATCCTCCGATAGAAGCTACCCGAGCTGGTCCCAACACATCCGAGTGTACAAGCTTCAATTTCCACTCCTTCTTTGTTCATCCAACCTTGAGAAATCTCACTCTCTTCTCGCTTTCAAAATATGCAATGCTCACAAAATTCAAGATCTAATCTGTTTCAATATAATAACTTACCCTTAGCCTTTAAGATCTACACTCCTTTTTCACTCATATGGCCTAGCCGATTATGCCACATGGTTACATATGAATCTATAGTATGTAGTATAGAAACGGAATCGAAGAATACGGGTAAAAAATGTGATATAAATTTCCTACCTTCTTAACTCTTGCCACAACAAGAGATCCATTAGTAACATTCCAAGATTCGGATGTGAATGTAAACCTGCATCCAGATTGACCTAGTTTCCTTGCAGATATTAGATTTATCTTGAGTCTTGGCACATGCGTCACATCCTTCAATACCCATGGATTTCCATTCTTCAGCTTTAGATGAACATCACCTTTACTAGTAATATTGCATGGCTCATCATCTCCTAAATAAAATTGTCCAAAATCACCCTGAACATAATTTCTGAAATAACCCTTATTAGGGGTAGTATGGAAAGAAGCTCCAAAATCTAAAACCCAAGATTCTAATTTATTATCCAAGGAGAGAATAAGGGCATCTTGTTTTACCTCACTTGCAATGTTTTCCTCTTTACCTTTTTCTGATGTATTCTCTTTGTTTTCCTTGGACCAACACTCCTTCTTTACATGTCCTCTCTTTCCATAATTCCAACAAAGTAAATCTCTGTACTTGGATCTAGATCTACCATGTCTTGACTTTGATATCCCATTCTTCTTTCTCTTTGATGATCTCTCCTTATATCTTCCCCTACTTTCTACAATTAAAGAATTTCCAAATGATGCTTCTCCTGAGCTTTTCGTATGTATTTCCTCAGTAAGGATTACACTAACCACATCATCAAATTTCAAACCTTTAGAAGCAATCATTGTATTACTAACATCCATTACCAAGTTATCCCAACTATCTGGCAAAGAGCATAAGAATAAAAATGCTTTCACTTCATCATCAAATGGAATTTCTACAAATTTTAATTGATTTATAATAGACTGGAAATCATTCAAATGATTAGATACAGATCACCCTTCTTGCATCTTAGAATTAAAAAAATTTCATCAAATAAACCTTGTTCGAAGCATTAGGTGTTTCATACAAATTTGCTAAATGTTTCATCAAATCTACTGTGGTTTTTGCATTTGTAAAATTTGAAGCTATCGATGCTTTGTCAAGCTCAATCTTATAGATCCCAGATATTTTCTATCAATAACCTTTCATTCTTCATCAGTTATCGTGTCCGGCTGTCCATGCTCATCCAATGGTAAGTATAGATATTTCTGATACAAACAATCCTCCACCCGCATCTTCCATAGTTGATAAATATGACCGTCGAATTTCTCTACTTGGTATTTACTATCTTCTACCATTGCTCTACACCTACTCAATCAGAAAACCCTCTGTGAGTAAATCCCGTTAACACACAAAACATCCAAACAAAGCTCTATACCAGCTTGTTGGGGTTAAACCATATAACAAGTTGTTGCACATATACAATATAAGATAGAGTATATAAGTAATGAATGCGGAAATAACAAGAAGGTAAAATAAAACAAGAGAAAGATAACACCGATTTAACGTGGTTCACACAAAGTGTGGGCTACGTCCACTAAGAAATGAACAATATTATTATTCGATTTTTACGAGGAAATATAATGAAGATCTCTTTGCCTTCCAACACCTCACGGATGTTCAATGATTTTCCTCACTTAGCTACTCTTTTTCCTGCTCACCAAGGAAACTAAAATGTGAAACAATTACTATTTTCTTTTCTCATACCCTCATACAATGCATATATATATATATATATATATATATATATATATATATATATATATATATATATTCTAGGAAACTATGCTTTTACAATCAATAAATCATCTTTAAAAATATATTCTAATTCTCATTTAAAGAATAAAGCATTGTCGCCAGTGACCGATGTCAATCCATGTCTCGACCGATGTTGGTCCATGTCCGATCGATGCTAGTCACTTCTTAACCGATGTCAATTATCTCCCGATTGATGCTAGTTTCCTCCTCGACCAATGCCACTCACTATCAAAACCAACAACATGTAAAAGCAAGCTTCCTATGAAGGAATTAAGATCCACACTCAACACCTTCTTAATCATAAAACGTATGTTGTCACTAGCTTCAATCCCCTCAAAACTATACACTCTAAACCATATCATAGTGATCGTATCACTCGATGGATTATGCTTATGACTGAGTTTGACTTGGAATTCATATCACAAAAATCTATTAAGGGCCAAGTCATTGCAGATCATCTCGTTGATGCTCCCTTACTAGATAATCAACTTCCTCATGAGTATTTTCCAGATGAATCCATTAGTAATGTCGATGAATATGAATTCATCCCTGTCAAGATGACTCTCTTATTTGATGGTTCTAAATGTTAGGAAGGGGGAGGAGTTGGTGTTGTTATCATCCCTCCTTGGGGTATTCCTATTCCATTATCATTTAAACTCAATTTTGAATGTACTAATAATATGGCGGAATATGAAGCTTTAATCATGGGTCTCACCACCGCTATTCTCCTAGGTGTTCACATCTTAGACATCTATGGAGATTCATAACTTGTTATCCGTTAAGTCAAGGGAGTATATCAATTTGAAAATGAGATCTTACAAAAATATAAAGCCAACGTTGACTTTATCCTCGTGCTTTTGATCACTACACCATCCGAGCCATCACACGATCTTATAATAGGTTTGCAGATACAATGGCCTCTTTAGGAGCCCTCATCCCATTAGAAATGAAAGAGTCAAAAGATAATACTACAAAGTATCCATCGTTGTTCAACAATTAGATCACCCTTCACATCAAAATGAACTTACTCCTATCAACATTTTTGATGTTAATCCAACTAATTTATGGTATACTCAGATGTATGATTATCTCGCTGAGTCCAAAATCCCATTTGATTTATCACATAATGATAAACAATCATTCCTTCAGCGTATCACTCATTTCGTCATTATTGGTGGTATACTTTATAAACAAAGTTTTAATGGTATCTAATTAAGATTCTTTAAGTCACATGAATCAATCAAAGCCATCAAAGAAGTTCATGATGGTATTTGTGGAGGTCGTTTAAGTGGAAATTCCATCACTAAACGTGTTATATGGCTAGGGTATTATTGGCCCACTATCACCAAGAATTGTTGTGAGTATCTTAAGAAATGTGTGAAATGTCAAATTCATTTAAATCTTATCCATGTCCCCAAATCAATAATTACAACTCGCTCAAGACTTGTGGCCTTTCTCCCAATGGGTATTAGAGCTCATTGGGGCCATCAATCCCAAGTCATCCCAACAACATCATTCCATTATCATAGCCATTGAATATTTCACCAAATGGGTTGAAGCTATCCCTTTAACATCAACTAAGTCAGGACCTATTATTAATTTCATATATCAACACATTATATGTCACTTCGGCATCCCATATAAACTTATCATAGATAATGGAAAATCCTTTAAAAATAAAGAAGTTAAAAACTTTGTGACACCTTCAACATTAAACTCAACTTTTCATCACCATATTATCCCCAAGCAAATGGACAGTGAATCCTCTAATAAAACACTCAATAAAATCCTTATGAAAATAATAAACGATGTAGGAAGAAATTGACATCTATAAATCCCATTTGCTCTATGGGCATATCGAACTAGTATTCTTACACCTACAGGCGCTACGCCCTATTCACTTGTCTATGGATTTGAATCCATTGTACCTCTTGAAATTGAAATCCCTCACTTCGTGTATCCCTCAAGGACTTCATACTAGACGAAGAATATCGACAAGACCGTTTAGCACAACTTGAACTATTAGATGAAAAATGTCTAATGGCCCTTGAACATCATCAGGTTTATCAAGAACGCATTAAAAGAGCTTGTAACAAACATATCGAAGAATGTGACTTTAAAATCGGTGATCTTATGCTTAAATATAATCAAAATGTCACTCAAGTAGAATGTAGTAAACGTGAAAAGTTTTCCCCTAATTGGATCGGTCCATACATCATTAGTCATAAATATGGGTCAGACCGCACTGCGTCTCACTTCTCGTGATGGTGAACCTGAATTGGAGCCTTGGAATGCCTTGCACTTATGGCCTTTCTAATGTTAAATGGTTGATTTTCATGATAGTACTTACATCTCATTACTCTATCAAATGCATCCATCATATCACAAAGGTGGTGATTTGAAAGTATGTGCTTATCCATCAATTTTCTAAAAATACCTTAAAGATGAGCATCACGGCTCTGTTTCTGTTCATTGCATATTTCTATATGGAAAAGTTTTGCTATCCAAAATTCACCCTCAAGGTAATTTTTATAACATGCATCAAATTATTCAGTCCCGAGCAAGTAAGATTGATTCGAGGCCCAAAATCATGTTTTCGGGTCCTCGGCCTTTTCTAACTCTCCCATCCAAGAAGAAATCCCAACGAGTTAGAAAAAATGGAAAAAATGTAAAAAATAAGGTTGCAAGACTATTTTAAGGCATTTCAGGTCTGAAGGGTTCGGGTTGTACCATTTCAGTCGTCACTGAGGTTCGTCGTACCAAGCTTGGGGCCGAAAAAGCAAGAAAATCGGCTAAGTCAGACATTTTTGTCCCAGGCGGTCCGCGGGACAGTTGGGATGTCGGGACGTGAGGGACGTGAAAAGCTGAAATGGCCGAAAGCAAGAAAAATTGTCTAAGTCTTTTGTTTCATGCGGTTTGGGACAGTTGGGACAAAAGTACGCGCGGGACGCGAATCGGCCGATTTGCTTGACGAGCTGCATCCATTTTGGGCGGTTCGAGATATTTGTCCCAAGCGATGCAGGGATACGTTGGGACAAAAGTACATGAGGGATGCGTGGGACGCAAAAGGCGAAAAAGCCACAAATAGGAACAAGGAAGCCCGATCGGGTACGACAGAGATTTTTCGTCCCGGACAATGAGACAAAAGTACGCGAGGGACGCATGAGACGTGAAAAGGTGAAAAGGCCGCAAAAGAGACAAGGAGGCCCGTGGATGAATCAAAACATGCCACGTGTCAGAAGGGGAAAAATTTGGAAATTTGGCTAAGTGTTTCACCAAAAATCCAAAAGGAGTGTTTTAGCCCACCCCCTTATTGCGAGCCAATAGAATCTCGCCACGTGTCCAGGTGGCGCCAGAAATTGGAAAGACCGCAAGGAAATTTTGGAGGGTCAAACCCGCATCCAATGGGGTTTTGACACGTGTCCAAGTCAAAATGTCAAAGCGACCCGTGGAAAATTTAGGAAAGACAGGCCCGCGTCTAATCAGCGCCGTCCACGTGTCTTCACCTCATCGGCCCGGTGGGAAAATTTTGAAAAATTTTCCAAAGGCAAAAACAAAGGGAAATGGTCAGGAAGGGCCCGCGTCCAATGAAATCGTGCCACGTGGCACTTGGGTGGCGAGCATGGGGAAAATTCAAAAAAATTCCAAAGACCAAAACGGGTCAAAATTTCAAATTTTTGCCCGCCGATCCGATTTGGGCCTGTTTTTGCCCTAAATCTTCAAATGGCCATAACTTTCGATCCAGAGCTCGATTTTCACGTTCTTTATATCAATGGAAAGCTGGTGAAATTCTCTACATGATTATGGGGTCAATATTTCATTTTGGTTCATTTTGGAGAGATAAAATCAAGAAACATCTCTGGCACGTGGTAATGGCCAGAAGTGACGTTTCAACAACCAGTTTTAATGCAAAATGGGTCACATTCTTCTTCAGCATGGCCAAAATGTCAGGGTATGGGTCTGTAAGGATGCCCATGCTGTTTTAATGCATCTTCATTCAATGAGGAATGGCTCCCATGTTTTTACACGTTTTCTCTCTCCTGGGCTCGACCCATGCACTGTAAAAGCCAGATTTGGCTCATTTTTCAAAGGGTTGTTCATCTTTTCTACTCTGCTCTCCTTTCTTTTCTTCCCTAGGGTTGAAAATGGAGTTTGAACCTCCTCCCCTGCTTTGTAATGGAATTTTTTTCCTTTTACCATTAAAATGATGTTCTGTGCAAACTTCTGGAGCAACAAAAATGTGTTTTGTGATGCATCTGTCCATCCTTGCTCGTTTTTGCTTGTTTTCTTCTTTCCTCTCTTCATTGCAGGTATTTGTGCACATTTAAATGTTCATTGCAAGGTTGGAGTTGTGTTCATAGCAGTTTTGATAGATGTTCAGCATTTTCCTTCTCTGGTGTATCACCGTTTTAGTGTAGGCTTTTGTTTTTTTCCTCTTTCTCTCTCTCCCTGTCTCCTTGGAAGTTAGATTAGGATTAGATTAGCTTGCCTGCATTGTGGCAGGTAGTTTAGGAAGAGGAACTAGCCTTCTTTGGAGATTCCTTTCTCATTTTTGCAAGTCCCACACTTGGAGAAAGGATTCAATGTTGTGCAATCACACTGGATGCTTAGAATGATCAAACTAGAAATATGATCAACATCCAGGGGGTGCTGCTGATTTGCACTAACAAGTTATTCTCTATAAAGAACCCCTTTACACCCATTTACCTTCTACCAACCAAGGAACATGACATGGGGGATGAATGTGTAGATCATAATGCATCTTTTTCCCTTCCTTGAAATGGTTTATTGAGGATTTTCCCTCAGCTAAAAAATATATGTAAATCATTTGGATGCATTTCTCAAAAGTAAAAATAAATGATAGACTGATCCCTTGAAGGAAAGTTATCCATCAAAATCATAGATCGATCCCTTGAAGGATAGTTATCCATAAAAAAAAAAGTAGATTGATCTCTTGAAGGAAAACTACCAATCAAAAGCGTAGACTATACCCTTGAAGGATGACTACTCATAAAAAGGGCTTCCTACATTGATCAACCTTTGAAATAAATACATTAATATAAAAATCATCAAGGAAAGCTTCCCACATTGATCAAATTTCCCATTTTAGCAAACTTTTCGTAGTGATCAGTTTGTTTCAAAATCAAAAACAAAGTTGGGGCATCTCTTTTTAGACCTGTAGAAAAGGAGAATCTGTTTCCCCTCATCGATATATACAAGTTCAAACCCCCTCTCATGTTCTAATAAGAAGCGTTCATTTAATCCCACATTTTATTAAAGTATTATATAACTACTCATTGATGATCATATTTAACCATTTTTAAAGGCTATAAGTGCAAGAGTGTTCAAGCTTTCAAAACCCATTGTGTATGTATCAAATCCATAATGGGACGATCATTTAATGTTTAAACCTATTTTATTGAACCATATTTGAGACCAAATTTTAAGTTGTTTAATTTCATCATAAGGTCATATCACATATATCCATCTAATGCTAACACATTAACAAAAACATACATCACCATATTCATTAAAATCAACCACATATAAAAATGAACAATATAAATCATAAAACCTCATCATCATCATCATCATCACACACACACACGCACACACATATTGATCAAGTCCATATACATCAATATAAAAAATAAGCTTCTAAGAGCCACATCATCAAAAAAATCATATCAATTTCATACCAAAATAGGCTTCCATGAGCCATACATCTATTATCAAATACATATCATGAGTCAGTAAACTAAAAATCTCCAAGGAACTGGCAAGGAGGAGTTGTATTTCCCTTTCCTTCCCGGGCACCTCCACCCCTAGCTACTTCTCCACCACCCACAAGTACCAACATATTCTCTAACTCCCCCCTCACTATCACCCACTCGCTTAGGTCTCCTGGGTGGGTGACCCACACTCACACCACTAGTAGTAGGGCCTTTCACCTTACCGAAAAAGTAATACTCATACACAACAGTGTCAGGGTAGTACTCTGTAATCATATCAACATAATAATCATGCCTCGTCTTTATTGCCTCATAATGAACCTTAGAAATTGTTTCTGACTTGCAGATGGTCTCTCTACTACTAGCTTGTGGCCTCGCTCCACAAGCCCTAGGTATCCACCGACATGTGCTCTATGAGCCATCTTCGCTAACTCCACACCGGAAATAGAAGGCCTGATAATCCCTAAGGCCTTCCTCATCTAATCTATTTGTCCCTTATACCGATCTCTATCTGTAATATCCCGAGCCACTGTGTACTAAGTCCATCCCGCTCGGTGGTTAAACTATCCCTCTCAGCAATCAATGTGTCTCTAATGCCAATGAGGTCAACCCTCTCTCTCTGTCCATATCTCTCTCTCCCTCAAATATGGCCTTTTCTCCCATCACTAATGTAATAGTTGCAGCCACATCATCATCACCCTCGTCCTCACGATCATCTTCTCCACCCTCCACTACCTCTTGTGCCACTGCTCCACTTACTACCCAAGCACATACTCATCTAACTCTTTGTACAAATCTCTCTCAAAATTGATCCCTATAAAAATTCCTAAATGCACGAGTCCACCATGTTATATAATCAAGGGTACCCCTACATCGTCAATCAAAACAATCGACCCTCATCATTTAGAACCCGTGGCTCCCAAATGCTGATCCATGACGCCCTCGGGCTCGACACCACTACTCTCGGGGTCTCTGTGTCTCCATCCTCCTGTATATATTGTACAGGCTCTGCAGGCACCTCCTGAACCAATCCAAAATGTCTCCTAACATGATCAAAATAGAGTAACTCGTGTTCACCAAGTCAACGATCCTGCACCCATATAGGTAGTTGCAAAATAACCAATTGATCAACAAACTCAAGCCAAAGAGGAAAATCTAGATACGGTCTCCATACTACATCTCCCACCTATAATTCAGATAATAGCTCTCTATAATATCATGATCTCCTCCTCTTTACTGCACGACCAAATCCTCCATCCACTTCATGAAACCAGGGTATTCATCACCAATCCCCAAGGTTAATCCAACTAGTCGAGCAACTGCAATGTGCTCAAAGGCCCAAGCTTGTAATAAAAATCCAATATCAATACCATATCTCTTGTGGACCTTCTAGGCCCACAACTCTCTGTATGTCTATGTAAGTAGGGTAGGACCCCACTCAAAAATAGTACGATGCTCCATCATCTCGGCCACAACCCCTATCATCATCCAAGGAAATCAACCACCTCTTGAATCTAGTAAAGCATAAAAATAATGGCCATCATCATCATGGTCATCCGAGTACGGACCTCTTTATCATCTGAGTAAAGTTTGTTATAAGAAAACTCTCCTAACTCATATCTAACATTAGTTGCATCTACTCCATACAACCTAGTCATCACCCCATCCCTCTCCTCCTCAATTATGACATATGTACCCTCTCCTCAGATAGGTACTCTCAAGATGCGGTGTACATCCTCAAAAGTAATCATGATCTCACCGGTAGGCAACCAAAAAGTATTGGTGGAAGGGTTCCACCGCTCTAATAAGGCCAACATAAAACTCTGAGATCTATGTAACCGACGATAATACCTCATGGCACCAAAACTAATGGCCTCAACATGCTCCTAACAAAATCATCGATATATCCTTCCTCACGTCATCTAAAATCAATGGTATACGATCACAGATTGTCAACTTTGCATCCACCTACAAAATACAAAACAAGTCAACATTAGTATCATTATTAAAAATGAAATGATAAAAATCATCCAAACATATAAAAATTCATCCACATCAACATCAACATCATCACCTAAAGAAATACCAACAACATCTAAAACATTAAAATTGAATCATACATCACTATCTAGAAACAAAATCCCATATTCGAAAGCGAGAAAGCAAAATCGCTTAGATATTAAAATTAATGTTGTCATGAAAACATCAATTTAGTTACATTTAACACTAATATCAATATTGGAATTACAATCACCATGTAAAGGACCAAAATATTTCTTAAAAAATCATGACAATAACTACAAAAGCAAATTGTCCACAAAGCAGGTGAATCACCGAAGATTCAAGTAAATTGTCAATGATTGCATCCATACGGCCCCCAAAACAAAATGAAACTAACCTAAAACTATGAAAAACTACAAAAATCCACAAAAAATGACAAAAATAGGGAAAGATCACTCACCTCGACCATCGTGGGCTTCCGTTTCCTGCTCAAAGTCTCCATTTCATCCAAAACTCACCTTTTTATCCTCGAAAACATGTTTTCCTCACCCGGTTCACTCTGTTAAATCATTTTCACCATATGGTGAAATGAGCCCATGATTTGACTTTTTATATCCCATTTTTACATTGAGGAAATCGTCGGCGATTCCCTCAATCAATTGTGAGTTGCCTCTCGATTACTTCCAAATCATACCTTATTTGCATGAGTTCCCATTTTTGCCCTAAAACATGGCAATCACATTTTTCCACAAGAGTGTCCAATTTTCAATGGACCTTGGTCCTTGAAACATTAAAACAAACAATTGAAATTTACATCGGGATCCATCATTTGTCTATAGGATGTGTGCCCTTTATCCCCCATTATTTGGCTTTCCTATTCTTTAGCCGACTTTTACGGATCATATGTTCTATAGATGTCGAACCCTTTGGTTCCCCTATCATTTGAGTCATCGGTAGCACATCTTGTTTCGGAACCCCTAGGACTGGGGAAAATTTTTACGAAACACTTGATACACAAATAATTGGTGTTCCATGTGGTTCACCCATACAAATTTTCATCATTTTTGTTTGACGCTTTGTCCATAAAGCCACCAAACAAAAAGGGGCAAATGTAGACACTAAAATTTTTCACTCGCCTATCTTCATTTAATCGTCCCATTTGCCATAGATTAATTATATAATCACATTACATTAATCACGGTTAAATAAAATATTTTCTCATATGCACTAATATCATATCCCATGATATTTTAACTTACCTAAGTAATCTCTCTAAATATTATTTAAAATTTTCCTAATTTTTTATCCCAACACATCTATCAAGGGTATTTTTAAATCCCCATTATCTTATCATAATATTATATTATCATATATTTGTACATTTGATATATCTTAATCAAACAACCTAATATATATCATAAAAAAACCTAGGCTAAATTAGAACATATCTAACTAATACAATTTTTTCCTTGACACCTCATTAGACAACACGACATTTTCAAAACCGACCAACAAACCCATCCTTCAAAATTTCGAACAAAAAATCTCAAATTGGGAATTTGTTCCAAACAAACTCAAGAATCCTGAAATCGTCATCGATTTGTTAAATTACCAGTGATTATTTAAGCGCAAACTATAGCCTCTTTATGGGATCATCTTCTCATATTTTCAAGACTCAAGCCTTCTATCAGAGTTCATCATTGTTGTATTGAATCAACATCAACACGTTATTGTCCAGCATCAACATCCACATTCATCAAACAAGCAAAGGAATCACTCAAGCTTGGGGATACCAATAAACCACCAACTAGCTTCAAGTATCTTCATCACACACTCATTTAAGGTTAGACTATATCCTACAAATTATGTCTCTTGATTCAAAATATTTATCTTGATTTATTAGCTCATATTAGTCCTTTGAAAATTCATAGTCTTGAATCATAGTGATCAAACATTATAATTTTATCAGACTGTTAATATCTTCTAGAATCACTAGTAATTAAGTGAATCACCTACGATTCCTACATATTCGATTACCTATAACATTTACTACTGCTAACATCTTTGTCAAACATGGATTGTTTGGATGGCTTTAGGTGGTCAAGGGCATGCGATAACTAGCATCCATTCACTACATGTTATCAGCTATCCCTTACACTGGGAACAGTATGACGTTCTCCATGACTTGGAACTGTGCGCAATTCCCTTAGCCCCTCTAGACCAATTGAAAAACATATTTGAATCCAATCGGAGGATTTTGAGGCCACATACGAGTTTTGGGATGCCCATTTCAAAGTTTTACGCCTTAAAGCTAACTTGCACGGTTCGAACACCAAGGTGAAGCACAACTAGAGGAATTAAGCTCGAAAGATGAATATGAAAATCCAACCAATTGAACAATTGGATCCTGAATCCTATTCCGATATAGAGAAGGAAGAGCCTGATTATATTTTTGACTTCTTTAGGGAAGACTTTAGTGACCACGAGAATTCAGATTATCCGGAAGACATTGATTTTTTTGAAGAAGAAGATTCACCTTCATCTGAAAACTCTGACACATGTTTGGACTCCGAATTTTAAGCCATAGTTTACATATTTCATATTATCATTATCTATTTTATATATTTGTAATAAAATCTAAACTTGTCAAAACATCCATTATCCATTATATCATGTCTTATTTTCAAAACCACTTGATTGTGTAAACAACAAGTTGGTATCCTCACAGGAAGTCATGTGGCTCCTTGGGACCGGCCTTTGTCAGACAACCTACTTGTTATTTTTACTAATAAACATTTTTTGTAGTGTTTGTGAGTGCACTGTCATTTGCAGAACATGAACTAATCCGTTTGATACACGAAGTGCAACAATGAAACATCGTTCATCCACTTTTGCGAGTACCTCTAAACCCCGCCATTTCGAGGTTTCGTAAGTTTTATCATCTTATTTATTAAATTAAATTGAAGAGGTAAAATTTAATCTAAACATATACATTATCGCTAACTAATTATTTATATAAACAATACCATCTAATATCATTTAGATTACATTCCTAAATCAAGCTTTATAATTTCTCTTGCAAAATGGATTTATACATTTATAAAGAAAACTAATTGTAAATACAATCTTTGAGTGACACCAAACATTTGTGTTTTCACCACAACAAATATCACATGCAAAGCATGTGTCAACACGAATGCTAGCACGAATCTCATTTCCTTATTTAGGAATGATATTAGATTTGTACATTCATTGTTTCAAGGAGAGAGGCGTGGTTATTATTTCCACACACCATTTTTTTTTTCGTTTATATATTTTAGTTTTAGAGAGAGGAGAGAGAAAGTGAGAATTCATTTTTTCACACAATTCAGATATATAACGAGTTCAAAAGGATAATTTAGTGTTAACAACACTTTCCATTACAACAAATCATCATAATAGGCAAGATTTATCTAATAGAGTTAGTTATCGATTCAATTTATTCAATAACATTATAGTTCAAATTAGTTATAGTTACCAAAAATGGCCTTTGAATATGATCGAAAAGTGTGTGAAAAATTAAATGGTCACTTTTACCTCATTTACATAGTGAGAGCACAAAGAAGCTAACAAAATAAAAATATGATAAGTGACACTCATATTAGAGGCATTGTTAGAGTGAGTTAGTAAAGTTTGACAATTTTCACATGGACACTATAAGCCAAAAAGGCTCAAATTGGTACAAAAAGTGCTTTCCAAGGAGATAAGATGAATCTAATTATGGAAAACAATTCTTAATGTAAGAGAGAAGGGGTTTGAGGTTTTAGGACACAATTTCTCATTTCATAGACATTTTTCGCAAGGTGATTCCGAATTGATTTTATAACATGAAAATTGGGTCAATGAATCTTACACACAAAGTAGCTCAAACATCCACAAATGGCCTTAGAAAATGGTTATTGGGTATCGAAATAGGGATTATATCACTTATGAACCATTCTCGGATATGGTGAGAATGTAGGGAAACTTGCGAGGATAGAATTTAACAAGTGATACTCTTTTTGGAGGTCCCATTGCAGAGGAAATTATCAAAAGACATTATTTTTCACTTATACCCCATACGCCAAATGGCTCTAAAATCTATGTAGAAAAAACACCTACCAAACATTCATAGTGAAACTATTTTGAGGATTCCAATCCCAAGATGGAAATAAACAAGTTAGAGTTGGTAAATGATAGTTTATAGGATAGTAAGGAATTAAGATAAGGCGATTCCAAAATGAATTTATAACTTTAACAAGGTAGTTTTCAAGTGGCTAAGGTTTTATCTTTCAAAAACCGTGTGAACTAATTTCCACACTAGAGTCCCATATCATGTTGAACTAGGTAAGTGTATTCTAAGGTGGTTGCGTACTTGAAAGGGCATATTGTTTTCCAAAACTAATCCCCACTAGTCGACAAGTGTTTTTTACACCACTATTTTAAAAATAACAATTATCACTAATTATTGTTACAACTCACACACTACAAACATAATGACTAATATTTAAATAATATCTAAAATGAAAGCAAAAATCATCATTACGTTGTACAAATAATAGTCCTTTGAGGTAAGATTTTACTTCCATCCTAGTGCAACTTAGACCACTTTTCCGCCATAAATTTAACATGGCATTTTGTCAAAAATTAAATATCCAATTTCAATTATTGTTCGAACGTCCATACCTTTCTACAAAACTCATATTTCGGTGCACCCTAAGGAAAGGGTGAAATAGGGAGAGGCAACATAAAACAAACTCATTTTGTGAAAATCCTATAATCTAGTGCTCATAACGACATAAAACAAAAAAAAAAATCATGCATTGCGTGATGTCCAAAACCTTTTAAAAGATCTTATAAGCGCCGGTTGGGAGGGTGTTGGAAAGTTTATGAATCTTGTCTTTACACCTCCTTGGAAATTTCTAAGCCCTTTTCAACAAACATATTCCTTACATGTCTTGTGCCCATGGTACCTCCAACCATTATGGCACAAGTTGGAGTAATCCAAATACTTTTTTCTAATGTTAAGGAATTGTTTGACACATGTCAATTCCCCATGCCACCATTAAATACCTCTGCTAATTTCACCCACCAATTCAACCTTCACCCATCAAATTTATTCTATTTTCTTTGGTTTCTTTATTAATTTATTTTTATCTATTTTTAAAACATGGTTTATTTATTTATTTTAAAATTTCCTCACTTTCCTTTACCTTGCGTACATTTGAGTTGCTTAATGGTGATGGAATTGCACTCTTGAAAGTGAGGTCACACATTTGAATCTTACCGGAGAAGGATATGTATGTCATGTATTTAAAGATCAATTAGGGGTCTTTTACATATGGGGAACAACATTCAAAATTGATCTTGTCAAAGCTTTGTCGATTGCTTTAAACCCGTTAGAGAAGGTTGATTAAAATTTTGTATGTAATTTTTCCCCAAACATATAAACCATTTGAAAATATAGAAAGTGTAAAGTTTTTTACAAGTGTCAAAAGAAGATCCATGTCAAAAATTCTATCGACAATATTATAGGTCATTGTCAATTCAGTTTAAGAATCCCAAAATTCTAATTAAAGACAAAAGATTGATAATCCGGACAATGATCGATTGTAATTTTCCATAAGAAAAAAAGGGCAATGTTATAGATGAATCATGCATTTAGTACATTAAAACACAATTATTTTTTTATTATCTACATGTCATTAGCCGTATAAAACTATGTGAGCTTGCAAGTCACATTTATACTTGTGATCTTGAAAGTGAGGTCACAAGTTCGAATCTTACTAGAGTAGGATGTGTATGCCTTGTATTTTAAGCTTAGTTAGGGGCTTTTGAACATGGGTAGTATGAGGTCGTCCCATATGCTATAAGATTCATGTAGACCCAAAATAGGCCACCCGACATTAGGGACTATAAAACCAATTATTATTATTTGTGATATATGTTATTTGATTATTATTTTTATGATTATGATTTATTTATTTATTTATGTTGTTTTGAACTACTAAGTGTTAAATCTTGATTCGAAAATACATGGCGATACCATATAAAAATAAGGATCCTAAAGCATGTCTGAACTGAAATGCTAAACCATTTCTTGAAAGTTAGATCTTTGGGAAAATGAACAAGTGGGGCGTTACAAGTATAGGGAAGGGTAGATCTACATGTTTGAGACAATGAGTAGGTTGGATTTATGCCCACTTCTAAATTTCTACACTTGTATTTTGTTGGTCCTATGTGGTTAAGTTTTTCTTTCTTTTGATATTGTCATTATTAGGCTTGTTTCAAAGAGTCACACATGCGTGCACGCGCGCGTGCCCACACACACACACACATGTTTAAAAATGGTTAATGGCCATAAAGGGACATCAAATTTGAATCTTGATTATGACTATTATACAATACAACAACTTATGATGCATGTTGTTGAATTGATACTCTTTTCATTGTAAAATTTGTATCAACAATTTTCTTTTTAAAAATAAATTAAATATTTTAATATAGGAGAACTAAGTGTTAGCTAAATTCTATAACTAATCCAGTATGGGGTTGGTAGCTTGTTGGGGCTTCAATATTTTTACATCAAAAAGTGCATAAAGATTATTGGGGTTTGTGTATGAGTCATTGGAACATGGCCATAATTTTGGTCAATTGAAATGTAGAGTTAGCCTATGATGGAATACACTTTTCAAGTGTGTTTGTGATTGTTTTTTTAATATTTTGTACTACCTATTTTTGTATGTTTCATATTTTCTATCCTATATTGTAATGTAGCAACGAAGTTTCAAAAATTTTATTTTAAATTTGTGACAAATATATTTCCTTTTATTAATTAATATGTCTATCAATGTATTGTATTTATGCTACTTACTCCTTAGGTAACAAATCACCTCTTAATTTTCTCTCATACTTCTAGATGTTTTGTATTTGAATAAAGTAATCAATTTTCTCCATTTTCCCTTCATTTTTCATAAAGGAAGTGAGTAGGATCATCTAATTTATGATCAAGATATCCAAAAATACTCAAGCAAATAGTCTCACAAGTTTTTGCAATTAAGGGCTTGTAGCGTGCTTCTATCAATAGCCAATCACTTTTTAAAAATCCATAGGTTTATGTTATAATAAATTAGTATGGTAACATTATCGAACGGGTAATGGTGTAATGATTCTCGGGTCTCCTTATAATTGGAAGGTCCAAGGTTCAAATCTCAGCTCCGTGTTAAGGTGACCTACTACCGACAGTTTGGATACCCTAGTGATAGGGCACCATGATAATGTGGTTTAATCTGTGGGCTAGCCGAGAGCTTAAATATTCTATCCTTAGATGGTTCCATGGCTGGTGTGGTCTGGTGATGCTATAATAGGCTAGGGACCTCTCATTAGGTAACATAAAAAAAAAAAAATTGGTAACATAAATTCATCACTAGAATCAAAATTGAACACTTCTTTCGCATATATGAGATTGTCACCACCTTTCATCCTATTATTGCACAAAAATAGTATATAACCATTGAGAATATCTTAATTAAATAACATGAATATGGTCACATAATGGTAAGGTAGATCAAATTACCTACCAAGTTCCAATATAAGGTTCCATTAAACCACTTGATTCCAAAGTTTTCATCAATACTAGTTGTTTCTAGATTGCATTATTTTTATATCAACTTGTTTCCTACATATTGTTACTATATACTTGATTTGGAATGTAAAATTTCCCTTCTCACACTAACAATTTCAATACTTTAACAATAATGAAACATGCCTAGATCACTTGTGATCGGAATTGATCCTAAAAATTATCATAATTTAGTTCACTAGTATGATTAGATGTACTTATTAGTTTGCATGCCTAAAGAAGAGCAATGAATTTAATCTCCATAAGATATAATTGGGAAAGAAAAAGATGCATAGTTATATGTAGAGAAAGGAAATAGGTGTACTAGGGCTTAACAATGATTCAAATAGTCTACTACCCTTTCCATTTGAAGAACAAGTCCTAAGTAACACGTTAGGACCAATAATTAACCATACATGTTAAGCTCGTGACAAAATTGTACATCACGAAACAAAGTACCAACAGAAGTTTGGATGAGTAAAAATGTACCATAAGGGACAAAATAATAAAAACAAATCTTGAAAATAAAAATTAATTCTTTCTTCTTACATGTTGTTGGGTGTGATGTATTTAGAACCTTTGTATGATTCAATTCCCCATCCCTTATCATAAATATATCCTCTAGAAGTGAAGGAAAGGGATTTAAGCATATTAAAGCATTATTTTTTAAACGCTTTTGACCGGAGCTTAGAACTAGGGGTTAATGGGACCTAACCCGAACAACCATAAAAAGTAAAATAAACCTCTAACACGCCAAAGCCCAACAATGGCTCAAAAAGAGGGACAAAAGTAAATAGAGATTAATTCCCACCTTGAGATGGGAAATAATCAGAAATGTTAGCTCTCCGTCCCTTCTTTCCTTTTCTTTTCGACACCTCATGCCACTTACCAAGATCTGAACTAACAACCAACATGAGATTGTTTTCCTCTTCAACTTCCGCACTATCTGGTAAAAAATCTGGCTCTAAGTCTGAATTTCCAGGTGAGTGTCCACGCTTCGTACCTCCTACCACTGTTTAGTTATTTGAAACATCTGTTCTTGTTTCTTCCACCCCATTCTCATTATTTTCTTTTTCCGAAGCTTCCTTGAATGTCGTAGCTGATACTAAATCTAGGCTTGGAGCTCCCCATCCAGAGGCTCCCTTCTTCACATTTTTATTTTTTCTATTAAATAGGCATGAGGCTTGCAAATGACCCGAGTTTTTACATATTCGACACTGAAAGGCGGTGTTCTCATAGTCCAGGGGTTGAACTCGCTGCAAGTTCCCAAATTTCAGGTTTATGTGATCTGGCAAACCTTTGCTTAAATCTACTTCAACGCACAATCTTGCAAAGGTGCACATTCCGGAATGTATTCGTTCCATATCCTCTTTTATGAAGTTACCTAGGGCATTACCAATATCCTCCAATGCATACCATAAATACAAGGGTAAATTGGGTAACCTTACCCAGACCGCGTTATCGTGATTGGATGAGTGTTAGGGTCGAAATTTGGGAACCACGGGGTTAGATATAAACCAACATTACCCCAGAACCAGGGGCCCTCAGATAAACACTACTTGATATTCTTCATGATCTCGAAATGGACTATGAAAAAACCTTTAGAGCAAAGGGAGATTTCACACTTACTTGTCCAGTTTTCAAATACCCATTGATACAGGGCTGAAGAGGAGGGCCAAAGACCATTAAATCGGCCTATGATTGTATCTTCTGACATGGTTTTGAAATAAACATCAACCACAGGGTTAATGATCTCCACCTCAACTACTTCCTCTACTAAATCGACCGGATATGGTTGTTTTCCCCGCTAGCTTCCCCCATTGAACCCCAACACCTCTTTGAAAGAATTTGGAGAGGGGGTAGCACCCATGTTATTTCCATTTTTGCTTCCTCCTAGCTTAGACACCACCCTACACCTCCTCCCCGATCCGTCTCCACCAAAGAAATGCACCGAAGGCACCTTCATTTACCTATTTGACTCGATCTTTTCACATTAGCAGGACCCTCCTCCTTCCCGGTGCCGTCGAACCCGTGTCGATGGCCTTCATTGGCCTCCGAGCCTGGTACTAACCCATTCCCTTCCCCTCGTGCGCCATTGGTTTTAGGGTTAATTTTGTCCATCGCTCCTTTCATATATTAAAGCATTGTAAGAGTGAGTCTAAGGGAGTTATCAATGTAGATAGTTGACTCCTCATCAAAGAGAAATAACCAAACATGTTGAATAAGAAAGTAATCCCTAACAAGTAAAACTAGGAGATTGTAGAAGTGTTAGGGAAAGACCACAATGAATTTGAAGGTTTAAATTAACCGATTGGCTTGCAAAAACTTGCAAGATGATAATGGCTCGATGAGGAAGCACAACTTCATGCTTCTATAAATTCCCACGTTAGGTTTCTCTTGTGTAAATCCTTGTGTTTATCTCCCTTTTATATGTGTTTTAATTTTAATTTTTTCTTACTTTGCATACATGAAACTACTTCATCAAACCAAGCAGCTTCAAATATCTTGAGAATGACATGTTTAACTTACCTTAATCTTAGAAATTGTTTTATATCATAATGTATATAAGTAATTTTAAATATGACATAAGTTAATGGATAAACATATTATTTATTCCATTGTTGGTCTTTTGGAATAAAGAAGAGTCACATGTTAGTGGAAACAAAAGAGTATAAAATATGATATGTAATGATTATAGGCATGTATATGAGCATGTACACAAAAAGAATATATAATGTATATGATATCGATAGAGCTGTAGTGGATATTAATTAACAACCTTATGTATTTTATTTAATAACATATAACAATGGATTAACACATAAGTAAATGGTAAATCCATGTTGGTAATCATTCTTAAAATATATATCATTTACGGTGTATGGTACATTCATTATAAGGGTTTTCAAAGACATTTCAGGTTGTGTGTGCATTTTGTTTCCAAATTTAACAATTGACAAAGAAGTACATAAGATATTTTCTTTCATAAATCAACTATGAGAAAAGAATTGAATAAAGAAATGCTGAAATTGATGGATGAAATAGAGAAACAAACTCAAGAGTACAATAGAGAAAAGTGAAAGATGGTATAATGATTAGAGATGAAGTATCAAGAGTTATAAGTTACATTGACAAGCATGTGCGATTTATTCATTGACATCACATAAGAGTTGTAACAAGAGTTATTTGAAAAAGAAGAGATGATGGAAAAGGTCCAATAAGATGGTGAAGGGGTGATTAGGAGAGAATAATGTACCATGCAAAGGATACTAACCTCTCCACCAATGGTGCACAAAACACGATGAAGGTACACATGGTGATAACTCCACCATACACTCCTTTTCTAACAAAACATTAAATGATTCATTTTATAGTTTTGATAAGCATATTAAGAGACTTGACATTGATTTATTTATTATGATGGGATATTATAGAAATGTTCTTAGAAAAATTGGCCAAATAATATCAAAATCCATAAAGATTGAGGAAAGGCCTCAATATGTAGGTTTTGGGGTACTTTGATGTTTAACAAAAGTTGGATAATGCTAAAAAAATTAAAACAATGGTAAATTTCATAAGAAATTAACCACCCCTAGATATGTTCTAAATTAGGAAACAAATTCAATTTGATTATATTATTATTTTTAATTATTTTATTGTGTATTTATTCTTTATTTTTTTTATAACTTTCTACAAAACATTATTTCCATCTACGACATCCTAACTCAAACAATAAATATTTAGTTGTCATTTCTAATAAAGAAAAAATTGAAAATAAAACAAAAATTCTTTCTTCACTCTTTTAAACAAAGTGAAAATTTAAAAAGTAATTTTTTTCAAAAGCTCGAAAAATTAAAAAGACATCTCACCTCTCCTAAAAATTCCTAACCATATCCACACAAGATTTCGGTGGTAGAGCATATATCTGCAAAGTAGATTATGCAAAGATTGAATTGGACGTGTCATCTCCAACTCCAACATTTTAGTAACCACGTAATTTACATATAGTAGTAATTTGTTATCTATTCCTTTTTGTAATTTACATTTTCCTTTATATTTATTTTTACCTAATGTAGGAACATATGGGTTCATAGACAATATTACATCAACCAAAAATAATTAAGAGTATAAATAAAAATACTTGTACACAACCCTATTACTTGGATAGAAAAATTATGTCCTTGTGCAACTTATAAGTCTTGTCCACCTGTGTTTTAGAGAACTATCTGATTTTTTTGCATAGGGTTTGTAATCTTGCACTAGTGGTTGTAAAGTGTGGTGCAAGTATGTGAAGAGTAAGTCCTACATGAATTGTATGAAGGAACAACATTTCATGCACTATGAAGTGCTGCAAGCTTGAACATAGTAATGGGTTGAGGAAACCTTGCACGAGCCTTGCACACTTTTTTATTCACCTTCGTGAATTAGAACACTATGTTTGAAGTTTACCTCAACTTAAATATCTTTATATGAGCTTGTATGTCGATGACCTTGTGTGAATTTCATGTGATGTGGTTTATGATGTTTGAGATTGGCGCAAACAATATTGCATGTAAATTTCCTAAAAATCTTGTGACATATGATCTAGTGACTTATGCATGGATCCTTCTAAATAATTAAGTAATATGAATCGTATAACCTTCTGCGATGAAAATAGGAAGGTAATCACTTCAACAAAGTGACTAGTCCTTTATGACAAACGTCAATTCATATTAGTATCACACCGAATATGCCATGTGTTAATGTAAGAGGAAATAAGAATGTTCTTAATACCTTATAGTGTGTAAATGTTTGAGCATTTGAAGAGTCACATAGATGGTGGTTGTTTGATAGTAGGAAGGTGAGCCATTTTTAATTCTATAATGAATTCATTCATGAATCCATATATTAAGTGAATCTCGTTCTTAAGGGGTTGGTTGGAAGTAAGACAAGCTTAGAGTAAGACTAAGGATTGTGAGTTCTAGCATGAAGATTGAGATTAAGAAAAGACTTTGAGTTCGTTGTGATATATGAAGTAAAGGAACCACATCTCGCTTCAAATTGAAGATTTTGCAAGTATAAGCGGAGATATGGTCTAATATATACCTTGTGGGATAGTTGTAATGCTACATGTTATAAGGCCCATAATAATTGTAATTATGTGTATGTAACTATATTTACGCAATGAATTAATAAAGAGTGAATCCTATTGTTCCATGTTGTGTAAGGGCTATTAGTAGTCATATCATTTATGTAAATACCGAAGGATACATGGTCAAAGGCATTATATTACTAAACTACCTAACCATGACCGCATCATTTGGTATGCGAGTGAGTTGTACCATGTGGAGTGCTTTTATTTTCCACATTTGCTAGTATAGGTAGAAAGTATACAAAAATATCTTTAAAAAGGATAGTTTCGGGTATAATGCACTGTAATTGTTGTGGTTTGGTTATTATGGGTAGAATAAATGGCCCATGTAGGATTTCCCAAAGGGGTAGGATGAAGAGAAACTAGAATTGGTGTCACCCAGATTTCATCCTGAAATCTGCGACTACCCTATCCGAAGAATTTTCGTACTTTAAAAATAATGGGTCGTTTTGTGTTTTTATTGCCTGAAAGTTCTTATATTGCGACAAGATATTCCCAAAGAGCCATATTAGCCTTTTTTGCCAAATACCCAAATGCCCAAAATTGTTATATTCTGTCGTCGGGATTTGTCTGTGGCAATATTTGTATTTAAGTATTTTGAGCCCCGTATGAGGCTATTTGCGCTCCGTTTTAACTCTGTTGTGAGCTAATATGTCATTATTCCTATGTGCCATAAGGGTTTTAACTTGGAATAAGTTTTGGGCTTTATTTGTAACTTTTGGCAATTTTTCGTGTTTTTGTGGTGTCCCGTTTCGTTTTACTGAAATTTCTCTAGAAAATTCCTTTACCGTAAAGCCCGATTTTTGGCCCTGAGCAATGGAAAACATATACGCACATTATGCCCGGAGGAAGTCGCCATCGGAGGTCCAATCACTGGAAAAAGTGAAGTCGTGCACAGAAAATCCCCTGCAGGGGATGGGCGCATTTTTGGAAAACAAAGGATTTAAGTTGCAATGGGAAAAATACAAGCCGCAAGAAGGGCGAGAATTTTGTACCTACCTAGCAGGGTACTTTTTCCCGTGTTATAAAATTCACTTAAGCTGCAGTGGGAAAAATATAGGCTGGGTGACAAGGGAATTTAGTGCTGCGCTTGCGGTAAAAATTCCCATGATAAAATAAAAGGAAAGTGACTTAAGTGAAATCATGGGATTTTAGTGCTTGCCTTGCAGGGTAAATAATCTCATTGTCAAAGTCAAATCACTTAAGTGGATCATGGGATTTTAGTGCCTGCCTTGTAGGGTAAAGAATCCCATTATGGAAAAATTCTTAAAAATAGAATTATATGTGCAAAAAAGTGTGCCCCCTTTGGTGAGATGATGGCAGCCTTAAAGTGATTATTTTAATTAATCTATTCTTCAAAAAAGTGCGCCCAAGCTTGGAAGAAGTCAACAAGTCAAAATTGGAATAAAAGAAATGGATTAAATGCATTAAATTTAATTTATTTAGTGGTTGCCCCTCTCTTTCAAAAAGTGCACCCCATTTGGGAGATATTTAATGATTTTTAAGGCATTAAATCATTAAATTAATTTCTATTTTCAGTGGCTATGGTCAAGGCACACTGTGAAGCTTAAGTGAAGTAATGTGTGAAGGATTAAATTGGATTAATTTAATTTATTGGATGGTTGTCCTTAAACATGTTATTTTTAAAAGAGAAGAGCATGATTTTTAATTAATTAATTACCTTTAATTGTTAGGGCAATTATTAATTATAGAATTGTAAAGGTTATATAAGCATGGGCAGCCATATGCGTGAATTATTTGATTCATAGGTAAAGAATTGCAGCCAAGAGGAAAAGTGCGCCCCCATTTGAAGAAGGATTTTGCTCAGGCAAGGTGGCAACAACGTTAAAAGTTTCTTGATTTGGCGCATGCTTTGAAGAAGGTTGATCTTTGTATGCATAATTGTTTGCACAGGTGTTGCAGGAGCTTAGGTGTTGTTGAAAGGATTCATGCTCTCTTTATGTGTAAATTAAACACCATTTTTTGGGGCAAGAGTGGCTTGAAAAGTGCAGATTTTTATAACTAAAATTCACTATTCATGCTCCTGGTCATTTTTGTCTCAATAAATTGTAGGAATTCATTATAGGTGCTTTACAAAAGAAAAGGAGTTTTTATTAATGTCCAATACATTGCATATATCCTCCGAATCTTAAGAATTGCCCAGATCTGCACACTTCAAGTATTGAAGAAATCCGCCAACTAAGAAGAAAAAAATTATTCAGACAAAGATAGACAAAGCTATGGCAAAGAGAGATGAGAAAGAAAGCACGATGGAGTCATGCATTGCTTCCAAACTTGCAGACATATAGGAGACACGGATCTAGGCCCTAACCTCTTTCTCGATTTGATTGATAGATCCAGTGGGAAAGACTTCACTCATGCGTGCGCTTAAAAGCAAAGGGAATTATTGAGGATTCGGGAGAGAAGTTTCTTTGAGATATCAATTCTCGCAGAAAGAAAGATAGAGGAGAAGCTCACGGCGGAAGATGTGACAGTGACCAAAGTACCCCTTGGTCAAGCCACCACTGAAGGATTGAAGCAGGACACGCAGACATTGATGGATGCTTTATTCCTTAGGCTTGACAGTGAAAAGGCGGAGAAAGAAGAGCTGCAGAAGCAAGTATCTCAATTGTGTGAGATCATAGCCAAGGTTGCTAAACCTTCCATTCAGCCCATTTCAGAGCATGTGAGTGATCATCTTATGCAGGAAATGGAGGATGCAAGCAATCAAGTAAAGGCTATTGATGAATGGAAGGATTTGATTATTCATCAAGCTTCTGTACAACTTGGAGAAGTGCCAGCCCGCCTAAAGGTTATGGATGATGCAGCAAATCAGCTGAAGCAACTGATGGCGAACATAGAAGGCATGAATACAGTTGCAGAGAGTAACCTGAGTATTTTGGCCGAGATCAACAAGCTGTCGGGAGATGTATTGATTGCGGAACAAATTGTACCGGATGGATCAGTCGAGAAGGGGAAGCAGCTAGAATTTGCAGTATCTTTCTGTTTGGAAATCTGCAGAGTTTTGCTGAAGAGGATGCAGGCACTTGAGAGTAGGACATCAGACTTACCAGACAATATCATTTCTTTCACTGAGGAAAGAGTGGACGGAGGTGTTACTTCATACGTGTGGATCGTTTCTAGCAAGGTGCCTAATTCCCTGGAAGGTTCTCTTCTGATGGTACAAAAGAGAATTGATAAAGCTACATGCCTTTCACGATGAATTCTATCAATAGGCTGGTGATGCTACAGGTAGACATTGCGAGGTTTGGGCCGAGCTTGGAGGATGTGGAAGCGTGCATCAAAGTGTTGAATAAAGGGTTGCTGCAGTTCAGGACAGAGAAAGAAGCAGTGGCTAAATAGATGGAAGGATGCTGAATTATATGTTTGACAAGTATATCCGATATCAGAACAAGAAGAAGACATAAATGTTATAGCTGGCATGAATTCTTCTATTCTTTCTTCTTCTACTTTCTATGTTCTTGGATGAAATTGTAAAACTTTTAAGTTATTGGTTTTGCAACCTTTACTTAAATTTATGTCGAACCATTCTATTAGTTAAGTGATACATGTGTCACTTAAGGAAAAGTTAGTGGAGGATGATTGTCAAATGTCATCTTTACTTGTTGTTCATGTTTTAGTTCAGTTAGACTTCCCATTTGTACTTTCCCTCCTACATTTTATAAGTAGGAGAAGAACCTCCGTGTTAACGATCGATCGAAAATTTAGTGAAGCGTAATATTTTGTTCTAGACTTTGTGCTTTGAACCCCGAGAGAAACTTGGAGTAAAGGAATACAAAGGAGCGGGTTTCCTGAGAACTTTGTGTCACAAAGTTGTATTATGTTTCTTGCTTTTAATCTTAGATCTCTTGATAAACTTTGTGTTATTTTAGATCTAGATCTAGATTTGCCTTTGTTTTAGAATTTTGTGTGTTCATATCTATTAAGTTTCTTCTATATGCATGCAATTAGCTATGTTATCTACTAATTGGGATGCACATCTTCCCCATTTCTTCTCTGTATTTCCTTTACTTCCTTCTTCTATAAAATACTTCCTTTCTTGAACAGTTGCTTACTTGCTGCAGAAATTCTTAGTTATGGTTCATGAACTAAGTGGTTAAAGTAAAACCCCTGATAGATAATAACAATTTTTTATTGAAAAATCTGTCATGGGAACCTCAACGGTTAAATGAGGGAGATTTATCTCATGACCTAGGTTTTATGCTATGCAGAAAATCTAGCCAACAGTTTTTGGCGACTCCACTGGAGAACAACTATCTTTGCAGATCAAAGCTTATCTATTGAAGATTGGAGTGTTTTCCACACAAATCTCAACCTGGCTGAACGTCCATTCACCCGATCCGTGAAGGCGCAAGGAAGGACTGATCATTTCTTCCAACTGCAGGAGCAATTCAATTTTAATCATCCTCCTCAAGTTAGAAGCCGCAGATCCAGTCTTTCACCAGGAAGGAGAGTGCACACCCATCCAGATCCGGATCGTCTTCAGCATAATCCGGCTGCTGGAATTATTCACCAAGTATACACAAGGAGAAGACATGCTCAAGTCAACATGGCGCACCAAATTGTACCTGTTCCATGGGGAGCAGCTTTTGGGCCACTGAACTTGGCTCCACCTATGCACCACCGTTGCCAAAGGGATCCAAATAATTTTCCAAAATTCTTTGGAGATGGAAAGCAAAACCTAGATGATCATTTGGCGGCCTTCTTTATCTCTTGTGGTGTGCTTGCATGGAGCATGAAGATGTCTTAGTCGGGATCTTCATTGAGACTCTACACGACTTGGCTGGAGAATGGTTCTATCAACTAGCTCCCGCACCATAACTAATCGGCGACTATGTGTGAGAAATTTTTGAAAAGATTCAAACCTACAGAGGACGCTAGCATGTTGATCACTCAACTGACGCAGTTGAAGAAAGAGCCAAGCAAGAACATGCGAGACTTTATTGCAAGGTTCCAAAGGATTTTATATAAAATCCCCACTTCTGCCGTATTGAGCGACGAAAATCAAAAGACATTTTTATAAACGCTCTATTACTCAAGTTAGATATCACCTAAGAAGGGCAAGACTCAGAAATCTACTTGAAGCACAAAATGCTACCGTGGAGGTTGAAGACGACTTGATCATGGCTGGGAAACTCAAACAACCATCTCACAAAGGTGATGGCTCTTCTTCTAGTACTTCTAATCCTTTGTTGTAGAAATTGGCTAATGACATGTTGCAGATCAAGAAGCAGATCTCTCAAGCAGGGAATGTAACCCCCTCAAGATTAGCTCCTACCCAGACCTTTAACGGTCAAAATCGAAATCGAAATCGAAACAGACTTGTTGCTGCACCACAACAGTTGGTAATAGAAGTTGCTCCAAGGAATAACTTGGAGACTAATGAAGAGGATCTCGGCATTGACGAATCATTCGATGATGAAGAATTTATAGATCCCGCTGACCACTCCAATATTGGTTACCTGGACTACGAATCTGATGATGGCTATTATGAATCTTTTGAAGATTCTGATGGTCACACTTTTGCGGTGTTCACAAGGTCTCAGACACACCAAAATGCCGAAGCATCCACAAGCGGCCGAAGAGAAAGAGAAGATCCTGGCCCGGATGTTACTATCTTGAAAAGAGGTAGCACTCTTCCTTCTTCATTAGTGCCTAAGGATAAATATTCAAATTCTTTCAATTCGCAGCAATTAAGCAAGTCAAGCTTTCGACATAATTGATCACATCAAGAGGAACAAGGTCCAAATGTCAGAAGCTGAGTATTTGAGAGCATTTCCTGATCAGCTAAATAGATTGGTCAAATATGTGCAAAGTAACGGTCCCAGCCCAACAAATAATACTTCACGGGGTATCTTGTCAAGCCCAAAGAATACTCCCCCTTCAAATAATGTGGCTGCAAGTTCTTCTCCTTCTACCTCTTCTCCTGCTACGTCAGAAAGGATTGAGCCATTTTATGTGTCACTGCTTATCAACAGACACAAACTTAGCAATTGCATCTTGGACTCTGGAGCTTCTGACAATGTCATGCCTGCCAAAGTTGTTGATGCCTTGGGTCTCACATTGACAAAAACCATCGGAAGATGTTATTCCATGGAAAGGAAAATTCCTCTTGTGGGGCAAATCAAAGATAAGTAGGAAGTGCTTGCTTATTTTCCAGATAAAAGACTGAAAATGACCATCCTTTTAGTAGACATTCCAATCTCTTATGGCATGCTTTTGAGTAGAAATTTCTGCAAAGATTTGGGTGGAGAAGTCAAGATGGATTGGTCTTGTGTGCACATACCAATCAAAGGAGTAAATCAGTGGCTAGAACTCCGAGAAGAAATCCAAGTACACAAAGATCAAAATCGAGGATCCTAGATCTCAGATCTTGTTTCAGGAATCGGATCACGGAGTCTATTATCTAGAAATGGATAAAGAAGATGTTCAACTGGTGATTCAAGACCCGCATCAACTTAACAACAAGATTTGGACTCTAGAATTTGATGGTAGCTACTGTTCATTTGGATCAGTGCAGTGTTGTTCTTATCTCTCTCCGAAGGGAAGGTGCACGCACACTCCTTCAAATTGATGTTTGAAAATACTAACAATACAACTTTGAGTATGAAGCGTTGTTGTTAGGCATGGAGCAGGCAAGAACAATGGGAATCAAATTATTACACGCAAAAGGAGATGCTGAGTTGATCGTGAAGTAGATAAGAGGCCTCTACCAAGTCAAAAAGGACAAACTACGTGATCTGAAAATCAAATTTAACTAGCAATTGTGCACACACATTTCTTTGCTTTGTATTGATTTTCGATGTAAAAATTGAGCATTATATCCTTTTGTATTTTTAATAAAAGAATAAAAACTGCAAGTACTGTGTAAATATTTAAAGAAATGAAGAGAATTCACCAAAGCAATTTGACACAAGAATTGATAACGGAGTTCGGCACTTGAGGCCTATGTCTCCGGGTCCTGGTTGAATGGGACCGATCTATTAAAATCTTGAAAATAATTCTTTACAAAGAATTCTACAAAATTCTGACCTTCTCACATTCTTCCTCTATCAAAAATAACAAGGGTTGCTTTTTACATCTCCTCAAAATTCCACTCCTAGCTCAAGTTATGAGCATTTCAATATTTTAGCACAAACCCGAATGCTATTCAAATAAAATAACACTCCTTTTATATTGTTTCTAAGCCTCCTAGCATACCGGCTGGGTGCTTATCCTTTTACATGGCCCACCCGGGTTCCATTCTCCTCCCCATGCATTTGACTTATCTCCTTGGGATCAATATCCCACATTTGGCACAGAAAATATTGGAGGAGGTTTTAAAAGGTTGGTTGGTGCATTGTTTAAGTGGCTTAAGAGCCACCTTAGCCATGGAAAGAGGTGCATTAGTTGGTTGTATAAGGAGGGCGCTTGGATAAGTATGGATATGGTATTTTTAGGCACCAAATATAATGCGTGGAATAGGTATTAGGGATT
Organism: Taxus wallichiana var. yunnanensis; assembly: GCA_018340775.1. Classification (NCBI taxonomy): domain Eukaryota; kingdom Viridiplantae; phylum Streptophyta; class Pinopsida; order Cupressales; family Taxaceae; genus Taxus; species Taxus wallichiana. The sequence continues at coordinate 574,044,933 of CM031239.1, read as the reverse complement.
TGAATGCAATGCGTGGAATATGGAATTAAATAAAAATGCGTGGAATATAGTAATTGCATACTTTAAAAAGGAATATCAAATAGTCCCACATGCATAGCACAAATGCAATTACAGGCATATATATACACAAGTTGGTATAGTGATTAAATGAGAAGGAGGCCAAGACACCCCTCCATAATCAAGTGTGTCAAACCTGGTTGAGGGCCCCACCAATAAATAATGGGGTCCATTTGTCCGAAAATGAGTGTCCAAGACCGGCGTTCCCAAAAACCACTTTTAGTTCATCACACAAATTGTCCATGTGTCATAATATAATTGAAACACTTGGTGAGTGTGCACACGTCCAACCTACACAAAACTCCAAATTTTTCCAGTTGCCCGAAAATTTCAGCAGGCTATAACTTTTGCAAACAAGCTTCGTTTCCTACAAACAAGATATCGACAGAATCGTATAATTTTTCTCCACGCTTTAAAAATGACTGCAACTTATTCTGAGAAGATCTTAGATTGGTGTTTCTCTGTGAGGATCCTCTGGATCATTCCTCCCCACTGAGAAAATTTTGGACCCCAAAAGTCAACTTAATTGGTGAATAGGTGAGGGTATTTCTCCCTCACCTTTCCGGTTTCCATCCATTTAGCCTTGTTCGGATGCATGCCTTTGAACCCAACACGAAGATACTCAATATCACCCCTTCATGAAGTTCTTACTTTCCTATCCAAAATGATGTCTTCCTGCAACTCATCAAGATACTCAGGAGCAAAATCATCAATGGAAGGCATTATGTTAGAATCATCATGATCAACAATCATAGGCGGTTCATACAATCTTAAATTCTCAACATTTACAACTGAGTAGATTTGCATATATGGAGGTAAATCCAACTGAAAGCATTGTTACCAATTTTTTCCAATATTTGGAACAAACCATACCATATAGGTTTCAATTTTTTACCTTCACCTGTCAATCTTTCCTTGCTGATGTGAAGCCAAACTAAATCACCAACTTTGAACTTGTGATCAGTTCTATGTTTATCATGCCTAGCTTTGTACTTAGCCTGACTTTTCTCCAATTGTTCACGGACATACTGATGAACCTGTTGTATTCTCTAGCACAAATCTTTTAGCCTTGTCAGAATCACTTGCACCATTAACAATAGTTTCATGTCCATAATATATATCTAATGGAGAATTAGGTAGATATCCATAACAAGTCTCAAATGGAGACTTCAAAGTAGAAGAATGTAAGGCACGATTATAAGCATGTTGCACATAATAAAGATGTTCATCCCACAATTTAGGATGTTTTCTACTATAGCCCCTAAGTAATTATACCACCGTATGGTTTACAACCTCTGTTTGACCATCAGTCTGTGGATGAAAAGCAGTGCTCTTTTTCAGTTTTGTGTCCATTAACCCCCACAATGTTGACCAAAATTCCCCAAGAAATCTAGAATCCCGATCAGATATAATTGAAGTAGGTAAACCAAAATGAACCCAAACAAACTAAAAAAACAAATGTGCAGTTCCCTCACTAGTGATTTGTTTAGTACATGGAACCAACACACACATTTTCCTAAATCTGTCCACTACCACATATAAGTAATCATGTTTCTTCTGTGTCATGGGCAAGCCTCCTATAATGTTCATGGAAACACTTTCCCAAGGCCTTTTTGGAATAGGATAGGAAGAGGAGTGTAAAGTCCTAATTTCCTCGTTACTTGGCTTTCAGGCACAAAGAACACTCCCTTAATATACCTGTTTACATGTTCATGCATTCTAGGCCAATAACAATATTTTTGTAAATGTGCAACGTCTTACTAATACCAAAATTCCCTGAAATAAGAGAAGTATGTGCTTCCCTAATCATATGCACACGCTCATTTTCTGGAATACAAAGTTTTCCAGAATGATATAACAATCCTTCATGCAAATGATAATCTTTTTCTCCTACTTGTTTCCCGCTTACTAGATCCTCATACACTTCTCTAAAATCAACATCATTTACATATTGTTCCTCAGAACTAACATGAGCCAAAGAACTATGTTGCAAAAAGAATAGATGCTACTACCACTGGTGGTCTAGATAGCATGTCGGCAACCTTGTTTTGAATACCTTTTTATACCTGATTACAAGATGAAATTGTTGCAAAAATCCCATCCACCTGAAATGTCTAGATCATGTTGTAATTTGGTTTGTGTTTGTAATTATTGAAGCGGTTGATGGTCGTATGTATAATTGTTTCTTTTCCCATTAAATAATGCTTCCACTTTTTAACACTTTGAACCAAAGCATACAACTCTTTATCATAAGTTGGATAGTTTCTTACCGCACTTGTAAAGGTTTCTGAATGGTAACACACTGGTCGTTTGTTCTGCATCAAAACTGCCCCCATTGTGTAGTCACTAGCATCTATCTCAATCTCAAATGAATGTTGTAAATCCAGAAGTTCCAAGATCGGAGCGGTACTTATCTTCTCTTTCAGTGTATCAAAGGTTTTTGTTGTTTTCCTCCCCACTGAAAGACCTAGTTAATACTTGTCAAAGCATGTAAAGGAGATGAAATATATGAGAAGTTAGCAATAAATTTTCTCCAGTACTGAACTGCACCTAGAAAACTTCTAACTTCCGTCACATTAGTGGGTCTAGGCCATTTCACAATAACCTCTATTTTTTCAGATCAATTCTCAATTCTCCATTTCCTACAATATAACCCAAGTAAATTAAAGATGTTTTTCCAAATTCACATTTTGACATCTTCAAATACAATTTCTCTTTCCTTAGTGCATCTAAGACTTTCTGGATGTGTTTAACATGTTCATCCCATGACTTACTGAAAATAAGAATATCATCTAAGTAGACAATAACGAAATTATCAATGAATGGTCTAAAGATTTCATTCATAACTCTCATGAATGTTGTTGGTGCATTATAAAAACCAAAAGGTATCACTAACCATTCAAACAATCCCTGTTTCATTTTAAAAGCAGTTTTCCAAACATCACCTTCTGCAATTCTTACTTGGTGATAACCACTTCTTAAGTCTAACTTAGTGAAATAAATTGCATTCTTTAATTGATCCAGTAAATCATCTATTCTAGGAAGAGGGTAACGATTCTTTATAGTAATCTTGTTTAAAGCACGGAAATCAACACACATTCGCCAAGTTCCATCCTTCTTAGGAACCAATATAATTGGTGAACCACATGGGGATGTACTTGGATGAATTATACCTTGAGCCAAAAGTTCCATTACTTGTCTCTTGATTTCCTCATACTCTTCTACTGACAACATGTACATTCCAATATTGGGAAGAGGTGCATCCTTAAGAATCGTATCTCATGTTGAACCCTCTTTTGGGAGGTAGACCCTGTGGATCCTGAAAAACATCATCAAAATGAGAAACAATTTTTACCAATTCATCCTTATGTTTCAGATCGCAAGTCTCAAAAGCCATCTCATGTTCTTTTTCTTTGGCTTTGACCACCATGAGCACAAAACTTTTGCTTGAGTTTACAAGCCTTTTCATTTGACTCAGCTACTAAGGATAGATTATTCTTTTCACGGTGAGCTCTAATAATAAACTCAATTCCATCCTTTACAAGCAAATATTTATTTTCTTCCCTATAGAAGATTGCTTTACGATCATACAAATAAGGACTTCCCAAAACCACCCCACAAATATCCAAAGGAACTACATCCAATTCAACCTCATCAATAAACTTGTCTGTAATGGAAAATCTTAAAGTACAAGTTTTAGTTACCTCGATTTTACATCATCACAAACCCAAATTTCAAAGGATAAGGCTTAGGATGTGGTTTAGTTTTGAGTCCTAGTTTCTTAACAACCTCCTTAGAAATTAGATTAGCTTGAGATCCACTATCAAAAAGAGTATCAATTTTCGTATGCTTTGAAATTACTCTAATGTGGAAAAGCTCATTCCTTTTCTTATCATCATGTATAGTTTGTTTACTAGAAGAAGATGCAACATCTGTAGTGCTATTGTTGGAAATTGAAAGAGTTGATTTACCTTGAAAACTCATAGCTGTGATTTTGGTTTCATCACCTGAATCAAAACCAAGATCATGCACTACAGTGTTTGTTTTCTTTTCTTTTCCTTTCTTAACCATCCATTTAGGCTTCTTTTCAGGATGTAATTTCCAACATTTAGACTCATCATGGTTTTTTTACAATGATTACAAAATGGTTTTTCATCTTCCTTCTTAATAGTAGAGTTTGTTTTATGCTTACCCTTTCCTTTTCCTTGTTCTTTCGAACCTTTTCCTTCAGATTGCTTGTTCTTTTGATTAAAAGAAGAGAAAGAGGACTCCTTTGTCATTTTCCCTCGTGCTTCCAAATGGGTTGCTTGAACACATACTGCATCAAGATTAGTAGGACCTAAAACAAGTATCATATGCCTTAGATAACTATGCAATCCACCAATATATTTAAGCAATGTTTCTTTTGTGTTTAGGGAAATTCCTAGAATTAGAGCCCTTTTCCTAAATTCTTGTGTGTATTCTTGAACACTTTGTCCCTTAGTTTGTCTTAATGTTTGCCAATCCATCATAGCTTGTTGCTTATAACCAAGAGGATAAAATTGTTGCCTAAGATTTGAAACAAATTCGTACTCAAGAAGTGATTTATATACCTTTGTTTTCTTCCACTTCCTGAAGCTTACTCTCCCACCAAATGAGTGTTGTGCCACCCATCCGAAGAGTTGCCAGATGAATCTTTGCTTCATCATCAACAATTCTCTGAACCCTGCAATATACTTCTATCTGCTTGACCCAGTTATCCAACTTCTCTGCATTTAGCTCTCCAGTATACATAGGCAATTCAAACTTGATATCTAACTTTAATGAAGGAAAATCAGATTTTAAAGAGTCTCTTTTTGGAATATCAAAACTAGATCTTTCTTCTTTCTTACCTCCTCTAGTTCCCTTTTCCCTTTGCCTATCTTGGTACATTTCTTCCACCATTTCCTTCATCTGTTGGAATGATTGACGAAATTTTCTTCCACTTCCTCTCGATCCGCCATTGTAGGACTTCGAGATCATCTGGTACCAATTTTGGGATCTCCTTCAACTAACTCTCCTTCACCCTTCTTAGATCGAGACCTTGTTAACATCCAACACACAACTTGCAATCCAAAACACGTTAATCTGAACCAAAAATCAGTCAAAACTAGCTCTGATACCAATGATCTGAAAATCAAATTTAACTAGCAATTGTGCACACACATTTCTTTGCTTTGTATTGATTTTCGATGTAAAAATTGAGCATTATATCCTTTTTTATTTTTAATAAAAGAATAAAAACTGCAAGTACTTGTGCAAATATTTAAAGAAATGAAGAGAATTCACCAGCAATTTGACACAAGAATTGATAACGGAGTTCGGCGCTTGAGGCCTACGTCTCCAGGTCCGGTTGAATGGGACCGATCTATTAAAATCTTGAAAATAATTATTTACAAAGAATTCTACAAAATTCTGACCTTCTCACAGTCTTCCTCTATCAAAAAATAACAGGGGTTTCTTTTTACATCTCCTCAAAATTCCACTCCTAGCTCAAGTTATGAGCATTTCAATATTTTAAAGCACAGACCGAATGCTATTCAAATAAAATAACACTCCTTTTATATTGTTTCTAAGCCTCCTAGCATACCGGCTGGGTGCTTATCCTTTTACACGGCCCACCCGGGTTCCATTCTCCTCCCCATGCATTTGACTTATCTCCTTGGGATCAATATCCCACATTTGGCGCAGTAAAATATTGGAGGAGGTTTTAAAAGGTTGGTTGGTGCATTGTTTAAGTGGCTTAAGAGCCACCTTAGCCATGGAAAGAGGCGCATTAGTTGGTTGTATAAGGATGGTGCTTGGATAAGTATGGATATGGTATTTTTATGCACCAAATATAATGCGTGGAATAGGTATTAGGGATTTGGATGCAATGCGTGGAATATGGAATTAAATAAAAATGCGTGGAATATAGTAATTGCATACTTTAAAAAGGCATATCAAATAGTCCCACATGCATAGCACAAATGCAATTATAGGCATATATATACACAAGTTGGTATAGTGATTAAATGAGAAGGAGGCCAAGACACCCCTCCATAATCGAGTGTGTCGAACCTGGCTGAGGGCCCCCAGCCAGTAAATAGCGGGGTCCATTTGTCCGAAAACGAGTGTCCAAGACCGGCGTTCCCAAAAACCACTTTTAGTTCGTCACACAAATTGTCCACGTGTCACAATATAATTGAAACACTTGGCGAGCGTGCACACGTCCAACCTGCACAAAACTCCAAATTTTGCCAGTTGCCCAAAAATTTCAGTGGGCTATAACTTTTGCAAACGAGCTCTATTTCCTGCAAACAAGATATCGACGGAATCGTATAATTTTTCTCCACGCTTTAAAAATGACTACAACTTATTCTGAGAAGATCTTAGATCGGTGTTTCTCTGTGAGGATCCTCTGGATCACTACGACACTATAGAGATCGGGTCTACTCTGTTATCCTAGATTTTTCAGCTTTCTTGGTATCTTACATTCCGAGAGAAAAAAATTCAAGAGTTGATTCGCTTGCAGTGACTGCAGCCTTGTTGAATCCAGATCAGCCTCTTGCATTCTTTAGACAGGGAGACTACAAGGTGGAGATGGTCTTTCACCCAAAGGTTCCTGACAACGTCCAGCAATGGCAGGTTTTCAACGATGACACGCAGATTGCTGCGTTTCTCCAACAGAAGGACAACTTTGAAGAGATCTACTATGAGGGAAGCAATTCACCTCCTAGGCAGACTACTGTCGGAGAAATGGATGCGGACGTCTCGGGAAGTCAGGAGATTATCCAGCTAAAGGGAAATAAAATTCCCAAAGGCTTGGTATCTCTTGAGGAAATGTTTGATAAGCATGATCATATGTTTAAGAAAAATGAAGAAAGTGGGGAAAGCTCTTCCTCCGACACACAATTACTAAATTTGGGAGCCGGCAATGACCCCAAATTAGTAAATCTAGGTAAGTGTTGTTCAGAGGCCAAAAGAGAAGATTTTATTGAGCTTCTTAAGAAATACATGGATGTTTTTCCTGGTCTTACCAGATTTGAAAACATATCATCCTGCGGAAGTCCAACACTACATCCCACTTAAACTAGAACAAAAACCTTTCAAGCAGAAGCTGCGGCGGCACAACCCTACCATTTCGGGAACCATCTTTGTAGAAATCCAGAAGTTGTTAGACGCAAAGATTATCTATCCCATACATCATTCCGAATGGTTGGCCAACATAGTCCCTGTAAGAAAGAAGAGCGGTGAGATTAGGTTGTGCGTGGATTTCCGCAACCTTAATCAAGCTTCATTAAAAGATAACTACCCCATCCCCATCATGGATCACACTCTGCAGTGGTCACTGGATCTGAGATGCTTTCCATGCTTGATGGCTTTTCAGGCTACAATCAAGTCAAGGTGGCCGAGGAAGATCAATACAAAACGACGTTCATCACACCTTGGGGAACCTTCGCTTACCAGAAAATGTCGTTCGGCCTGATTAATGTTGGAGCTACATTTCAAAGAGCTATGGATTTAGCTTTCGCTCATCTCAAGGATATAAGCATAGTGGTGTACCTGGATGATTTGACAGTCTTTTCCAAAGATAGAAGCGCACACATTTCAAACTTGGAAGAGGTTTTCATACAATGCCGCAAGCATGGTATTTCTTTGAATCCTAAGAAATCCATCTTTGCTGTAACAGAAGGGAAACTACTGGGACACATTGTTTCTAAAGAAGGAACAAAGATAGATCCAGAATGCGTCAAATCCATTCAGACATTGCCTTTGCCTACATCCAAAAAAGGAGTTCACTCTTTCTTTGGAAAAGTGAATTTTCTCAGGAGATTCATTCCTGACTTTGCTGAGCTAACCCGTCATATTTCGAATATGATGAAGAAGACACAAGATTTTAAATGGAGTAGCGAAGGGAATGAAGCTTTCGAGAAAATTAAAGAGGCCCTGTCAAAAGCTCCAGTCTTGGTTTCACCCGACTTCAATAAAGAATTTATTCTTTACTGTTATTCCTCTAAACACACCATGTCAGCAATACTGATGTAGAAAAATCAAGAGGACGCAGAAGCTCCTATTGCTTTCATGAGCACACCCCTTAAAGCCTATGAGTTGAAATGCACTCCCATGGAAAAGCATGCATATGCAGTGGTGAAGGCATGCAAAGTTATATTCTTTCCTCGCACGCTGTGGTTTTGGTTCCAGATACTGCAGTAAAATCCATCCTTACTCAGCAAGAGTTAGGATTATTGAGAGGCACATGGGTGACAAAGGTTCAAGAATATGACCTGGATATTAAACCAACAAAGCTGGTTCGAGGAAGAGGTCTGTGTGAATTAATGATGGAGATGAAGACATTAAAGACTAAAGCGGATCATGATGGGATAGGTGAAGATTTGCTTGCAATACTTTTTATAGATCTGGTAGAGGAGTGGTACAGTAACATTGCTTACTTTCTAATGTATGGAGAATGCCCAGATCAACTTTCCAGAAAAGAGAAACGAACAATCAAACTTAAATCCAAATATTTTTTTCTTTGGGATAATGGTTTGTACAAAAGGGGAATTGATGGCGTATTTCTCAGATGCGTGGATAAAGCTCAACAGGATCAGTTACTACAACAGTTTCATGACATGGCTTGCGGTGGTCATTTCTCAGCCCGAGTCACTACACATAAGATCCTCAGAGCAAGGTATTACTGGCCTACTTTTTTCAAGACACTGCAGAATGGGTAGCTAAGTGTCAAGCATGCCAACATTTTGTTGGGCATGTGAAATTCTGCCGCATTACCTCTAAAACCCATTATGATTATAGAACCTTTCCAACAGTGGGGAATGGATTTTATTGGTATGCTTAACTTGGCTTCTAGTGTCGGTCACCATTACATTCTAACAGCTACTAATTATTTCAGTAAGTGGGTAGAAGCTATTCCTATGAAAACTGCCACTTTTGCCGAGGTGTGTAATTTTATAAAAGAAAATATTATTGTTAGGTTTGGTGTGCCCAACAAAATCGTAGCAGACAATGCTCCGAATCTTTCTTCCGAGGAGCTGGTGGAATTCTGCTACACTTATGGGATCCAACTGGTTCATTCCTCAAACTACTATCCACAAGGGAATGGTCAAGCTGAATCTAGTAACAAAAACTTGTTAACTATCGTGCGCAAGCTAGTAACGAAAAATCAAAGGACTTGGCATAAAAAGTTGTTTGATGCATTATGGGCCGATAGAATCACACCAAAGAGGGCGATAGGCATGTCCCCATTTCAGCTGTTATATGGTAGAGACACAGAGCTGCCTCTTACCTTAGAACTGCCTGCCTTGCAACTTTCTAAGGCCCTGGAGGATTCCACTTTCATAGATGCTATTGATAAAAGAATTATGTACTGATCGAACCGAGGGAAGTACAAACTCAAGTCAGCAGAGATAGGTTAACGAACATCAAAGGTGAAATCCATCTTCGACAAAAAAAGCCGTGGAAAGAAAGTTTGAAGTCAATGACTGGGTCCTTTTATGGGACAAAAGAAGAGAAGCAAAAGGCATGCATGGAAATTTCAATTCACTATGGAAAGGGCCTTTTGTAATCAAGAAGATCACCGGCGAGATAGCTTCATTCTTGCTCATCAGACGGAGTTGAATTGCCGTTGCCTTTACAATGGGCAACACTTGAAGCTATTCCAGACGTGAGAAGCGAGGTAAAACTCGTATGTACATAAATAAAGTTTTGTTTGTTTTTCCTTGTTTTGTTTTTATTTTTGTTTTTGTGTTGTGTCGTGTTTGTTTGCATGACCCTATGCCCAAAGGACAAGATACAAAACCAGAGATGCTGGGATCTCACCTTTTCCCTTTGTCATTCTGACAGAGAAAAAGATGTCCACAGACGGAGCTGATCAAGGTCACCCGATTTCATCCTGAAATTTGTGACTACCCTATCCGAAATTTTTTCGTACTTTCAAAATAATGGATCGCTTTTGTGTTCTATTGCTCGAAAGTTCTCAGATTGCGTCAAGATATTCCCAAAGAGCCATATTGGCCTTTTTTGCCAAATACCCAAATGCCCAAAATTGTTATATTTTGTCGTCGGGATTTGTCTGCGGGAAATTTGTATTTAATTATTTTGAGCCCCGTATGAGGCTATTTGCGCTCCGTTTTAACTCTGTTATGAGCGAATATGTCATTATTCCTATGTGCCAGAAGGGTTTTAACTTGGAATAAGTTTTGGGCTTTATTTGTAACTTTTGGCAATTTTTCGTGTTTTTGTGGTGTCCTGTTTCATTTTCTGTGAAATTTCTCTAGAACAATTCCTTTGCTGAGTAAGCCCAATTTTTGGCCTAGAGCAGCTAGAAAACATATACGCACATTATGCCCGGATGAAGTCGCCATCGAGGTCTAAATCACTGGAAAAAGTGAAGTCGCAGACGGAAAAGCCCCTCATGGGGATGGGCGCATTTTTAGAAATCAAAGGATTTAAACTGCAATGGGAAAAATAGAAGCCGCAGGCAGGGTGGGAATTTTGTACCTGCCTAGCAAGGTACTTTTTCCCGTGTTATAAAATTCACTTAAGTTGCAGTGGGAAAAATAGAGGTTGCAGGTAGGTGGGAATTTATTGCCTGCCTTGCAGGGTAAAAATTCCCATGATAAAATAAAAGGAAAGTGACTTAAGTGAAATCATGGGATTTTAGTGCCTACCTTGCAGGGTAAATAATCCCATTGTCAAAGTCAAATCACTTAAGTGGATCATGGGATTTTAGTGCCTGCCTTGTAGGGTAAAGAATCCCATTGTGGAAAAATTCTTAAAAATAGAATTATATGTGCAAAAAAGTGCGCCCCCTTTGGTGAGATGATGGCAGCCTTAAAGTGATTATTTTAATTAATCTATTCTTCAAAAAGTGCGCCCAAGCTTGGAGGAAGTGAACAAGTCAAAATTGGAATAAAAGAAATGGATTAAATGCATTAAATTTAATTTATTTAGTGGTTGCCCCTCTCTTTTAAAAAGTGCGCCCCATTTGGGAGATATTTAATGATTTTTAAGGCATTAAATCATTAAATTAATTTCTATTTTCAGTGGCTATGGTCAAGGCACACTGTGAAGCTTAAGTGAAGTAATGTGTGAAGGATTAAATTGGATTAATTTAATTTATTGATGGTTGTCCTTAAACATGTTATTTTTAAAGAGAAGAGCATGATTTTTAATTAATTAATTACCTTTAATTGTTAAGGCAATTATTAATTATAGAATTGTAAAGGTTATATAAGCATGGGCAGCCATATGGGTGAATTATTTGATTCACGGTAAAGAATTGCAGCCAAGAGGAAAAGTGTGCCCCCATTTGAAGAAGAATTTTGCTCGCAAGGTGGCAACAACGTTAAAAGCTTCTTGATTTGGCGCATGCTTTGAAGAAGGTTGATCTTTTCTCGCATAATTGTTTGCACGGGTGTTGCGAAGCTTAGGTGTTGTTGAAAGGATTCATGCTCTCTTTATGTGCAAATTAAACACCATTTTTGGGGCAAAGCAGACTTGAAAAGTGCAGATTTTTACAATTAAAATTCACTATTCATGCTCCAAAGGGCCATTTTTGTCTAAATAAATTGCAGAATTCATTACGGTGCTTTACAAAAGAAAAGGAGTTTTTATCAATGTCCAATACATTGCATATATCCTCTAAATCTAAAGAATTACCCCAGATCTGCACCATTATTGAAGAAATCCATCCAACTAAGAAGAAAAAGAATTATTCAGACAAAGATAGACAAAGCTATGGCAAAGAGAGATGAAAAAGAAAGCACGATGGAGTCATGCATTGCTTCCAAACTTGCAGAACATAGAGACACGCATCTAGGCCCGTAACCTCTTTCGATTTGATTAATAGATCCAGAGCGGGAAAGACTTCACTCATGCATGCGGTTAAAAGCAAGTGGAATTATCCGAGCCGCAGCTTTTCCATGTGCACTCGGTTTTCCAAGTTTGTTATGGAGTGCGCTAGATCTTATCATCCTTCATCCAGATCGGTGCGTGATGATGATGCGGGAAAGACAATAATTTGTTTGGACACGAGTTCATCAATTATTGTTTGAAGATTCCATGCGAAAGGTGGTGACTTCCATTAGCATCCGTGATGTTGATGAAAGTAGATGGCGAAGCATAGAGCTAATTACGTAAGCATAATGAATAAGCCGATACATGAAGAAGCCTAGATCTCCTTCAAAGTTCCCGAGAACTTTTCCGCAGTCCAATTTGGTGCAGGAGGTAGATGATGTTGTCAAATTGCTATGCATGATTAATGGCGAAGCGAATGCTTACACTTTCCATACATGGATGTATGCTTTCATCAGGACCATTGAAGTCAACAGGGTTGATTCCATAATCAATTGGTCAGAAATTATTAGCAACAACATCGGTGAGCAACTTCGGAACGTGAAGCGTACTTTCAACTTCAAGATGACTTCATACTTAGTGTATGTTGCAGCTTCACAAGGCGTCTTTTCCAAGATGGATAGATGTGGTGTTCTTTCTAAGGACCCCATTTTTGAGTGCTACCCACAGCTTACTGCACCTACGTGCGAGAAAGACTTCAAAGTGATCAACGATGACTTCTTCTACGATTTCATCTGCAGGCTAGACAAAGATTTGAAGGCCAACAGGGTAAGCAAGGAAGCGTGGGAAGCTGTGTCCAAGATTGGCAGTCTATTCATTCAATTTGCATATTTCACATACCTCAGGGTTACGGGATCTTCTGGAGAGCCAATAAAGATGCCCAGGTATCCGAATGATAGATTGATCGCCATGGAACTCAGCAGGCAACTTGTGGAGTTACACGACCTTCAGTCAAAGCGGCACAAGTCTATGGGCTTCTTCCCAATCACTGTGGGGCATTACAGCTGCATTAGCATCCATAGAGCTCGAGGGATGGAGGCACAAATGTTATCCAAGTATGAGCAAGAGTTCTTCCCTGCACGGTTGAACTTCGATCCATTTGGAGTAGCCAAGAAGATGATCTCCCAAGAGTACGCACATGTGCCTTCATTAGAAGATTTTTGGATGAAGTGCAAAAGTGAGTACAAGGTTAAAAAGAGAGATTTTAACAGGCTATCAGCAAAGCAAGTGTTTGACTTTGACTAGAGCGGATACCGTGGACCTTAAAGCTGATGAGAATGTGGTACTTGACACTTAGCATCAAATGGAGGAGATAAAGTCATACTACAGGAATGACAACAGAGGAGGCCGCAACACAATCGAAGAAAGATCTAGAGTTGTGTTGGTGAATACTTCAAACTGGCTGCTGACGAAGGGATATTACCTTGATGAAGCATTGATGAATCAAGTCACGGGAAAATTTGGTGCAGGAGATTCCCTCAAAAGGAAGCATGAAGGAGAAAGCAACAGAAGGTCCGAGAAGTTGAAAGTACACAGAAGATCTCAAGAGAAAGAGAAGATCACTTCTATGACCATAGCTTTGACTCGCTTCTCCAAAGACCCAAGACCTCACCAACTATCGCACCGTAGCAGCAGGATACTTCCATGCCTCCATTGGATCCGATGACATTCATCTTCTCTCCTCAGCCACTCTGTTCGTCACCCATTCCAAAGGAGATGTTGAAGCTACAGATGGCGGAGTTTGAAAGAGCTTTGTCCTTGGATGATTCAGAGGATGGTAGCCATAACACTGTGGCACTTTCTGATGGAGAGGATGCAGAGCAGGAGATGGTAGTGCACTTAATGACTTCTCATTCTCCGAGAAGTAACTTCTCTCGAATGGTTGGCTTCGCAGCTTGGTTCCGTGAAGCGAGTGGAGATGAACGTAGAGGAGCACGACTTGCAACTACTCCAAAATCGAGCGAAGAGACAAGGCCTAAAGTTGCTAAAGCAACTTCTAGGTTGATCATCGAGGATTCGGGAGAGAAGTTTGCTGAGATATTAATTCCGGTAGAAGGAAAGATAGAGGAAGAGCTCATAGCGGAAGATGTGACAGTGACCAAAGTACCCCTCGGTCAAGCCACCACTGAAGGATTGAAGTAGGACACGCAGACATTGATGGATGCTTTATTCCTTAGGCTTGACAGTGAAAAGGTGGAGAAAGAAGAGCTGCAGAAGCAAGTATCTCAATTGTGTGAGATCATAGCCAAGGTTGCTAAACCTTCCATTCAACCCATTTCAGAGCAGGTGAGTGATCATCTTATGCAGGAAATGGAGGATGCAAGCAATCAAGTAAAGGCTATTGATGAATGGAAGGATTTGATCATTCGTCAAACTTCGGTACAACTTGGAGAAGTGCTAGCCCACCTAAAGGTTATGGATGATGCAAAGAAATCAGTGAAGCAACTGATTGCAAACATAGAAGGCATGGATACAGTTGCAAAGAGTAACCTCAATATTTTGGCTGAGATCAACAAACTACCAGGAGATGTATTGATTGTGGAACAAATTGTACCAGACGGATCAGTTGAGAAGGGGAAGTAGTTAGAACTTACAGTATCTTTCCGTTTGGAAATCTGCAGAGTTTTGCTGAAGAGGATGCAGGCACTTGAGAGTAGGACATCAGACTTACCAGAAAGTATCATTTCTTTCACTGAGGAAAGAGTGGACAGAGGTGTTACTTCATACATGCGGATCGTTTCTAGCAAGGTGCCTAATTCCCTGGAAGGTTCTCTTCTGATGGTACAAAAGAGAATTGATAAAGCTACCAAGCCTTTCACGATGAATTCTATCAGTAAACTGGTGACGCTGCAGGCAGACATTACAAGGTTTGGGCCGAGCTTGGAGGATGTGGAAGCGTGCATCAAAGTTTTGAATAAAGGGTTGTTGCAGTTTGTAATGCAGAGAAAGAAGCGAAAGGCTAAAACAAATGGAAGGATGTTGAATTATATGTTCGACAAGTATATCCGATATCAGAACAAGAAGAAGACATAAATGTTACAGCTGGCATGACTTCTTCTATTCTTTCTTCTTCTACTTTCTATGTTCCCGGATGAAATCGTAAAACTTTAAGTTATTGGTTTTGCAACCTTTACTTAAATTTATGTGGAACCATTCTATTAGTTAGTGATACATGTGTCACTTAAGGAGAAGTTAGTGGAAGATGATTGCCAAATGTCATCTTTACTTGTTGTTCATGCTTTAGTTCAGTTAGACTTCCCATTTGTACTTTCCCTCCTATATTCTATAAGTAGGAGAAGAACCTCTCGGGTTAATGATCGATCAAAATTTGTAAGCAACAATCTTGTGTTCTAGACTTTGTGTTGAACCCCTGAGAGCAACTTGGAGCAAAGGAATACAAAGGAGCAGATTTCCGAGAAATTTGTGTCACAGTGTCTCGTGTTTCTTGCTTTTAATCTTAGATCTCTTGATAAACTTTGTGTTATTTTAGATTTATATCTAGAGCTGCCTTTGTTTTATAATTTTGTGTGTTCATATCTATTAGGTTTCTTCTATGTGCATGCAATTAGCTCTGCTATCTACTAATTAGGATGCACATCTTCCCCATTTCTCCTCTGTATTTCCTTTACTTCCTTCTTCTATAAAATACTTCCTTTCTTGAACAGCTGCTTACTTGCTGCAGAACTTCTTAGTTATGGTTCATGAACTAAGTGGTTAAAGTAAAACCCCTGATAGATAATAACACATTTTTACTGACAAATCTAACACGGGAGCCTTATCGGTTAAATGAGGGAGATTTATCTCATGACTTCCTAGGTTCTGTGCTATGCAGAAAATCTAGCCAACAAGAATCAAATATCTATCATAAATGATGTGAGGAATCCAAGCTTGTTTGGAGGATATGGAAACCACACAATGTAGATGAGTTTTTAGAGATACGAGTAGTGATGAATAAGAATTTGCATCCAAAGTAAAGGTAGAAGGAATGAGTAGAACTAGAAGATATATTTTGCAATCCATTTCCAAAATGGTAAGCATGTCAAAGTTGGACACTCCTAGTTATTTAGGAGTTTATGTATTGAATAACTCATTATTAGATCAAATAGTTAGATAAATGTTTTTATTATTAGAAATTGGAGGATCCCAAGAGAGAAAATTTTACTTGTACCAAGCTAAAAGGGAACATGTCCTTGTGTCAAATTTGAATGTTTTTAATATGGATGGAGTATAAATCACATCTGAAATACCCTAAAAATGAAACTATGGATCATTGAACTTGCCCAAAATAATTAGTTATTAGGCTAGAGTACTTATATGCGTGATTGATGACCAAAATATGCACTAAATAACCTCTGAATTATATTCTTGAGCCTCTTGATTTTATTTTTAAAAAAATTAGAGATATGCTCAATGCAAAAAGTATTATTACTTGGAAAAAATATCCCCACCAATGCATACCGAATAAATAAATAAACAAGGTTATTTAGCCATTACAACTGAACTTGTTTGATAATGCATGATAAGTGAAAGACTAAAATAAAATATACAAATCCTAAGTTAACTAAAGTCAATGAAATACAACTAAAAATAAACTCAATATGAAAAATATAATCCATTGATAAGATATGGTCAACATGCAAGAAGCCACTATAAATTAAAGCAAACAATAATATACACGAGTCCAATTAGGCACTCCAAACACTCCTAAAAATAGAAATGGCCTAAAATAATATCAAATTCATTCATCTATGCTTATAGATGGTTCCCCATCTCTTAGGGATGGATGGATAATGATTTGGTCTCAATTAAGTGCACATCCAATGAATTGTACTCTAACTGACACTTCCAGATATAAAATACGAGATGTCTAAAAATAGATTATTTTAACATAAATAAAAAAATCCATGACAAAAATAACTCAAATAAATCTCCTAAGAATGATAAACACAACTAAAACTTAGTCATAACCGTGACCAATTAGGTGCCCATATTGGCATTATACTCAACATGAATAATGTGTAAAGCAAAATAGTTTTCCAAACAAAAAAGATGATAAAATCTTGGGATAAAATGATTGATAAGGTGAAAGGTAAGTTTTTTTCTTTAGATTATCAAAATAATTTGTTTAAGAAATTATAAAACTTAAGATAGAGGAAATGAGTTTAAAGGATTAAACAAAAGAGTTTAAGAAAATTTCCATCAAAGATGGTCATGTTACATATGACGAGGAGAAGATCTCTAGATATGTGAATGGACTATATATTTCCCTTTAAGGATTTTGGAAATATTCATATGAATTTAGTATAAGAATCCTATCAATGTGCATAAAATGTCAAGAAAATTTATCTAGGAGACAATAATATGTAGTTAAGGGAAAAGGAATGTTATCATGTGGGAGAGGAAAAACACGCATTGGAATTGGAAAATCCACGCAAGGAGAAGTAGTTAATTCTAAAAGTCACACACAAAGGAAGCGTTGTAAGTGTGAACACACCATAATTAGTTCAGGATATTTCTTAACTAGTTCATTTTTCATTCACACAATAATTAGCTTAATTTTGAGAGCTTTAGAATTAGTTGTTAGATTCATATATTCTAATCGATTTATTTCACTCAAGTAAATATTTGAGGCATTGTTAAGAGTGTCTCCTCTCCTTGATATGTGGAGATATTTCAATCTCTAACTTTAGGTTGTCTCACCTATTCCTAAGGTGAAGATAATATTGGTTTTAGCCTATTTATTTATATGTTCCCCAATGTGTAACATATGGTTTTTGCTGAATAATATTGGATTTTTGTGTTTTATTTTTTCCAGATGACTTGTGGGAAATTCTCATGGTGATCCTCTGTGATACTGCCATGTTCCACTGATGAAGGTTTCCTTATAATGATGCACCTTCCCGTATAAATGATGAACATTGATGAGTACGTCATTGAAACAATGAAGGATGCCCTTTCCACAATATGGAACCACCATTCCAAGCCATGAAACACCACCACTCCTTCAGAATCGGTTATGCATGTGAAATGGGAAATGGAACAATCACTTAGACTATGAAGCCATGATGATTCTTTCATCCTAAGGACACAGATGATCAAAATTGGGAATCACCGAGCATGCATTCCTTGAAATCATTGAGTTACGTGTGAGTGACATCTCTGCCACCCACATTGAGGAACTCCGATGTGAGAGTTGAAACAGGCTCCAGCACTGTGAATTTGAAATTCATGATGGAAAAAAGCAACAATATAAGCTACCACAAAGGTGATAGTGACTTTTGCACTTGGCACCAAAAACTTCTATTTTTAGGCTCTAGGTTTCAAAGCAGATGCTATTTTGGGACAGTTTGATTTTTGCCTTGGTGTCAACACTGAGAGGTTCTTATCATGTTTGAAGCATGTTTATAGATGTTTCAGGTCCAATTATAAGCACTTTATATTTTTAGAAAGTTTCTTTTTTCTTGCTTGATTTTTGCTTTTTCGGTCCGTTGTACCTAGTTTCCCATTTTTGTGGTTTTCGATGTTTGCTCTTTTGAAGGTTTTTACCGTTTTAGGAAAGTTACTAAAAATAGAAAGTGCAAACCAATGACACTTACTATTTTTGGAAGTTGGTCTTTTGCTCCACGGTTTGATGAAAAAACTTTGTTTTCGTTTTGGGTTTTTGTTCTTGATGCTCTGTGCAAAATTTCATGTCAACTTGCTTTCCGAATAAAAAAATGACAAAAGAAGGGTTTAGGGCACAAAAATTCAACTGGATGCCATAAAAATATGAGATGCTTCTATAAATTTGGTTTTTGCAGCATTAAGGTGCATGGGATAGGAAGAGATGCTTTGAGTTTCCTCGATTCCGCTTTGTGGGTTATAAGATACAAGCGATTCTTCATTTTTTCCTACGAGGGTTTTTGACAACAAACGATCATGGTAATGGCTTAAAAGTTATGTTTTTTAGCGTTGCGATGAATGCGGGGAGGATGGAAAAGGAGTGTGGAGATAAAAAATAGAGGAATGGAAGCAATGGTGATGGAGGAAATGAAGAAGTGCCGAAAACAATGGTTTCTCATGCGTGTGTGCTTTGGTAGAAGTAGAAACAACAATTATAAATTAAAAATTTGTAATTTTTCTCAAGTTGAGCATGGGCACACTTTTTTGTCCCAACCATCCCAAACTTCTAGGATGGTTAATGCAAAAAAATTTCCCCTTTCCCACTGGTCCATTTGTCGCAATGTGATTTGCTTTGTTGAGGAAGAGAGGAGGGCTGGAAATAAAGCTCTTTAACCACTTCTTGGGTCATGTGGGTGATCAGGGGCCAAAATGGGAGGGGGAAAATTTTTGTGTCCCAAGTATCCCAAATGTTTGGGAAGGTTGGTGCAAAAAAGTGCGCCCCTCTCTGATTCGGCCACTTGGCGCTCAATGATTGGATGAGGTGGGGATTTGAAATCGGTGTCTTTGGGGCTTATCTGGTCATTTGGAGCTCCAAAAAGGTTGCATCATGGTCCAAGGGATTAAATGGGAGGGGGTGCACTTTTGTGTTGCAAACATCCCAAACGTTTGGGATGGTTGGTGCAAAAAAGTGCGCCACTATCTAAGTGACTCATTTTTCAAGTTGGAAAATTGACTAACTCCTCAACCATACCTTGGAAATCAACTTGTCGACGCATAACTTGAGCTCCCGATGAATTTTCCCACACTTCTTTATATTAAATTGATTGGAAAAGAATTTTTTAACACAATGGTGGGCGTCCCATACCTTGATTCTTCTTGAAACCTAAAAAAGGCTTTTTCTTCAAGCTCAAAGGTTGTGCATGCTTTGAAAACAAGTTACGAGAAGAATTTCCCGAGTCTTGTGAAAAATATGAGACCACCATCCACTAGAGCTCAATTACCTTTCGACGATATTTTATTTTGCTTCTAATTCCTCATAGAGCTCCCGGAATCACTTCCTGAAGCTTAGGGGTTATTTTTGCACACCGTACACTTTGCGCTTCACCCTTCAGGACCCACTTTTGCTTTGAAACTGCTCCAAAACCTTTGAAAAGTCCCAGATTCTTCCAAGACCAATTGTAAAACATTCTTGACTCTTTGATACGCCTCCTTGATGAGTTTGAGTCTTTCATTCCGCTCCGAGGGTGTGTACCACCCCAAAACTAGAGAATTGCCTTTTCTTAAGCTTCAGAGAGCCTGTCTCGAAGAATCTTAACTTGGAAGTGCTTGCATAGACTGGATATTCCTAAATCAACTATGACCATGATAACACAACATATTGGACCACTCAGAAGGATGGGATATGACTGATACAGGGGTTAGGGTGATCTGGGGGAGGGCTCGGGATGACCTTTAAGCAAAAATTTTCACAGTAGAGTATGGTTGTCATGCTTTCAGGGGTGAATTTTGCCCTTGCAAAACTCATGAAAACAAGTGTTTTGCATCATCTTACACGTCTAGATCCTCTTTGTCCTACTCAGAACGATTAAGTTTGTCTCTCCTCTTGTGTATTCGAGTAAGTACTTATCACTTATCAATTGTTTTAATCATTTCAAGTTTAAATGCATTATTCTGATTGTGTATGATTAATGTTGGAAGTTAATTAGATCAAAATAGTTTACATGTTGCAAACCCTTACATCCTTTTTAGTTGTTGTAAAATTACATTCTAAAATCTAAATAATGTGTAAACACCTCCAAATGTCATTTGTTTTAAGATATAACTAAATTATTAGGAGTAATGTGTAAGTCATTTGATGTAGACCAGTTGGTAAAGCATTGCAATCAGTAAATGAGAGGTCATGGGTTACACTTTGGGAAAATAATTTACTCAAGTTGATAAATGTGGCATGTTTTATCACACAATGTGTTTATCATTTTTTTCTTTTTAAATATAAAAAGCGTGTTTATTTAAAAGTGAGATGATAAAATAGTATGGATGACACATGCTTGCATGCATACGTAAGATGTGGTGAGTACTATCCTCTAGGTCGAATAGCATTCCCCTAAGATTAAACCCCATCCCCTTAACATCATAATGTCATAAATACCCGTCCTCTTACATGCTCTCATAAATAATGCCAATGACAAATATCAACTTTTAGATTTACTTTCAAATATAAAAAAACTATTACTCCGAAGGCATAATTTATTATGGACATTCACCAAGTATGGAAAACATCAATGACTAGGATTTACCGTGGACATCCGCCAAGTACGGACAACATCAATGACTAGGATATACGAAGGGCAATACAAGACCATTGCATTCATCACAACTGCTATTTATAACCAATCTCAATGGTACGTCTGTTAGGATCGACGTATGTGATTGATTTTTTTGAAAATACATAAGGAAGTGTTGATTGCTTTGTCATTTTTCCCGGCCGTTTTCTCCCCATGTATCAACAATTTGTAACATTTGGTTCCACTCAAAACCTTAACACCACAAAATAATTCATAAAATTTAAGATATTCAATAAATTAACCCGAAAAATTAATTGGAGATAAAAATATCAAAGATCATTTTCTTATATTTTTTCAAAATTTCAGTTTCTTTTAATTATGTCCCAATTGCGAGCACCCAACAATTGAGAGTGGGTACACAACCCCTCACAAAACAAAGCTTCAATATTATTATTAAACACCATACTATTTTTAATTAAATGGACCGGTGTAAATAATTATTTCGATCATATCCATCCCCCGAAAGATTTTTTAATAGACATCAACCATAACTCGTCTATTTACCTCTCGAAAATATCAACCCAAACTCGTCGCCTCTCAAAAATAAAAATAAAATAGTTAGAAATATCTGTTTGATTTGTTGAAAAACAATGGTAAGTAGGTAAGCTGAGCAGCTTCTGTGAGGGAGATGCATGGTTTGCTGGACAAGGTTTCAAAACACCTGTCACTATATAATCATAAATAAATATTAATAATTTCGAACTTGTTAAATAATTGGAAAATCAATTATATCTCCGCTTGGTCTAATAACTTATTTAGCATGTCGAAACAAATCTAGGTATACATTGAATAAAAACAATGGACTCTGATGTCAAATTACCGACACAGAAACAAGAGTAGAAAAATCCGGTCATAAAAGCATTGAATGCTTTCACACCCTCTTCATTCTAGAAATTAATGGCGGATATTTCGACACATTTTCCACTTTGCTAAGTTGTGAACATTGGACTTTGTCCGGTTTGTTTCTTTTGGGAATTTGTTTCTGATACCGAACTCACACTTGCTAAATTTAGTAATGAATTATAAATAAAATTGACTTTCTTGAAGGAAACTTTTGTTGACAAATCTTTTCCTATAAAGTTCAGGAGATCAGAATTGTATGTTAGAGAGACTTTCTCAGCAGCATCGAACAGGGCAATTAGCCAACAAAAGGTACATAGTTTTTAGTTTTTTCAAATTCCAATTCCGGGTTGGCTGAATTCATTATACGGAAAAAATCAGAACAGTCGTGAATTGTTTTTGCTATGCTTTGCAACGTTACATAATTAGTTGGTTGGTAGTTTCTTGTAGGCTGCTTGTGATTTATTCAGAACTCCTATTACAATTTTAAAGCTCTGACGATTCAAGTAGAAGCTTTATTGCAAATCACAGTTGCCATCGACTTTGTTAGATTTTTTTTTCTGCTGAGATTGAAAGTAGATTCAGGGGAATTCATTTGAATTCACTTTTATGGGTTAAATCGAGGGCGGTTAATACTTTTGATATTGGTCTACAAACTCTATTGCAATTCACAAACTATGTATTTTGCTAGATTTATTTTGTTCAGATTGAAAGGAGGAATGGGTTATACATATGCTTGAGTGGCCCTAATGGTGAAGAATTTGTGCCCATGGAAGGGAGGTCACAAGTTGGAATGTTGCAGGGAGGAGGGTAATGTGCCTGGTATGATGGTAGCACAGTTAGGTGGCTCCCTGCCTATGTGTTGCAGACTTATTAGGTGTATGGGTGTTCCCATATGTGCATACAGTTGTACATCGTGGACCTTAAAAGGACCTTTGTCCAGTTGGGTAGAATCCAGGAAGTTAGTAATTGTGATGATAGAGCTAATTGCATGTAATTGTTGTGTTTTGGAACCTTCACCGATTTGGGTAGGACAAACCCTGTTTCAGGCTTTGAGCCAACCACCAATTCGATAGGAAAAATTCTCTTGCAGGGTACCAAGAGGTGACATTATTCGGTTTATTAATCAGTCACAGGGCTGGGGTGATTCCTCTTGTGATTAGGTGCAACCCTCAGGTCACTCTCATAGTCTACCTGGGCCAGGGCGATTCATCTTGTTAATTGGTGTAATCCTCGAGTCACTCAGATTGTTTGTCTATAGTTACTAGTTACTACATGTGTATATAAACATTAGAGGGCAGGATATGTATTTTCTGCACTACAGGTGCACTCGAAACAAAGGAATCATTTCATCCTTGAGTGCCTCACCTATAACGACATTCGGGTCAAGTATACAAAATCATTGAGAGTTGCCTCCATGTCGGAATTATTTGAAGAGATTAAGGTAAATATGTTAGGAGAGCCAATAACCCAAATCAATAAGAGAAGGAATTTTATTTTATAGAAGCAACTCAAGATGCAATATCATCATCTTTAGGTGGTCAACACAGCTATAACAATCCGTGGTCCCATAGATCGCTTGGTCTCGTGGATGTAATTAAAACTATTTCATTTCAAATCCGTAGATGCAGAATTTCTCCACAATCAAGCTGGAATTTGGGTGGCTTAATAAGCATGGGCCGGTATGTGAGCGCGCAGTGTCACTAGTTTGAAATTCAATAAAAAAGTTAAAAATAAAGGAAATCAAATTTAGTTTTTTGTTGAACACTTTGTGTTTGTCAAGGTTCCCCTCTGCTGACAGAGAATCTGTGTTGGAAAGGCTTCCATACATTATCTGAGTTTTCTGGATTCAAACTAATGAAATGAAATCATTGTTTGGATTCTGACTTGGTCCTGAAGCTACATGCAGTTGAAATTTGTAATATTACTGAAGCCCGTCACAGGGATGCGGGGTTTAAAATAGATAAACAAGCAACGACTACTTTTATATACAGTAAAAACGTCTTTTGGCTTTTAGTTTTTAATACACTGTAGATTACCCGTAAAAGAAAAAGGGGACATGGTCTTTATATAGGATCAAAAAAAGAAAATATATATTTGCCGTTGTTTCTGCGACTGATAGACATGGAGTGTTAACACACATTTCTTATTATCTCTGATTGGGTAACCTAGGGTTTGTGTGTGCATTCTTATAAGAGGGAATGAATGCACAGAACACATATGGTATCACGAACAGTAAAGAACTGTTTGAAAATAAAAAAGTAGTCTTGTTAGCAGATTGACTCTACCCAAACTGCTATGCTACTCAATACAAATGAATATTTTTATATTAAATTGACAGATCATGAATTATATAGGTTGTGATGGTTGGAGATAACCAATGACCATTCACGTGTACTAACTATTACAGCCTATCAGTCTGGGACATCACTGGGAAGCCCTGATGTTTCAGGGATGGTGGAGATGTTTCACGCATGTCTCCCATGTTCAAAACACAGGGGAAGGGGAAATTGTCTCCTCACCTTGGAATGCACATTCATGTAACATTGCCTGATTGTCAACTCAGGCATAAGAAGAGAAGCAATCTTGTTTTACCCTCTTCCAATGTTTGTTTAATTAGGGAGGGGCCAATATTTGATAATGGTCCAATAGTGGACACGAGTCTTGATTACACAATACCCAATAGTTGTCATCGGACTACCTAGTGGCTATTTAATTTTGACATACTAATTGTGTAGAGTAGCCAATCACATCATGACATGTAAGACTTACAATTATTAAATACCCAATGTTCAACCATTATCACCCATGTACAAGTATTGGTTTCCACCATGGTTGTAATGTAATTCAAATTTATTATTTTAAATCAATTCAAAATATGGCTTTCCCTCCAATTAAACACTTCAAACAAAAATATAAGTTAAGAAAAACTTGAGCTACATGTTGGTGAAAAATATGAGATCCCACATGGCATAGAATTGATTTTGTGGACTCCTTAGCTTAGGACGTACCACTGCTGGCCCTCTCTCCCCTAAATTTTGTAAATAAAGTTAACCTAACTAGCTAACAACTTCTCCTATTGACAACAATATCCAAAGCCTTGTGAAGCTGGTTAAAAAATGGGGCCAAATTAAATTAGAGAATAACATTCTAGTGTTTCTGAATTGGGATGGGCCTTACTGAATAATATTCTCTCAATGCACCTCTGGTAGGCTTTGAGGTTTTCTAGTTTATTCGTTTCTAATTTACTCTACTTCCAATAGTCGGGGCTGTGATTATTTATCTCTAGTATAGCAATTAAAACCAGATATTTTAATGTTATTGCAAATAATATTAGATAAGCCTAAGTGTTTAGTAGGAGACCTTTGTCTTGTAGCTGGAACTCTTCAAGTTCCCGTAGATTGTTGAAGAGTCATCTTGGAATTTGGAGTGAAAAGCCATTCTTAGTTTATTTATTTGTAATCTTCTTCATTCATTTTAATTAATGTGAATACTTTTTTGGTGTGCACCAATATTATTAATTTGTCACTCCAATAATTGGCTTGACATTGGCATCAAAGCTCAGGCTGTTGCATATGGTTTTTATCGCCCATTTTCAGCACATGCTGCTGCTCATTCAATTCTTTTCCTACCTCCATTCTACTCCATGCTGCATTTTTCCCATCCAATAGAAATTCGATTTTCCTTTTATTCCTCTTCCTTCCCTCTTCTACAAGAAACACTGAGAGCCAAAAGGGCTGGTTGCTGCAGAGAAGATAATTGATTTCCGCACATGCTGGTCCAGTTGGAGTGCAGACCATATAGCTGTTTGTATTGCTAACTAACTTATCCAGCCATACTTGGTAGCTGGGCACCTACCGTCTTTCTTACAAAATGTTTAATGTTGGAGCATCATGGGTGCGCTAGTTATCTTGCATAATTTTGGAATTTCGGCTAAAGTTGGGTGTGTGCAAGGGTGATAAGTGTGAAGGAGACGTAACGAGTGTGTGGTGCAGTAGTCTGATGATTGTGTGGGAGTGTGCAAAGGCTTTGTACAGTAGCTGGCAATTGCGTAGTAAGTGGCAGATTGCGCTATATGGTGCATGCAGTAGTGCAAAATTTTGACAACGCAAGCCTCTTTTGAGTGTGCACATGACTAAAGTGCAATAGGAGTGCGTAGATAAAGTAACTACTTAGAGGACATGTCAGAAGTGACAAAAGGAATGAATGCGGATCAACTACCATGAACACATGTCAGTCATAGAAGCAAGCCGACTTATGGATGTGTCTGAAAAGATATTGACAGATCACTTGGCAAGGATCTCAAGGATGGACCATCCTCAACTACTAGGATTGACATGGCACAAGCAAGGAATTGTCTGGGAGGCATGGTAGCTCAGATCATTTAATGATCCAATACAAATTTGAATCAGAGTGGGAAATAAGGAAGTCTCCAAAAGGAAGTCGAGTGGGAAAAAGAGCGGGAGCAAGCAAGCGTAAAGGCAGGCCGGGTTCATCATTTGGGGGACTTACGAGACCTTGAAAGACTTTATTGGAGCTGAGATAAAGTAGACAAAGAAGTTTGCAAGTAGTCCTGAGAAACACACACTACCATTGTAATAGCTCAAATAGCTTAGTTTCTGTTCTGTAACAGTGCAATAGAGGGAGTAATCTTTGTAGATGCCATTAAGGCTTTTGAAAGCAATAGAAAAATCTTTTGTTTTCTGTGTAGTCCATTCTGCACTCTAAGAACGGCCTGGGTTACTTAACCGTGCCCGCTTGTTATCACTGTTCGTGTCGCTATTTATCATTAAAACACTGAAATTTTGTATTGTTGCACCATTGGAATAGTCTTTGACCTGGAATAGTGCAGAGGAAGAAACGATGGGATGGAGGTTGAGCTGGATGATCTAGACCTGCAAGGTGCCATTTGTGGGAATCAAATCTACCCTGGATGTGCTGGACTATGTCATTTTTTGGCTGCATTTTCCGTGAAAATATCATCATGTGCATCATTTGCTAATCTCTTTCCAAAGACTGCTGCATTGGATTTTCTTTTCAAAGGCACAAAGGACACATGGGAGAGGAGAACAGCCTTCAAAGGCAAAGTTTTCTATTTTTTTGCTTTTTCAAGTTTAAAAAGCACATATACTTTCGATTTTTTGACTTATTTTTAATAATTAATAAGTCATTTATTATGCTAGTCATTTTCATGCAAAATTTGTAAAACAAAACAAATTGCTGAAAACAAACAAGGAGAAATATGGATAACTACTCTTCATCTGTTACTCATTCGCTATCGTAAAGCGCACATGCTGAAAGCAAGAAAAATCAATTATATGGGTTATGCCCATATATGAGGTTTTCTTGCTAAGCGGATGTTATTGAGAGAGTAAATCCTTTTCACATACTATCTAGGTACCATGTACCATTCTGATATCACATACCTTAACACCTCTTTCACGTGCCGACATGTATATTGAAAGCGCAAGCTTCTTCCACATACTGACTGGTATATAAGAAGGGCGGGTATATCGACAGGTCTAGTATATCGGTCGGTGGTATATAGAAAAGGGAACCTTTTGGAGTGCTAAAGAACTGGTTCATCTCTTTGGGGTCTCAAAATGACTTTAGTCAAATCAATTGTAGGCACAATTTTGACCAGCAAAGAAACCTTGTTAGAGTGATTTCAACAAGTGGAAAACACACTCATCTTATGGTCTATGGTTTGAAATTTGTAGTGGGGATACAAAGCCAACATTGCCTACAAATGCAAAATAAACAAGTATTTGGAAGCGAAGAATTTGAAAGCATTGGCCTCGGCGAGAGCCTTAGTTGATGCAAAAATGTTTTATCACATTCGTAGAGATATGATATTGCATGGGAAGCATTCAATAAGTTAAAGGACTTGTATGATTCTCACTTAGAATTGGAGTTCATACATTTGTAATTAAAAGTGCTTAATCTTGAGTTGAAAAATGGTGATGTCATGAGTTTGGCCTCAAAAATTCGTGTAATCAAGCATGATGTAGAAGCCACTAGTGTAAAAATTGACAAATATATGATTACTTTCATAAAGTACTTTCTTCCTACATATTCAACCTACTTGGAGTCTTTACAAGCAAACAATCAATTAAAGACTCTCATTTGATCAATTGGTTGAAAAGATGGTCGAAAGAGAAAAGGCCTTTGGGAGAAAAATTGAGTCATCAAGAGAAAGCATTTGCTATGCCAATCAAAAAGGAAATTCTTTCAAGGGTTCTTCCTCTAAGGCCGCAGCTTCCAAAAAAAAGTTAGAAGAATGAAGGGAGGAATAAGGGTCAAGGAAGCAGAAATAACGGTAAATCGTAAAATATCATGGGAGAAGATTGAAGCCTACCATCGTCAAGGTAAGGGAAGAAAAAGAAAAGAAACAAATCAAGGAGCCAGACTCAACTTAATTCACCAATGAATATGTGCTTTCCAGCTATGATGAAGCAAATAATGCCTTGGTACCACTTTGGTTGATGCTTGGGTCCAAGATATTGGAGCCACTCAACACATGACTTTCTCGGAAGGACTTCTTTGAGAAGTTTCATGAAGAAAGTTGTAATCCAGTATACTCGGCGGAAAAATGAAGTCTAGGATTAGAAGGCAAAGGAACAATAAGACTCAAGTGTCGAGGGCTTCTAAATTTCGTTCTTAAATATGTCCTATACTTTTCTCAGTTGAAAAGAAACTTGTTGCCCTTGGTGCTCATTTGCCAATAAGGGCACTCCATTTTGCTAGACCATGGAGAGGTCACTATCAAAAGAAAAAGTGACAATGCAGTTGTATTGCTGATTGAATTAGAGGAAGAAAAATTGTTAAAACTCAAGAGTGAACCAATAATTTCATGGAATTTTGCTCATCTCATCAAGACGAAATGTCTCCAAGTATGTTGTGGCACGTGAGATTCGTGCACTCTAATCATGATTGCATTCCCGTGTTGCGTAAAAAGAATGGTGTAGTAGGATTGCCCACCCTATCCACAAAATTTGAGAAGTTTGAAGCTTGCATTTTGAGTAAACACTCAAGAGGACCTTCTTAGAAGTCAAAATGGAAAGTTGACAGAAAGTTGTAGTTGGTCCACTCTGTCTTGTGTTCTCTTCCAATTCTATTAGCTGGCGGTCACAACTACTTCATGTTGTTCATCAACCTTTATAGCCAGATAACATGGATATATTTCCTCAAACAAAAATCAAAAGCCTTTGAAGTGTTTCGATTTTTTGAGCCATGGTGGAAAATGAAGCTCAAACCCGCATTGGGACACTCGGGACTGATAATGGTGGTGAGTACACTTCAAAGGTGTTTGAATCCTATTTAAATCAAAATGGTATGAAACACCTTCTCACAGTTCCTCAAACTCCTCAACAAAATGGAGTAGTTGAAAGGATGAACACAACTGTAATGAATATGGTTCATTCAATGTTATATTTCAAGGGGTTGACTCTATGCTTCTAGGTAGAAGCAACACAACAACATTGTACCTTCGAAATAGATCACCATCAACAACCCTTTAATTGAAGATTTTGTATGAAATGTGGTATGGTCATCTTCCTTTAGTGCGCCATTTTTAGGTTTTTGGATCCACATGTTACACATTGATTCCTAAGGAGATGTAATGTCCCTTTCTAGGGCTGAAACCAAGAGTAAGGGTTTAGCTTAAACCCTAATGAACCAAATCTGAAAATACACCATCAGCCAACAAGCATCAATCTGAAAATGACTGAAAATATGTTTCAACCTTATTAAAATAATCAATAAACAGTCCTTTAGGGCAACAAACTCTCTAGGGACTTCACATCAACATTTAACCATGCAATAACAATTGAAAATGCTTCTAAATAATTAATCCAACCGAAAACATTTATCAATCAATTTACATCAAAGAAATGGAGAAAATAAGTGATTACACCCAACTGCAATTAATTTTATGACAACAGCAGAAAACCAAAACCAAGGGCTGGAAATGATAGATAAACTCCTCCAAAAATCACCAAAATGTAGATTTCAGCCTTATAAAATATGAAGAACAATAATCTCAACTCAAATTGTCCAAAAGTGCCCTAGATGACATCAAACCCTTCACCCAAGCAAGTCGCCTAGGGTTAGAAGGGAAGAAATAAATATAAAATCCTCCTTAAAGCTCACTTGTGACTTCCGGGTGAAGCCACCAAAGCACACAAGAGGGTTTCCATCCCCAAGTGTGATCCTATTGAAGGGTTTCATCCTCAATAGGTGTCCAAGGAAGGGTTTTGTCCTTCAATGGCAAGAAGAGAAGCTACACTAGCTCCAAATCCAAGTAAATGTCAA
Organism: Taxus wallichiana var. yunnanensis; assembly: GCA_018340775.1. Taxonomy (NCBI): domain Eukaryota; kingdom Viridiplantae; phylum Streptophyta; class Pinopsida; order Cupressales; family Taxaceae; genus Taxus; species Taxus wallichiana. Next base: position 574,014,625 of record CM031239.1, on the reverse strand, counting down.
AATAAATGAATGATGGTAATCTTCCTCCTCTATTCGAACCTCCTTAAGTACCCCCTTCTTTGGCGCCAAGGATGAATTAGATGCTCAATTCCCATGGCCGACCTCTTAATGCACTTTTAAATCTTCACTTAAGAAGACCGACCTCATAAAAGAGTATTTCTTTATCTCCTTGTAGCTCTCAAGAAGACCGAACTTAATGAGGGTGAAGATAGAAGTTCCTTTTCTCTTTGTCATTCACCTAATCGAATCACTCCAAGCCATAATTAGTAATTAAATGAATAAGGAAATTACTTGCAATAATGGAAATGTTCACCTCCCTTGCTTCCTTCCTCGAAGCCCACGGAAGGTGGAATGGGCCCAAGGCCTTAATAGTGACTAGTATGGAAAAGGGGACATTATAGTCCTCCCTTCCCAAATTTGCTTGTCCTCAAGCAAATGCATGTACCCGGATCCCAAATGAATCTCAACTACTCCTTCTTTGATGTTCTTGCACATGAAGCAAACTCATTAAAGAAAAAATGTGTTCCCTTCTTCATCCACTCATGCTTTGCGGATATGATGGCCAACTCTTCTTCTTTGCTTGCCAAGGCCTTACAATTACCATCCAAGCATTGGTTGTCCACAATTTCCCTCATGCTGTCCCACACACCAATGTAATCTTGCTTTTCTCTTTCAAAAATCAGAATGAAGGTGACTGGAATTCCACTTTTATTTGCACAAAATATCACAAGATGGTCTAGATGTAGGAAACACAACTTCCAATTGCCTAGATGTCCTTTTATGACCCAAAAAAGTGAAAAGAACAAGCTGGAAATGCACAAAGCAGCAGTCCACCCTCTGCAAACAGCCTTTAAATTGACCCTTGGGTCAAGGTGTTTGTCATCCCATATTACTTCTTTAATTATGTAGGCTGGAAACAAAGTATTACAGTCATGAATCACCTAATTTTTCACCCAATTTGGAGCTATGTTGGCTGAAGTAGTTGTCTTCTTCAGTTGAAACCATCCACCACTATTTTCCAATGATTTAATGACCTCAAAATGGTCACTCTTGCAGCTGTTCAAGTCTGAAAACAACAACTTATAATCTGATTTTATCAAAATCAACAACTTAAAAATGGAACAACAGCTACAAAACTGAAACCTCCTTGCAAAATTAGGAAATGTGAGCATTGCAATGACTGAAAACACCTCTCTAAAGGCTGAAAATTTTCTCCCAACATTCATCAATCGAAAAATGCTCCATCCTTTGACTAAAATTACTTGCTTACCCACTTGTATGTATGCCATTGAGATCTTGTGGTGGCTGATTTGAATAATGACAGCAGCACCAAGTCTGGAATTTTGAGCTATAGTTCTCCAAGGTACACTCCTCTTGTCACCACTAACCACCCACATACTTTGTTGGTGATCTCTTGCATGAATATTCAACCATGAAGTAACTTCACCATGCTTAAGTTGTGTTACTTTGACATTATACTTGGCTGGAAGTGGACATAATTGGGCATATCTTGTGAATCTATCAACCACAACATATAAACAATTCTTACCTTGAACCATGGGCAGCCCGGTGATGATGTCCATGGAGCTACCTTCCCATTTGTGAGTGGGAATAGGAAGGGGCTGCAATAGTCCAACTGGAAATCCATGCTCTGCCTTGTTTCATTGGCAAGCCAAACATTCTCGTATGTATTGAGGCACCTCCTCTTTAAGACCTTTCCAAAAGAACCTTTCTCTCACCTTTTTGTATGTCTTGAGATAGCCCGGATGACCAGCCAATGGGGCATCATGAACAACCCTCAATATCTTGTTCTTCACCTTCGATTTGGAAACCAAATAGACTCCATTCTTATAGAGAATGAGCCCATCCATTATTTTGTACCTTTCATCCACAATTTCTCCCTCAAAAGCAACATTAGCAAACTTATTCTTGTCATACTCAGCTGTAATTAAAGGCTTCCAATCTGCTGTTATCTTAGATAAAGAGCAAAGATATGATTCTTTGGACAAAACATCTTCTACCAAATACTTGATTTGAGTGGTTTCCGGAATCATACCTTGAAGTATCACCTTCTTGCCTTTATCCATGAAGCTCAACTCCATACTTTGGTAGTTGAGAGTGAGCTCTCCCAATGAATGTAACCATTGGACCCCAAGCACAAGATTTGTACCAACTATGCCAATCATATAAAGATCATCACATACCTCATGCTCTCCCAATGTGAAAAGGAGTTGGGGACTCCTTGTGCATGGCATGGAATAGCCATCTACTACTTTGACCGTGAAGCCTTTGAGGTCTTCCACCTTCGAATCCATCTTTGCAACCAAGCTTTCATCAACACAAGATTCTTCCTCTTTCTTATGACTCAAAGGATCAACCGAAACCCAAACAATTATGTTCACATAATCTTGAGCTTGCAAGAAAAGATCTATGTGCCATATGTTACTCAACAAGTTCTTCACATTATCACCAATTATATTACAAGGCATCAAACATGACATATGATCATTCTTAACAAGCTGCCCATAATGACACAAGAATGGCAACGACATAGAGGATATAAAATGTGATCTTTTCCATCATACCTTGGGCTGCCAACAAGAATCCCACCCTTATTTTGTTGGTACTTGTTTGGAACATCTTCGGAACTCTCTCCAAGGTTATAACCTCCCTCAATCAGCCCATCATTGACTGCTGTTTGGAAATTTCCAGTGAACTAAAGGTAATCATGAGGAACTAGAAGTGCCCTTCCTTCATGGACATACCCTTCCATAATGTCATCCTCATATACTTCATGCAAATATGATTTTTCTCCTCCAATTTTCTGCAACATGCCATCATTAGAAATCAATGAATCATCATTAAATATCAAAGGATTTTTACCTTCCAACTCGTGCTTCATGACTTCCTTCTCTTCCCTAGGCTCGTGCTTTGAGATTTCATCAAACCCTTGTGTCTTCATAGTGTTGTTCGGAAAATCAGTTAAGAGCTCGTCCTTGGGGAAAATGATAGGTGCTTCTACCTATTTATTTGGAGATCTTGCTGCATCAAAAACCCTTTTGTTTCTTCATCTAGAAACACTTCTCCATGTCCCTCCACATGGTCTTCTTAGGACTCCACCTCAAAGCCCTCTTGCAGATCTGATTTTATTTTTCTTCTTGTGTAGCTCATGACCTAGGCTTAGATCTTGATCTTCCCTTGCTTACTTCCATGAACTCTGAAAATGACATGGCATCACGTGAATCTTCTCCGAAAGAGCCCTATACTCCTCATACCATGTAGCAATGTTGTCTACTTTGGATGGCTGAGTATTATTGACTTCTTTTGAAGAGCTCTTTCCACCATTCGGATCTTGAAGGGTATGGATCAACTAAGCCATTTTATTGGCCAATCTTTCTTTCCCTAGGGCAAGCCTTTCAAATCTAGCATCACCAAAAATTCTATCCGCCATTTTATCTTCTTGAAAGAAACCTTCAAGCTAGGAAGACCGAAGCTTTGATACCACTGTAGTGCCCCTTTCTAGAGATGAAACCAAGAATAAGGGTTTATCCTAAACCCTAATGAACCAAATCTGAAAATACACCATCAACCAACAAGCATCAATTTGAAAATGACTGAAAATATGCTTCAACTTTATTAAAATAATCAATAATCAGTCCTCTAGGGCAGCGAACTCTCTAGAGACTTCACATCAACATTTAACCATGCAATAACAACTGAAAATTATTCTAAATAATTAATCCAATCACGGCAATATTTATCAATTCAATTTACATCAAAGAAATGGAGAAAATAAGTGATTACACCCAGCTGCAATTAATTTTATGACAACAGCAGTACAACCAAAACCAAGGGCTGGAAATGATAGATAAACTCCTCCAAAAATCACCAAAATGTAGATTTCAGCCTTATAAAATATGAAGAACAATAATCTCAACTCAAATTGTCCAAAAGTGCCCTAGATGATATCAAACCCTTCACCCAAGCAAGTCGCCTAGGGTTAGAAGGGAAGAAATAAATATAAAATCCTCCTTAAAGCTCACTTGTGACTTTTGGGTGAAGCCACCAAAGCACACAAGAGGGTTTCCATCCCCAAGTGATCCTATTGAAGGGTTTCATCCTCAATAGGTGTCCAAGGAAGGGTTTTCGTCCTTCAATGGCAAGAAGAGAAGCTACACTAGCTCCAAATCCAAGTAAATGTCAAAATAGATGAATGATGATAATCTTCCTCCTCCATTCGAACCTCCTTAAGTACCCCTTCTTTGGCGCCAAGGATGAATTAGAAGCCCAATCCTCATGGCTGACCTCTTAATGCACTTTTTAATCTTCACTTAAGAAGACCGACCTCATAAAAGAGTATTTCTTTATCTCCTTGTAGCTCTCAAGAAGACCGACCTTAATGAGGGTGAAGATAGAAGTTCCTTTTTCGCTTTTCCATTCACCTAATCGAATCACTCCAAGCCATAATTAGTAATTAAATGAATAAGGAAATTACTTGCAATAATGGCAATGTTCACCTCCCTTGCTTCCTTCCTCGAAGCCCACAGAAGGTGGAATGGGCCCAAGGCCTTAATAGTGACTAGCATGGAAAAGGGGACATTACATGAGAAAAGGAATAAGTTGGACCACAAGAGTCATAAATGCATTCATTTGGGATATTTTGAATCCTCCAAAGCATACTGGCTCTAATGATGAAAAGAGCAAGAAATTCCTCATTGCAAGGGATGTCATCTTTTGTGAAATTGCAAAGGATGAGGCCAACATCAATCATCAATTGAGTCGACTGGAGAAGTATGCCAAGTTCAATGTCTACAAGGAGAGTAATTTGGATATTCCAAACAGTGAAGGGGGATGTGCAGTTTGGAGTCATTTGATTATGTATTATCTCCTATAACAAAGATTGAAACTCCTCCTGAAGAAGAAAATGGAACTTCATTAGAAAATGGACAAGTGGCACAAGAACAAAGATCAAAATGTGAAGGAAAGTAATCTGGATATTCCAAATAGTGGGGGGGCATGCAGTTTGGAGTTATTTGATTCTATATTATCTCCTATAACAAAGATTGAAACTCCTCATGAAGAAGAAAATGAAACTTCATTAGAAAATGAACAAGTGGCACAAGAACAAAGATCAAAAAGTGAAGGAGCTTCAGATCATGAGATTGAGGCACCAAAACCACTAAAAAGATGCCTAAATGGGAAACATAAACATTGAAAGGTCTTGATGAAGTTGGAAAAATTGACACGCAAAGTGCATATGCAGCCGCACAACCAACAGAAAATGTCCTAGAAGAAATTCAAAACAAGATTGAAAAGCTCACCTTGAATGATTCTCCAAAAGAAGAAATCAATGTTGTGTTCGATTTTTCCACAATTTTTCTTTTGCAATTGTCATATTACGATGTCATGGTTTTGCAATGGTTGTGTGCAATCAGTTATATTTCCTTTGTTAATAAATGCAAAAAATATATTTTATATTTGCTAGAAAGAGGAATCAGATACTTTACATGAAGATTTTGAGTGATCCCGTAAGGGATTGCTTAAGCTATGAATTTTCATTCTTATGATAAATTGACTAGAGAAGCTGACATCTTTAGTTTGCTTGCTTTCTGTTGCAAGCCATTGGTTTCAGGGTCTGTGGTTCATATTTTATAGCCAGGCACTCACAAAAACCAATAATGTTGAAAATATTTGACATTTTTATTGTCCTTATTGAGAATAGATAAGCATCTAGAAGTACGGGACCGAAGGATCAACAAAATTCTCATAGATTTAGCATATTTAGTAATTTTAAGAATATGGGAAATAGGTAAGAACCAAGTTAGAAAATGACTTTTTAAAATTAAACTTGCCACCCGGAAGAGAGGATCAACGAGAGAAATGTTTCCAGTTGCCTTGAAAAATTGCAAGATTCTTGCAAACTTTTCAACCCACTTCACCAATTCATGAAATGCTGTGAAAGTTATGATCATTGGTTTAAATCTTCTACTGGTATTGCAAACCCATCAAAGTAAATGTAAAGCCTGCAATCACACTCCTTTACAGCTTTGATAGGAATACATGAAGCTTTTTTCAGAGATTTGGTGAAATAAATTTTGTTTCTTTTGGAAAATTCCTATTTTGAACGTTATCTTAAGAATTGATTTCATGCATTCACAAATTTGAAATCTCCTGAGGCTGACATACTAATCAATTATTAATATAAAATATTCACTTAAGAATAAAACATACAAGATCAATAACAAATGATTTACTATTTCCACCAAAAAATTATTATAATAAGTTTATCTCCAATTAAGAGGATTTTCTATTTGCATATTAATATTATAAAATCGTATTTCTAAGGAGTATCTTGACTTGTTGTTAAGTAGTATGATAAAAGGAAATGTGAACTGTTATCAAATTTTCAGTTACAAGCCTTGTTAAAGTGAGAGGAGTAAATAAGGTCTAGGCCCTGTTGTCCCCTGAAGTTGCACCCTTGTTGAAGTTCCAACACCTTAATGAAACATGGAAAGACCTCCAAAGTGTGGAACAATGGCGCCTTTTGAGGGCAATCTCTGGAGAAGGCTGACTTCCTTCTATCCTAGCTCACTGCTATTAACTAACCAACACTATACTACTGCTAACTAATCCTATCTTAAGAATTCCAAGGGACCAAGGTTGAAAGAGAGAAATGCCGAAATAGCAAGAGGTGATGCACCAAAATGGAATAGAGTTTGATTCTCGCTTAAGGGTTACAAGTATAAAAACATATGCAAAGATCCAAGACTATGTGCACTGAACGTTTCTAGGAATAAAAAATAAGACTGAAAACTAGCAAGAGGATAGAGATATTCACATAAACACCAAAGCATTCAAAGGAAAGAAATCACACTTGCATTCAACATCAAGAACTTATCCATTTATAGTCTAGTAGAGCTGAGATGTGAAAAATCTTCACAAGTGCGTCGAGAGGTCTCGAGCAAAGCTTCGAGCTTCGAGAGAGCTCTCGAACTTAGAAGAAACGCAAACCCTTTACATGTGCTTCTGCACTTACATTTATAGAAATTTTTAGAGAAAGGGAGAAATGATTGATCACATCCGACGATCACTAAATTCCACCACTCCACCATCACTAAGTATTGATCTCCATTGATTTTGCCGGTCATGTATGGGCGCCATTTGTCATTAAATTCTGGTTGTTGGAGAGGTTGAGCGCGTGGTTCGCAGTTTTGTTGTGCTTCGCGGACTTCTTATATCCTCGCTACCTTGATCTTGTCTTCTCGTGGCTTTCTATCCTTCTTGGAAAACTCATGGTGACTCGTGCCTTTGCTTGTGACCTTCACCTTGATCCACGAACAACATACTAACTCCATCATTCTTTTCACCACCCGTGGCCTTCTTTCTTGTCTTCTCGTGGCTTATGCTTCATTCTGCGTAGTCTTCTGTTTTCGTGGCATTTTTCCTTGTTACGCAGATTCCTTGTTCCACCGATTTGCATTTTCCTTGTTTCCGCTTTGCTCCGCAATGCCGTATAGTCTTTAACCTTTGTCTACGGACCTGCTTTGTATTGCGGGTTTTCTTCATTCCGCAACTTTTTCAATTTACCTTATTCCGGATGGCTGTTTGTTTCGTGGTATTTCTTTATTTTCCTCTACACTCAACTTTGTCTTATCCTGCGCAAAAGATACAACTCCATGGATTTTGTTCCTTTATTGTGCGAATTCCTTGTGTTTCTTTATTACGCGGACTTGAAAACCCATGGAACACTACACTTTCTTCATTATGTGGAACACTATCTTTGGCGAACCCACGGAATACCTCTCCATTTCCCAGAAAGACTGCATTTTCTATGCAATGTTGCATAAAAGTACTTAGCCTTTGTTCTGTGGCTTTTGAAACCTACGAAACACTACATTTCAGATTCCTATGGAACAATGATTTTTCACCTCTATGGCTTTTCAAACAAAAAGCTCCTAAGTCCTTGGCTTAAATGAAGTTGTCAAAATAACATGGGTGCTATTTTGGACAATAGTTTGGCGAATTTCAGGGGACATCTGCCTGCTAGATGAGTTGATCGAAGAGCTTGACATTCATTGGGCATGGAGTCAACATACTTCTTGAGATTTGACTTTGAAACCAAGTTCTCTTCACCATCCGGGGACCTCTGAAATAACTTGTCCCTGCATTCCACGGAGTATACTTCCAAATGCGACTTTTAACTTTTCTTAATTTCACGGTCTCCAACCTAAAGAATGCAAATGGAACTGACACTTGTCAGGCAATAACTTATTCAAATGATCACGAGGATTGAGGAAAAAGCACTCAATTAGTGATCACCACACAACAAAAGGAGGGACCCTCCAACAATAACAAGGAAAAAAAGAAAAATAAATATCTACATGATGTAACGAAACAAACCTAATGGAAAGGTTTAAGAGATATCCCATTGATTGGGATTTGAAGTGCCTACCTATCAAGCTTAGATAACTCAAAAGAGTTAGCACAACTGAGCAGAAGTGATGATATATGGCCCACTTTAAAGTGCATCAAACTTAGAGTGCCGCCCGGTTTAACTCTTTTGTTTGTGTTCCATTTCGAACAAGTTCTCCTGTTTTGAAAGCCTATGCTTTGGATTTCCTGTCAAACCACTATTTGTTTGACCTTTGATGTTCTTCTAATTTGATCAAGGTGGATTGCCTCAATTTTTCAAGTTCAACCAACTCCGCCATTCCTTATGTTCTTTCATCCTCACCCTCCAATTCCAACCGCTCAGCCAACTCCAATGAATGCAAATCAAGAGATAATGAAAGCCTGGCCTCTCTACCATATACAAGGATAAAGGGAGAGTTCTTTAATTGCTCTTTTGGTGTGATCTAGTCAGCCCAAAGAACATTTTTGATCTTTGTATGCCACTTTTCATCTTTAATTCATCTCATTGGAAGCATAATGGACTGAGAGGGGGTGAATCAGTCCTACAAATTTCTCATTCCATTAACCATTAATTACAGCAACCATTAACATTTAACCATTCACATACATTCAACCATTACTTGTTTAGTGTGCACAATACATCAAAACAACCATAACACATGAGAAGAGACACATAGACACAAGATATAAGTGGGAAACCCTCATGGGGAAGAAAACTCATTGAATCTTTGTTTATATTAGACATAAAAAAGGGATTTAGTGAAGCACCAACTTCACAAGGAGCACCAACCCTAGTTTAGTAGAGCACCAACCCTACAAGGAGCATCAACCCCTAATTTAGTGAAGCACCAACTCCATAAGGAGGCTACAACCCCTAGAATGACCAAACACCAACTCAACCAATTGATGATGTTTGATCTCTGATATTATTGCTTCCACAATTGATGGAGATCACATATTCAGCTCACAAACCCTAGCTCATACCCTAGGGCATCAAACTTGCTCTATTTTCTTCCTTCTCAACTTGTCTTGCCTCTAATATCTTGTACACATGCTATAAAACCTTCCTCAATATGGAACACATTTGATATGCCCTCAAATCATGCCTTCATACCTGCAAATAAATTTCCTCTAGGTCGTACTCTTCCCCATGCAAGACTAGCTCTCAAAATGAGCTAAAACATCACTTTTATATGCTTTTTTTTTTCTTCTAACCCAAAGGAGGTCGGTCCTTCATGATAAATTCGACCCATACATCTTAAAAACATCCCAAACAAATCATCACAATAGTAACATATGTCCCATATAGGCCGGCCTATCCAAAACACTTCATCCATGCACCAAAAATCCTAAAAACCCTCGTTTGGAATGACAAAAATTCCCTCGTTCTAAAACCATGCTTAGTCAAGCTCCCATATTAACCATACATGCTTAAAATAACATTTAACATCCATACATGGTCACAATTTACATGAACCAATCAAATTATTTCGTTTAATGGGCCCACTGGGTCTTTACCTTCTCAAAACAATGTTTCCAACACCCTTCAGGACCCTGTCAACATCTTTTTGCCACTAGATCACTTCAAAACATCCAAACTATGTCATGTGACCACTAAATGGAAATGGAAGAACCTGTAGAACACTCCTAAACAAATTAGAGTTCATGAAACTATCACCTGCTTAAACCACAACCACTTTTGTTTTCACCATATAAAACTTCCCAAAATGTAATTTTCCAAAATCAGATGATAAACACACTTTCTGTCACTTCCAAGACCTCCAAATATATTCATTGGATGCCAACCAGGATAAAGCACGCTTCAACGCATCCATCTTATGCTCTAACCAACTCAATCTTTCTGCAAAACAGCAGTTTTGTCCTAAATAGCAAAATCTATTCTTTCTCACAATTTGACCTAGAAACCATATCAAATCTCATTATCATGAAGCAAACATTATATCATTGGAAATCTCTCTGAATCCTCTTTCCAACACAACTTGAATCACCTCCTAACTCCTATAGCTCCTGCAATCTCGGTTTACCACATCTTTGCTCCAAACCGTCCCAAAACCCCCTTTAACTAGTGAACCTAAATAAGACACTTTAAATTTTTATGCATCACCATGACTTGAAACCTTCATGAATATATAGAAAAAATCCTCAGCTATCTTAAATTCCAATTTAGACTTTACCTCATTTGGAGAACTTTGCCACAAACTGAAATTCTTCAGAAATAGGCCTTTTCAGGTGGGGCCCACATATCACCACATGATCTATCTTACATTTATGGAAATATGGGAGTCCTCTACAACATCCAATCATCACTTTGGAAAAAGGAATCAAAACAGGCTCAAGTATACTCACTTCTTTGCAAGCTACTCCTAGTTAGGGTTTAGCTAGGGTTTTAAACCATTTTACCTTCTTAACGATCGTTCATAAAAACGTGAGGATCAAAACACCTCATTATTTTTGTGAAAGCTTCATAACTGACCTTAGAAGCTACCCCAAAGAGGTCCCCATGCAAAACATACAATCCACAACGAGCATCAGAAGGTCCAAATTTGTTTGAAAAACACACTTTGTTATCCGGTTTTACCAAAACTTACATATCTTCAAAAATAAACCTGTTTTGCTTTCATTAGGTTGCTTCCTAAGGACCTTGTAAATGCATCAAACTATGCAGACCGGAAACTCACCATACACCTTAGTAGTGGCGTCGATTAAAATTTTCTTCCGTAATTTCTATTTTATTAATGTATGTATTAGGAATAAGATGTTAAGTATAATTAGTAGTGGCGTCGATAAGATAACGTAGCCGTTAGTACGCGCTAATAAAGTAGAGTAAAGTACAAAAGTACAAAAAGAATGTTGTGGTAAAAAGTAAATATTTGTCGTAAGTGGTCCGGTAATGTTAAAATGTCAAAGTTGGGGTAAGTAGAGAAGTAGGGTCTACATGATTAGGAATTAGAAATATTATATTTGTAATAAGGACAAGGAGTGATGTCATAAATATTTTGTGTATTTTATTTGTAGAAAAGTCTAAAAAGGTGGAACCCATGTGAGATGATAAGGTTTATCTTATCTTAGAAGATAAGCCTACATGTAAAGGAAAGAGTTTAGGCATGGAATATGATTGGTCAAAAGAGATTTCCTATCCTATCTTAGAGATAGGGTGGATAAACCTGAATTCCTATAAATAGAGAGGCCATCCCCTCTCATTTATCATAGAGCAAAGTTGTAATAATTATTTTATGAATAAAGGATTCTTTGTGAAGGTGTGTTAAGGAAGTCATCAAGAGGAGTAATTGTGAAGTTTCTCCCATAACCATTGTTGGAATCAAGTGGAGTTGGTAACACTTGGAGTAATTCATGGGTGAGATTGTAATAATTCCATGTTAATAATATATTTTACAATTGTATTTCAGATTTGTCATCATTTTTTTTTTTGTCATAGTCTGTGGTATTCTTGTGTTATGTTTGTTGTGTTTTCCAGATTACTACCACCAAACCAAAAGCTGTGCATTACTAAAATAATCATAGCACGAGGAGTTCCCGGTGAAATATTATCAGAGTGCTCGGATTGGTGTTGACATTTTGGTTCCGTTGCCGGGACCATTCCTCGTTGGTGGATTTTCTGGAGAGATATTCCCACTTAGTCATAAATCAATAGGAGGGTAACCTTGTTTTTATTGTGCCTAGTAGTTACCATGGTAAAGTCACTTTTTACCATGCATAGTATTTACCACAGTAACTTTACTTTTTACCGTGAATAGTATTTACCATAGTAACTTCATTTTTACCGTAAATAGTGTTTACCACAGTAAAGTCAGTTTTTACCGTAGTAAGTCAAGATTACCGTGGTCATTCCTATTTTACTGTAGAAAGGTGTAAAGTCACTTTCTATTGTAGTGAGTCCAATTATTTGTGCACATAAGTCTTACTGATTGTACTTGTGAGTTGGTATTTCATTGTGGTTACATTTAAAAATGGGGAAGATTCCTGTTTTTCAGCCCAATCTAATGAAGATGCTTCCTCTTTCATTCAAGAGTTTAAATGATCTTGCATTTGTAATGGCCTCATAAGAAGGGAATAATGGACTGAATTTTTTCCTACCTTTTTGGATGGTTCAGCCCTTAGGTGGTTTGAAACACTAGGTGATAATGTGAAAAACTCATGGGATTTATTAACTGAAAGTTTTCTTGAAGAATTTGGTGAACAACGAAATATGCGAGATCTCATGATCGATATCACAAAGCTATCCCAAGGAGAGAGAGAAGAGAAGATAAGGATTATCATGCTCGTGTTCTAGAGCTAAGGAGGAAGCTCGATGCCCAGATCCGGAAGGAAGGATTAGCGGATGGGTTGATGAATGGCGTGGATAATCTCCTCTGTAAGCACTTCATTCTTGGGATGAAGCCAGAGATCAAACAATGAGTGAAGTATGACCGCCCAAATACCATTGAAACAAGCAAAGGAGATTGCGAAGGCAAGAAGAAAGCATGGAAGAGGAGCCCAAAGAAATTGTTGCTAAAGTAGAGCCTACACCAACACCTTTGGTCTAGAATCCACAACCACTCTCGGTGAGCACAAATCTTTCTCCTAGTACATCTACTGAGTATGAAGATCGCTCGGGAAGATGGGCGATTAACTATTAATCTTCTTGAGGAAAAAAATTTAGTTCTCGGGGAGGAGATAGAGGTCGAAAAGAAATATTTCGAAGTTGTATGTTATGGTTGTTATAAAAGGGTCATTATAAGTATAATTGTCAGAGATAGAGCTTCTACATCTGGTACAGAGATAATGATAAAGGAAAAGCACACTGTGAATTCTTTTGATGTAGTAGATAAGAGCATAAATAATGAAGTAGATGTGTTTGTAACAAAAAGAAAGAAAGAAAAAGATAACCAAGATGGAAATGATCCTAAGAAGATGAAAGGAGAAACTAGTAAGAAACATAGGAGAAGAAAGTTGGGTGTGCGGGATTTTCGATTTCACGGGGATAAGGACCATACTCCATCTTAGAAGATCTGTCCAAAAGGCTGCAAAAATATTACATATGGTCAACTCTTGGCTATGTCTTACGAGAAGAGGCGGGAGCTGCGAAGTGGACTCAATGCTCGACGAGGAAGGAGGTTGAGATCCCTATTTTGGAGGCGAGAGGCGGATCCTATGCTCCTGGTGAGGTATTATGTAATGGTATTTCAATTCATGATGTCTTAGTTGATGGAGGTGTTGCAGTTAATGTAATGACCAGAGTCTGTAATGAATATGTTGGGTTTAAAAATTGATCGCCCCTCAACACTTATGTTAAGGTCATTAAATAAGGAAAAACTAAACTAGAAGGTGTTGTTTCAAATGTGGCAATATCATTATGGGTGTTGTATGTGTGGTAGACTTTCAGGTGATGAAAAATGGTACTTGTTGCGTACCCAATGTTGTTGGGAAGGCCATGGCTAAGGAGAGTTCATGCAAGAAACTACTGGAATGAAGGCTTCATGACACTTGGACGTGGCAGAGAGAGGGTGAAGATAAACGTGATCCCTCGACATCATAAGGCGAACACCTGTGGATTCAAGTGATGAAATTGATGATTGGACATCCTCTGATTACTCTAGTACCAATGAAGTGGACACAGAAGATGAAGAAAGTGAGGTTGATGTTTCGGTCATGGATATCCTTCTAGTCACACCAACTCATGAACCCATAAAATTATCTGAAGAAGAAATTGATGATCGTCTCCAACAAATAAAGATTGGTGATGTTGTGATGGAGAATGAGAAGGAATCCTACCTCCAGCTCTTTAGAAGGTACATACACCTATTCACTTTTGATTACAAGGAACTCCGTCAAGTAAGTTGGGTAGAACATTCTATTGAGTGGTAGATGGTGCTTAAGCCCATAAAGCAAATGCCATATAGAATGAATCCTAATTTTTCCAAGACTAGTAAAAAAGAAATAGATAAGTTGCTTGATGCGGGATTCATATTTCTTTGTGGAGAATTCGAGAATGGGTTTCTCCCATTGTGATCTCAATAAAAAAGAATGGAAAGTTACGCATTTGTGTTGATTATAGGAAGCTCAATAAGGCAACAAAGAAGGATCATTACCCTCTTCCATTCTCGAGATCGATCTTGGATGAAGTAGGCGGCCGGGAGTCTTATAGTTTCTTTGATGGATATAGTGGATCTGACCAAGTTTGTATAGCGGAGAAAGATCAGTGAAGACCACGTTCACCACTCCTTGGGAATGTTTGCTTATAAAGTTATGCCTTTTGGGTTGTGTAATGCTCGGAAACATTCCAGCGTTTGATGAATAGGGTGTTTGAACCCTACATTGGGAACTTCATCGAGTATTTACGGATGATTTTTACATCTATGGGAGCAAGATGGACCACTGCTACCGAGATGGAGACAACATTTCAAAGGTTAGATGAAGCACAAGCCTCACTAAACCCTCTGAAAGTGTGTCTTTGGATGTTTTAAAGGCATTTTGTTAGGGCATGTTGTATCCAGAGATGGTATTGGTATTGATCCTGATAAAGTTTCAAAAATCAAAGAGTTACCATTTCCTATGAATAGAAGTAAGTTGAGATCATTTTTAGGCCATGTGGGTTATTATAGAAGGTTCATCAAGAATTTCTCAAAGATTGCACATGACCACTAACCCATTCTTGAAGAAGGATGTTACTTATGAACCGGGAAATAAGGCGCATGAAGCTTTTGAACAACTAAGGAAGCTCTGGTGTCTTCACCTGTTTTAAAGAATCCAGATTGGAGCAAGCCATTCATTGTGTATACTGATGCCTCAGATGCAGCACTAGGAAGTACTCTGAGCCAAAAGGATGAAAATGGGAATGATCATCCAGTTTACTTTGGGAGCAGACAAATGAGCAGTGCTGAGGTAAATTATATTGTAACTGAAAAAGAGGCTCTAGCTATCATTTTTGCTGTAAAGAAGTTTAGAAATTACTTGCTAGGGCATAAATTTATAGTTGTAACAGATCATCAAGCTCTAAAATATATTATAAATAAGCCTAACCCATCAGGGAGGATAGCAAGATGGATAATTTTGCTACAAGAATTTGAATTTGATATTATAGATAGGCCAGGAAAGAAGCATGTCAATGCAGATGCACTCTCTCGAGCCTATGATGGTTTAGGTTCATCTTGTGATGATGATGATTTCCCAGATGCAACATTGTTATCCTTTGACACAATCCCTAGTGAATACATAGATATTTGGAATTATCTGAATGAATTCAAGTTTCCTGATGGTGCCAATGCAAAGACTAAGAGGAAGATTACTCAAGCCAATCGTCCATATTCTATTCTGCATGGAGTATTATTTCGAATAGGACACGATGGACAATCTGAGAGGGCAGTTGGACGTGATCGAGGAAGGAGCGATAGAAGAATTCCACAATGGTACATGTGGAGGACACTTCTCTGACAACTTACAACAAGAAGGATCTTGGATGCGAGTTATCAGCAGCCCACTCTTTTTAGAGATTGTTATAATTATTGTAAGACATGTGATATTTGTCAAACACATGGTAACCGTAAGACTTCATCAGCTCCATTATGCCCTATTCTTCCACTTGGTCCCTTTGAAAAGTGGGGAATAGATATTGTAGGTCCACTTCCAACTACCCCACGCCAAAATAAGTATATTGTAGTTGCCACAGATTATTTAACCAAGTGGGTTGAAGCTAGGCCATTGAAAACAACTTCCATGGATGAAGTGGCAAGGTTCATATATGAACGCATTGTCACTAGATTTGGTTGCCATTAGAAATTGTAACAGATCAAGGAAGCCACTTCATTAATGAGGTGGTAGAAGCCCTAGTCAACAAGTTTTCTATTAAGCACAGGAAGGCAACAACATACAAGCCAAACACAAATGGATAGGTGGAACGAACAAATTTTGTGTTATGTCAAATTCTAGCAAAAGATGCAGCCTTGCAGGTACATAAGTGGGATAAAAGGATTCATGCAACATTGTGGGCATATAGGCAACATCAAAGTCAACACATGATACTCCCCATTTCAATTGGCTTATGGCATTGATCCAGATTCTTCTATTGAGTTTGATATTCCCACTTTGTGAGAGTTATGAAAAATGAAAGGATGGATGAAAGTGATTCGAGTAAAAAAAAGGTTGGTGCATCTTCATTTATTAGAGGAAATGAGGGAAATAGCGAAGGATACAAGCTATAAGAAGAAAATGAAGCAGAAGGAATACTTTGATCAAAAGATCCGTTGGTCTCCATTTCATGTGAATGACTTGGTTCTAGTATATGATTCCAGATACAAAAAAAGAAGGTAGAGAAAATTTCTTCCCAAATGGATGGGGCCCTACAAAATAGCAGTTGTGCATGAAAATGGTACATATCAACTGGAGGAATTGGATGGTACTCCCATTACGAAATGGGTCAACCATGACAAGTTAAAGATTTTCCAGGCACCAGCTTCAGAATGTCCATAAGAGTCTACTCCGAGGACGGAGTAGAAGCTAGGAAGGGGAAAATGTCGACATTAAAATTTTCCTCCGTAATTTCTATTTTATTAATGTATGTATTAGGAATAAGATGTTAAGTATAATTAGTAGTGGCGTCCAATAGAAGATAACAAATTTATCGATGCGGTGCCACGCCAATAAAGTAGAGTACGGTAACAGTCAAAGTACAAAAGGAATGTTGTGGTAAAAAGTAAATATTTGTCGTAAGTGGTCCGGTAATGTTAAAATGTCAAAGTTGGGGTAAGTAGAGAAGTAGGGTCTACATGATTAGGAATTAGAAATATTATATTTGTAATAAGGACAATGAGTGATGTCATAAATATTTTGTGTATTTTATTTGTAGAAAAGTCTAAAAAGGTGGAACCCATGTGAGATGATAAGGTTTATCTTATCTTAGAAGATAAGCCTACATGTAAAGGAAAGAGTTTAGGCATGGAATATGATTGGCGGAAGAGATTTCCTATCCTATCTTAGAGATAGGGTGGATAAGCCTGAATTCCTATAAATAGAGAGGCCATCCCCTCTCATTTATCATAGAGCAAAGTTGTAATAATTATTTTATGAATAAAGGATTCTTTGTGAAGGTGTGTTAAGGAAGTCATCAAGAGGAGTAATTGTGAAGTTTCTCCCATAACCATTGTTGGAATCAAGTGGAGTTGGTAACACTTGGAGTAATTCATGGGTGAGATTGTAATAATTCCATGTTAATAATATATTTTACAGTTGTATTTCAGATTTGTCATCATTCTTTTTTTGTCATAGTCTGTGGTATTCTTGTGTTATGTTTGTTGTGTTTCCAGATTACTACCACCAAACCAAATGCGCATTACTAAAATAATCATAGCACGAGGATTTTCCGGTGAAATATTATCAGTACCGGATTGGTGATGATAGTACACCTTCACATTCCCATGCTCCACCATGACTCGATTTAGTCCAAATCTCATATCTCTACCTCATTTTGCATGTTCTAGGCTTGGAATGACCCGAATCAACATGATAACCACATGACTTGACCATGTCGAATTCATGCAGACACATATAAACCTGAAACACATCATTAGAACCATGCTTGACCTCATGACACTCAACAACACACTTGGGAAGACTCAAACAATGACTTAGCTCACTCAATCATTCTCTAGTACACCATGACAACTCACCAAAGCACTCAATGAACATGCTTGACACCTGAGTAAACACCATATGAGGACTCACATGAGTGTATGCCACCCTTTTCCATCAATGGGGGTTGACATCAATAACAACACAACCACAAAATTGCTAATATCATCTCCATTGTAGTTTTCATTATTCTGATCAGGGTTTTGTTGGTAGACTCAGCTAAGCCATTACCTTAAGGCTAATAATTAGAAGCCTTCAGGTGGATGCCATGCCCGAGAGCCCAGATTAGAAATTTAATATCCTAAGTAGGCTTTAACATTGTTAGAAATATTGGGAACCCCAACCTTATTCTGATATCCTCCAAGAAATCAAGGATAATTGACTCAATTGCTTCCTCGAGTGTCGTAGCCTCTGTCCACCCAGTGAAGTAACCAGCCGTTGTTAGGACCCATTTGTGACCCGCACTTGACATTGGATTGATCATGCCAATAAAGTCAAGTCCCCATTGAGAGATGGGTTCATCCGCCTGATTTGGATGAAGTGGGAGGGCTGCTTATCTTCTTCTTACCATTGAAAAAAACACACTCCTTGCATTTTCTAACCCATTAATGAGCATCCACAAACAACATGGGCCAAAAGTATCCTGCTTTTAAGATTTTCAATGTTATGGCCTTTGTTGAGAAATGTTCGCGGAAAAGCCATTATGGAATTCCGCCAAGACCTTGTTCACTTGCTCTCCTTCAATGCATCTCAGTAACACTACATCCAAGTTCTTTCTAAAAATAACTCTGCCAATTATCGCATAAGGAATGGATTGGAACCTCAAATGCTGCCTCGTAGCCTTGCTCAAACCATAAGGGTATTGACCAAGATATAAGAATCGACCATCTTGTTTTACCAATTATTGTCACTAGGCGGGGCTGCAACGACTTGTTCTTGCTCTTCCTCCAAGAGAGAGAGGCTTCTTGATCATTTCCAACATCAATAGCGAACTTCCTTTGATCAACTTGGTGGCCTTGATAGTCACATCATATTCCATGATTTTTGTCACCATCGAGCTCTTTTTTCATTGATCTTTGCTCCCATAATGAAGTCTCTCACACTAGGATGGGAGACTAATACCTTGAGGTGGTTAGTTGTGAGCATACATTTGAATTTCTTGAGAGCTCTCATGATGAAAAAAACTTGCTTTTCCACATGACTGTATTTCAATTCATAATTCTCCAGTGTCTGATTGAAGAAAGCCACGTTGCTCATAACCTTTGTCACTCTGTTGTGTTAACACCGCAACAATACTAGCCTCAACCCCATAGGCATAGAATGAAATCTTTTGAGTAATCAGGGTTGATAAGGGTGAATGCTTGAGCAATTGCCTGTTTGATCTTGACAAAGCTTACCTTTCCTTCTTTGGTCCATTTGAAATCCGCATCTTTCTTGAACATCAAGGTAATGGGCTTGACAAGTCTTGCAAAGTTAGGAATGAACCTCTTAACAAAATTAATCTTGCTAAGGAAAGATTGTAGTGCTTTCTTGTGAGCTGGAAATGAGAGAGAGAATGGCTGAAATCCTTTCTGGATCAATAACAATACCTTCTTTTGAGACAACATGACCCAAAAGTTTTCCCTACGAACTGCAAAGATGCACTTCTTAGCGTTGAGGGATACTCAAACTCTCTACACCTTTCAAACACTTTCTCAAGATGTATCATTAGATCTTTTCCCGCTCTTGAGAAAATTGAGATATCATCCAGGTAAATGAGAATAAACTTGTTTATATAGCCCCTAATGCAATATCCATGGCTCTTTTGAAAGTATAAACAACATTGGTTAGACAAAATGGCATCTTTTCATAGGCATATGTTCCCCATTTGGTTGTAAAAGTTGTCTTATGCTGATCCTCTTCCTTAACTCTAATTTGGTTGAAGCTTGAATAGCCATCCAAAAGAGAGAATCTTTCAGCTCTGCCACTATTTATAGAATTTGGTCCATGGAGGGTAGAGGATAATGATCCTTTAAGGAGGCTCTAGTTCAAATCCCTAAAATTCACACATAACCTGATTTCTCCATTCTTCTTCCTAACATGGACTAAATTAGCAATCCAAGAGGAATACTTGATGGGGAATATGATTTTAGCCTCAATGAGTTTGGAAAATTCTTTTCTCATGAGGGGCTCTATTTTGGGATTGATAGGCCTTTGTTTTTTTCTAATTGGTTTAACATTGGGGTCAAGATCTATAGCATGTTGGGAAATATTTTGATCAAAGCCTTTGAGATCTTCATAACCCCAAGAAAAGACATCATTAAATTTGACATAAGGAAATAAAATCCCTTTTTCAGCCTCATTACATACCTTTCCCAACAATAACTCCTTGTCTTGTGCAATGGTGACTGATTGGTAGTCTTCCTCCCTTTTTGTTATATTCTTCCTACCCCCTTTGAATTCATTATAAGGGGTCAAGATATCCTCAAGTGTAACCAGTCCTTTAGGCAATTTATTTGTCCTTAGCTGGATGATTTTCTCACCATAGTTTTTTTGCAATTTAGGTTGCAAGTATGATGAAAACTTTGCCTCATCTTGGATGAATTGGACAATTTTCTCATCATTGCTGTCAAAAATCTTCCAGCTGACTTCATTGTCTGGAATTGATGGCCTTACCACCATCTTAACATGTTGCTCATTGCCTTGGATAAGGTCCTCATAAGGAGAGAATTGTGATCCAACAACTTCCATTTGATCTACTTATGCATTTAACTTTCTTGGCACTACTTGTAAGTTGATGGCATCAAAATTCTCCATGAGATCCCACACTCTGTGTTTATAAGCTTTAAGAAGCTTATTCTTGGCAACACACCTTCCTTTGACTTGATGAATGACAAGTTCGGTATCTCCAAACACTTGTAAGGCCTTAATATGCCTTTTCTCTACTAACAACAAGCCATGAATTAAAGCCTCATACTTCGCTACATTGTTGGAGCATGCAAACCGCAACCTATGGGCAAAGAAGAACTTGCTCTTTGGAGAAACAAGAACTACACCCGCCCTTGCTCCATTTCTGCTTTTAGAACCATCAAAAACATTTTCCATAGATTAGACGCATCATTTTCCTCTTTATGTGACATAGGGGCTGTGAATTCTTTTTCATGAATATAATAAGTGCCCAAACGAGACTCTATAACTGTATCATAGTGATCAAATTCATATTGCTCCTTGGCCCATTCATCTAATAAAAGATCAAGTATTGAACAAGGAGGAGTAGAGTGTTGTACTAACACTGATTCATTTTCTTCTTCTTCTTGGATCATTTAATTAGAGCCGAGGGGAGTAGGGTCATAGGATTCAACATGATAAGAAGAGATTGGATCAACTCTAATAGTAAATCTTGTACCATATTTGGTTCTTAGAGCATGTGAGACCAATTAAAAGACAAATACCCACCCACCTTGGCTATGAAATCTCTTGATAAGCAAATGGAAAAGAAAGGAAGTAAGTCAATAACTAAGATATCTTGAGTTATGGTTAGGCTCGGACAAGCATAGAGGGTCAACTCAAGATCTTTTATAACTCCTAATATTTTGATAGTTGAGCCATTAAGTTGTAGGACTCCCTTAGAAATTGGGCTATACTCAATGCCTAAAATGTCTGCTATTTTCTTGGGCATTACAAAAGTACTAGCTCTTGAATCTATCATACAATTATGCACTAGGTGCTTTCCTATAATCAGAGACATGTAGAAGGGTGGAGGATTCTTAACCTGACTTACTTGTTCATCCTTTGGTTGTACGGGTTGACCGCAGAGTTTGGCTTCTTTATAACTGGTTCATATTATGGTAGTTACTTCAAAGCTTCTTATAAAAGATCCCTCGAATGGAATAGATAAGGCATCCCACATTGTCACATTGAGATTTGTCTTCTTCATTTGCTCAACAATGTTCAGTGAATACCCACGAGATCTATGCATTGAGGGTACTAAGGTTTCTCTTCTTGTTTTCTCAATCGACGGAAGTGGCACTTTGGATGGCGGACTTTCTTTGTTTCACGGGTCCTTAGTGTACTACGGAATTTCCATGCTAAGGGCGGAGCTGCTAGATGAAGCCACTTGCGTGCTTTTGCTTAAGTTCGTGGATTGCTTTTCTTTAAGATGCAGACTTTGCATTGAAAGGGGATGGAGCAACCAGATTTATCTGTCTCTTTTTTGACCTTGTATTATCTGTAACATGAAGATGTGGTCTGTTTAAGTTGTCCGTGGCTTGATTAGCCGCACACAATTCTTTTGGAGTACAGAGCATAAGGTTAGATTCTACGGCGGCTTGCTGCGTTGCTTCCACATTAGCACTTGTCATTTCCATCAACGGTTCTTGTTGGTTAAGATATTTTGTACCATGATGGTCTGGACAACTTGTATACCATTTGGACAAGTGTTCTGATTATGTGGTTGATTGCATTAAAAACACCATTTAGCTTCTTGAATAACATTGTTTTGCACTGGTTCAAGAGATTTGCTAGTGCTTGTGGCAAGAAGCGGTTGTGTAGGAGCAACTGTTCAAGGAGGTAGACTTGGATTATGGCCTTGGAACCTACTTGCTTGATTATTTTGGCCACATCTTTGATTTGGATACTGAAATATCTGTTGTTAATAGCCTTGATTGAACATTTGATTAGAAGATTGCCTTTGGTTGAAACTTGAGTAATCCCTAAGCATTTGAGCTTGTTGCCTCTTAAAAGAGATGAATTCATTAGTCGATTCTTGAGCGAGGCTTTAAAGTCATCGGTGTCATCTTGCTTTGCAGAGGAATAGGATGTAGAGGCATATGATGAAGCATTTGGCTCTGGGATAGGAGCAAGGAAAGGTTGAATATTTTGAGGCGAGTTCAGAAATAGAGGCATGGCGATCTAGGGGATATTTTCTAGCTTGAATCAAACAATTTTCATCCCTAATGGGTATCAGTATATGCATCGGGTAATGTTGCATGGCACCCATAGATTGTATCATTCTAGCAATATTAGAATTTAGAGGTCTTAGAAAGTATAAGAAAGCACCTTGAGGGGTTGGTTTCATAAGAGTTGGAATTTTGTCGCATGTTTTTTGAAATCTGAAGTTGAAATATACCATAAGCTCATTGGGAGCACTCTTAAGAGTTTTTAGCTGTTCTAATAGAGAGATATTGTCTGCCTTTTCATCAAACTGCTTGCAAAGCTTATCCCCAAGTGTTGGACCATGATTGCTGTTAGACCAAAACCCATAGGTGTTAGTCTCCGCTACAATCGCCAGAGTTAGGATCTACGAGAGGCGGTTAGTCCATGTCACGAAACTCACGGGGCGCTGGACACACATGCCAACAATCTCCCCCTTAGTGTTACCCGAGCGAGTTTCGAACCCGAGACCTATCGCTCTAATACCATTTGTTGGACTATGATTGCCGTTAGACCAAAACCCATAGGTGTTAGTCTCCGCTACAATCGCCAGAGTTAGGATCTACAAGAGGCGGTTAGTCCATGTCACAAAACTCACGGGGAGCGCTGGACACACATGTCAACACCAAGTTCATCCCATGTATGAATAGAAGCAAGCTGCAAATTCCTATACCATTGTAATGCTTTTCCTTTGAAAGATGAGGCTAAGAGCTTGATTGCTACATCATCTTCAGTGACAAGATGAACTAGTCTCCGCTACAATCGCTAGAGTTAGGATCTACAAGAGGCGGTTAGTCCATGTCACGAAACTCACGGGGAGAGCTGGACACACATGTCAACACCAAGTTCATCCCATGTATGAATAGAAGCAAGCTGCAAATTCCTATACCATTGTAATGCTTTTCCTTTGAAAGATGAGGCTAAGAGCTTGATTGCTACATCATCTTCAGTGACAAGATGAACTGAACAAACATTAACAACATCTAAGATGTGCTTTGCAGGGGTAGTTGAATTTTCACTAGAAAAAAATGAAATGCTCTTTCGGGAAGATACTGGTATGTCATTTTGGGCATTGGCCGTGTGGATTCTTTGCAATAAAGGTTACAAAGGGTAAATTTCTTTGATGGGCCATGAAAGGAATGAGTCTTAAATTTTTGATAGAGAAAGAGAAGGGTCTACCAAGAGGGGAAGTGGAAAGACTTCGGTGGGAGAAGGGGTATCGAATTGATCTTTCTCTTCTTCTTTTGGGTGAGAGCTATAGGTATTCAAAAGATTCACCTCTTGCTACGCTCTGTCTTGTTTGTATCCTTCTCATGAAACATGGTATTGGACTGATTGAAAACAGTAGATCTAAACTTGTGAGTCACCAGATGTGTAGAAATATGCCTCTAAAGGGTGAAATCCACTAAGATACACACCAATCTTAGGGAAAGAAAACCAAAAGTGAGCTATAAGTGACTCAAACAGTCCCCATCAAAGGCTAAAAACTGTTGTCACTTGAAACTACACCCTTGTTGAAATTAGGTTCCAACACCTCAGTGAAACATGGAAAGACCTCCAAAGTGTGGGACAATGGTGCTTTTTGAGGTCAATCTCCGGAGAAGGCCGACTTCCTTCTATCCTAGCTCATTAACTAACCAAAGACTACACTACTCGATAACTAATCCTATCCTAAGAATTCTAAGGGACTAGGGTTGAAAGATTAGATAAAGATAATGATAAAATATATTAATGTTCAACTAATGGCCGCAAAAGTAGGTCAAAGGGATTACAGATAACATCGTGTGCAAATACAAAGCGAGAGAAGCAAAAAGATTCTCGAGAAAGAAAAGTACAAAGACAGAGAAGTTGGTAGAATCGGAAAGAGCAATCTCACGAACCCAAATCAGGGTGGAAATGCAAACGAGAAGGAAGGGAAGGCGATTAAGGAGAAACAATGAGGAAAGTTTGTTCAGAATGGTAGATCCATTTCTCCTAACATTCGAGGCCGAATGGAAGAAACTCGGATGGAATGACGACTGACGAAGAGGCGGTAGAGTGCGAGGCCACCTACTATGTTGTTGCCTAGACATTGTACTATTCTCAAAGGCCTAGTAGATCTAGTTTGTCTCCTGGTGCAGGTTCTGGTATGGGCCTATCTAAGTTGGCTCGGGGAACTATGGATGGTTTCCCTAGGTGAACGGATCTAGAGTAAGAAGCAGAGTTGGCCTCACTTGGCACTTAGTGCCTTTCACTGAAAATAGCACTGTGAAGAAGGAAGTGATCCGTCGGGTAGAATCTGGTCTGGAATGTGGCTGAAGAGTGTGCTCACGAAGCCTCAGAGTCTCCTGCATGTATAAAGCTAGACACTTTTGATCCTCATACTTGAAGAAGTCAGAAAGAGCTTGTGCCCTCCTAAAGAGGCAGTAAAACCTCCCTTTGATCTCATAGTAAATAGGGCAGTGGAAGATGAAGTGTGTCTCCATCTCGGTCTCTGGAGACTACATAGCTAGAAAATCCTGTTTGAATGATCAAGGTGGTGATCCATCTCACACTAGAGTCTTTGAGATTCTACTCTATAAGCTAATCAAGGGGGTGCGAAGGGCATGTGTCTAGTGACGAAAAGTATACTGAGGACGATAATTAGATCACACTCTGTTGGCTAGATTTTATGCACGAAGTGTAAAACCTAGGCAGTCATGAGATAAATCTCTCTTATTTAACAGTGAGGCTCCTGTGTAAGATGTTTACTTATTTTGCAGGGGTGAATCCTAATAACTACTTTCAGGGGTTTTACTTTAATTCCCACAGCTCGTGAACCACAACTGGGCAATTTTGTAGCAAGTAAGCAACTGTGATTGGAATATTTGTAGAAGGGGGAAATAATATAATTTAGGAAAGAAGAGAGGAAGACGTGTTGAATCAACCAATAGTTAACAAAGTTGGTCTCATCCACACAAATTAAATAAACAGATAAATAATAACATTCAGCAGAACGGGAAAAAAATGACTTCTAACCTAGATATGAGATAACACAGTTTATCTAAAGCCTTAAATAGAAGCAATCAACAAAGCACCGTAGACACAAAGTTCTCCAGAAAATCCACCCTTTATTCAATCCCAAGCCTTTACAACAATCACACGAAGGGTTCCAACACAAAGTCTGAAGACTCGAGAATGCTCAAATTACAAAAGCTCTTGCTAAACAAGTTCTGCTAAAACAAATTGTGATCCCTTAACCCGTAGGCTCTTCCTCTATTTATAGTGCATAGAGGGCAATTACAAATAGGAAGATTTCAATGAATTGTCGCGCATGCGGAAGCTATAGAAAAGGAGACAATTGGCAATCCTTCTCCTAGAATCCCTCTTTGCATGACATGCATGATTTACAACTGAAAATAGAACCTTCTATTTTGCATGTTTGCCACCTATTTCCAAGTAATTGACTTCTTCCAGTAACTTGAAGTAACGGCTTTTACACCAATCACTTAAGTTTTACAATTCAATTGATTACTCAATTACTTTGTCGAGAAAATAAGAGAAAGAAGAAGAAATTAGAAGAAAGCTGCAACACTCTCAGTCTTGTTCTTCTTCCATACTCTGCATGCTGATCCAACCTGTATTGCACTTCCGCCTCATGAATGATTTGAATGATATCTCTGCCTTGAATCTGAGATGCTTTTTCTCCTACATGCGGTTGACTCTTTGCCTTTGATTCTCACCAAACTGGATCTGGAAGCAACTGACTGTGATTTTTCTTGTGGGTGTTGCCTCTGACCTGTCTTCCCTTTTATCCTTGAAGCTTTTGCAGTTCTTCTCCAATACATGCACTAGTGAAATGCTTGCCATAAACAATTCAGACAAACTCATCACCCTTTTATTTTTAATTGCATATGAACAATTTTGAATTCTAGAAAGCACTCTGGTGAAGGCAAATATAAGTAAATTCAATGAAGGCTTCAACTGGAAGATTGGGAGCACATGCACAAGCTTCTAAAAGGGATTTTGCATGCAATGAATTCCTCCCTATCTTTGGCGCCAACACTTGCTAAAAATAATAAAAAGAAATTACCTTTTTAACATGAAATTATGCCAAAGTGGGTTGCATTTTTGGCTAATATTTGTGTGAAAAACATGAAGGCAAGGCAACATTAAATTTCGACCTGCCAGGCAGCTCCAATTTCCACACTTTTCACCTAAGTTATGGTGTTAAATTCCAACCTGGAAGGAAGCTCCAAAAAGTGCGACTTGCATAAGTGAATTAGCTAGCATTTGTGTGAAAAACATGAAGGCAGGGTAGCGTTAAAATTCAACCTGCCAGGCAGCTCTAATTTCCACGCTTTTCACTTAAACTTGGCGTTAAATTTCAACCTAGAAGGCAGCTTTAAAAAGTGTAACTTGCATGGGCTCTTTCACTTAAACTTTTGCTTGAAGAATCACAAGTCACGACAATGTTAAATTTGGATCTGCAGGGCAGCTCTTATTTCCACAATTTGCACTTTTACGTTTTGGTCCAAGAATGTAATGTCCCCTTTCTCGGGACATTATTAATATCTATTTTTCATTTACATCAGAACTCCTTGGCATGCCTAGCGCTACAAGTGGGAGTCTCTTTTGTTAGTTTAATGTGCACGTAGGTTAGTTACTTTTATTTATTTAATTAAAAATAAATAAAGTGCACATAGTCTTGGTATTAAATATTTTAATGAGAGTTTATGTTTGATTTCACTCCATGCTTGGAGTATTGGGATGTATGCCCTAATTTTTGCATTGTGCTCTCTCATTTGGATCTATTATTGAAGAATATTGAAGACTCCATTGTTCTCTCCATTGTGTTCTCTTGAGTTGAATGTGTTTATGCATGGTATATTCATCCTAGCATTGGTGACTTGGTCTTGGGTATTGGCATATTTATTTGAAGGATAAACCTGCATTTTTGTGAAGGGTTTGTGGTATTTTTGTGTTCATTATCACTGCTGCAATTTATTAGAGGAAAATCAATTTGGTTCGAGTTTGATCTATCATGTTTTGAGGTTGTTTATGCTAGATCTATTTGCTGCTGTGTTTAATTAATTATTTCAAAGCAAGGGTTGATTATTTGAATATTTTGGAAGGGTTGTATGAGCTGGAATTAATTTATATGATTTATTCTAACCCTAACGACTTGAAAGCAGATTTCTGGGGTTGTTTTGGCAAGGTTTTAATGCTTAGAAAATTCAGAATCATAGTGCATTGGAAAGGCCTTGATTCCTAGTTTGTTTTGCATTTTATTTCATGGAAAAACACTGAGTATTGGATGAGTTACGAATTTTTGAATATTTCAGTGCTGCAAGCTATCTGGACATTATTAATTAATATTTATTTCAGATCTGCAGTTTTGGGGTCAATTTAATTATTGGATTTGGTTGTAGAAATTAGGAGGAATAAAGAGGAAGTGGTTTCATAATTTTTGGAGTGAATTTGATGCCCTAAATGTGTTGGGCGACCTACTTTTTAGGGTAAAATTAGGGTTTCGTGTTTGCTATGTGAAAATTGGTTTTGGGATATTATTCTTCATATTTTTGTGGCCCAAAATCCAAAGTTTGAGGATTTTGCTTTGGATGGTTAAGCGGGAAATAATTTTAGAATATTACAGCAGTTGGGGTGTAATTATTAATTATTTTTCAGCTAATAAAAATCTGATTTGAATGTGTTTAAATTCCAATTGTTTGCTTCCAATCTATCCCACCACCTTGGCTAGTTCCAACCCCATTTGGATTTGAAATAGTTGACATTGGGAAATTTTAGGTTGAAACAAAAGGGTTTATCCATTCTTGCTTAATCTTGACCAATAGTTCTCCATTTTTCTAAATTGTCCTAAGAGGAGACATTACAAAGAAGCATTTTTTCTGTTTTTGATTTTCGGTCAATAAAACAATTTTCCATTTTCCATTTTTGGATTTTTGGTGAAGAAAACAATTTTCCATTTTCCATTTTTGGAAAGGGTCCGGGAAGATGTAGCAGCAAAAACTTGCAAGTGCCATAACTTTCACTCCGTAGCTCTGTTTTAGGTGCCGTTTTTTTTAAAGTGCATATTTTATCAAGCTCTGCGCATTGGTGGTAGTATTTTTCTTATTTTCATACAATCCATTATTGCAACTTTTTGGACCAAGCAACTTCTTGCGATCTCTTGAAGGAATCTTGAGCTCTGATCACCTTTAGACAAATTAATTAGCAATTAAAAACACTGGATAGCTTTTCAAAACCCTAGGCTCGGGAAAAGGTCTGGCAGGAAGAATGAATAGGCTACTGGGATCGCCGGAAGAAAAAATGGAGAAAAACCAAAACACAGACAAAAAGAAATAAAAACAAAACCCGAAAGAAGTTATGGGCAATTGCTTTAAAAATTTCTCAATTAGCTGGTTTGCAAAAAAATTCTTCCCCACAGGTGAAGGTTCTGTGGTAATAATGAGGGGATGAAGTGCTTTATATAACCTAAATCCTCCAATTTTTGCTCAATCTAATTTTAAAAGAATTTTATTTATTTAATATAAAAATAAATAAAACGCTTTGAAAAAAGCTTGAAGAAGGAATTGAGTGAGCTTTTGCGTGTGGTTTTTTGATGAATTTGGATTTTATAACTCCCTGGGCATACCTTTGAGTAATGCGAGCAACCACAGGCAAAACAAAACACAAAAACGACTCGTTACTTAGAAAGAACGAAAAATTTAAATCTTGGGGACACCACATTCAACTCCAAAAAGTGCTCAACATAAAAGGCCATTTTAGGGTGTAACCCCTTATGAGGGTTCACCCAAGTGGTGTGGATGAACTGCTTGTAAATATCCTCTTTAACAATCCTTTTCATCACGTGTTTGGTAGGTGGAAGGTGGCTCGGTGCATCCAAGGAATATTGAAAAGGAGGAAGATGATCGATCTGAATACCAACTGTCCTCGGGAGGTCGGAAACCTCAGCATACCAACTACAACCATGGCGAGGGGAATCAGAAGAGAAATAGTCTCTGATGAACAATACGTCAAGTACGTGTACCTGTTCGCCCCTCAACGGAGTCGACGAAACCTCAAATGCGGTGTAGGAAAGAGATCAAGTCAAACATGGTCTCTAATTTGAAAGAGAAATGCTGAAATAAAGAGAGGTGATGAAACGAGTTGGAATCAGTTCAATTATGGCTCAAGGACATAGGTATGAAAACATATGCAAAGATCCAAGACAATGCGCACAAAACTTTTCTAGAAATAAACAAAATAGGATTGAAACCAACAAGAGGATAGAGATATCCATAATAAACACCAAAGCATTCAAAGAAAAGAATCACACTTATATTCAACATCAAGAACGTTTACGGTCTAGTAGAGCCGAGGCGTGAAAAATATTCACTAGTGCATTACGAGGTCTCTGCGATCAAAAGCTTCGAGCTCAATGTAATGTCCCCAATTCTGAGAAGATGGCCTAGGAGGATTTTCATCCGTCTTAGCCTTGGTCATGCCCAAGGGGCTAGTGACGTTGATGGTTATTGGGTATGGTTTGCACCTTCATTTCACTTATAGGTTATGTTTCGACGTTGGACACATACTTTGAGGTGACTTAAGTGAAATAAGGTTGTGTGATGCTCCCCTATGGTACTTTATTATTCTATTTCTTTGTTGGGGTAACTTAAGTGTACTTTTGGGCATAGTGGTGATAAAGTAACTTAAGTTATTTTATTATTATGTGGATTTTCCCCCAAGGAGGTTGATTAGGATTCTTTTGGGCCCTTTGTTGCAATGAGAAGTTATAAAAGGAAGCGCTTGGGGGAGAAAGGAGAATTCATTCATACACTCACTCTTTTATGATATTGAAGCCATTGTTGGTTGCATGCTTTTTGCTTGTGGAGTAAGATCCCACAGGAACCCTAGCTTTAGTGGTGAGAGATCCACTCCTAGCTAGCAAAGCACTCTTCGATGGTGAGAGATCCTCCCTAGTTTGCTAATTTGGAGCTTCATTCAAATCAGATTTTCAGATTAGAGTTATCAGAGAATTTCAAGGGTTTGCTCCGTCTTTGGAGAGAGATTATTTGGTCCATACTTTAGCCATCTACAGATTAGATTATTTCCAACGTTTGAAGCAATCTTGGCGAATTCCCAGGAGAAGTTTTATTCAGTGTAGGCTTTATTTATTTTAAGATTTACTCAAGATTTTGCAGCAGTTTTTTCTAGGATTTATAGGTGGAGTTTTTCAGTTTTCTAGGTTGGATCTGATTCGTTATAATTTAAATATATTGCCGTTCGAATTTCATAATTTATAAAGATCATTTCAGCTCCTTGTGAATTTTTGGAATTTTTAGGCAGTTTCTGCAGTTAAAATCAATAAATAAAATCAGATTTGAGAGATAAAAATATTTCTCTTGTTTACTATTCTACATATTTTTCTAAGTTATTTGAAGCTTATGGGTAGTGTTAGAAATTATTATTATGGAAAATATAATTTTTTCTTTGTTTCGGCCTCGGCATATTGCTGTCCCAAAAATCAGAATATCAGTTCATTGTTATTTTTATATATCTTGTGAATTTCAAGTGATATCCCACAAGGGATATTTCAGTGGTATCAGAGTTGTTTCTCCAGCCTGTTTGGGTTAAAAATGAGTGATAGTGAAGATCTCAATGTGGATTTAATGAAGAAATTATTCACCAATATGGTTAAGCAACAGGACACCACAAACCTCTATTTGAGCCAACTCATAGAAAAATTATCATAGGGCATATTTGAGACTCAGGCGGATAGAGGAGAAAATAATAATATGGGGCAGCACACTCAAAGAGGTGAAAGTGGAAATTCAAGGCAGTGATCTCCTGCTCTTTCACCAATCCTTTGGGACTTTAAGAGCCCTCTTTCTTAAAGGATCTGGAAGCTTCACAGGTGGGGAAGCTAGTAGAAGTATTTGATGAGGAATCTTATT
This sequence comes from Taxus wallichiana var. yunnanensis, assembly GCA_018340775.1. Classification (NCBI taxonomy): domain Eukaryota; kingdom Viridiplantae; phylum Streptophyta; class Pinopsida; order Cupressales; family Taxaceae; genus Taxus; species Taxus wallichiana. The sequence continues at coordinate 573,982,742 of CM031239.1, read as the reverse complement.
GGGATAAGTACCAGTCTTTGGGTGAGATTTTATGGGAGAACATGCCATTCCTAGAGTATTGCAGGATGAAGATTGGTAGCAGGCCCAAGAGAGACCATCAGATGCAGGTGCTTGAGTTACAGAGGAGATTGGGACAAATTTCCATTCCACACTTTGATGGTTCTAAGAAGTGTACAATGCAATCATGGATTCAGAAGTTGAAGACATACTTTGACTTGAATCCCATGTGCGAAGAGGATGCAATTAAATTTGCAATCCTACATCTTGAGGGAGATGCACATGATTGGTGGCATCATGGTCTTATTACACAGGGCACATGCATATTGATACATATGTAGAGTTTACACAGAGATTGATGAGTAGGTTTGACAGAGGGATCCTGACAGGTTCTTCAGAGAGTTGACTCACTTGAGGCAGACAGGTTCTTTGGACGGTTACATTGCAGATTTTCAGAGGCTTTCGGTTATGGTTCCTGATGTTTCAGAGATGAGATTGACTTCTCTCTTCATAGCGGGTTTGGCAGATGCACTAGCAGGGTTTGTGAAGGCATTTGAGCCTTCTTCATTGCATGATGCTATTAGGAGAGCTCGAGATTTGGAGTTAGCCACTTCAAAGTTGAGGTTTCCATCTTGAGTTCAACAAAAGAAACCTCCGTCAAGACTGGATGAGCTTCAACAAAACGAGCCTACACCTAAGCAGGATATGGCTAAGAAGCCATTCACTTCCTGAGAGCTTAGAGATGAGTTGAGGCGAAAGAAACTACGTTTTGATTGTAGTACACCTTGGGCTCCAGGGCATGATTGCATAGGGAAAGGAAAGGCCTAATTCATTGAGGTCTTTGAAGACTGAGGGTGACAGAGATGAGGAGTTAGAGACCCACGAGATGGATGCTTTGGAGATGGAGTTGCATTAGATAGTACTTGATGTGGAGCAGGAGGATGAGACTTTTCCTCGGGAGATTATAGCTACATTGTCTAGTACTCCGATGTATAAGGCATTCAAGGTTAGAGGAGTTATACAAGGTCAGCATGTTGTGGTACTCATTGATAGTGGGGCTACCCACAACTTCATTGATGCATCCTTGGTTGAGAGGCAAGGTCTACAGACAGAAGACTTTGAGGGCTTCAACATTGTTGTAGCCAATGGAGAGTATATGAGATGCACATGGAGAGTTCCACAGTTGAGCATCACTATGGGTAACTACACAATTACCGATGATTTCCACATTGTTGGTATGGGAGTGACCAACATAGTGCTTTGGGAGTGCAGTGGCTTCACTCTCTTGGTGAGTTTCAAACTAACTTTTAGACAGAATTGAATTTTAAGTCCGCAGCAGGAATGAAATCTTGAGAGGCTTATCTATAGGAGCACCTAGAGTGGTTACAGCCAAGGGGATGAAGAGGACTTTCCGGCACGATGAGGTGTTTTACTATTGCGGGCCGATGTGGAGTTCAATGGATATGGGTGTGACCAGTAGTGTTGCACATGAGACAGTTACAGAGATTGGGGTTATAGGTTCAGATCATTCGAGTTTATCATTATGTTGGTTATCTGAGGTTTTGGTAGATTGGAGATCTCATTTGCTTGTTGAGTACTCCAAGAACCGACACACTTGTGAGATTTTGGATGGTCACACACAGGATGATAGCTACAGATTGGAGGACGAGATGATCTTCTATCGGGAAGATTGTACCTTGTGCCAGATTCATGGTTGAGGATGGAGATACTACGACATGTGCATTGTTCTTCCATGACTGGACACTTGAGCTTTGATGAGACCTACAAGTTCATATGGGAGAGGTTCAGATGGCATGGGTTGAGGGAGGATATCCTCAACTTTATACAGGGATGTGCGGTTTGTCGTCATGACAAATCGGAGTATACAGGTTCATCATTTCCTGAGTCGACATGGGATAGCACTCCTATGTATTTTACTACTTCTATGCACGGTGAGCACTTCACCCATGTGCTAGTCAGTGGAGGGATGGAGTTGACTCAGTTACCTGGTTATTCAGTAGGTTCACATTCATCGCAGGAGGTGGACTATGTAGAGTTGATATTTCCGGTTGACCGTTTACGAGTCTTGGGATTTTCCCCCCACGGGACACATCGAGAGACATTATGAGGAGCCTTGCTCTCACATGAGTGTGGGTCAATTTGTGCTTATATGGGTTATTTCATAGGTTGATCCAGAGGATGCCATAGGGTTTAAAGTGGAATTTCGTACCCATGGGTTGACTAAAGAGGCAGTGATTGTGAGTGATCAAATGATGGCAACTTCACATTGGCAGGGATTGGATAGATTTCAGTGTGGATACTAGTAGAGGGTTGGTGTGGGTATCATACTACTTCAGGGCAACATTGCTGTCTACTCGGCATGGAGAGCATGATGATTACATAGGTTGTCTTGGTTACTTCGGATCCCACCGATCATTGAGTGATTGCATGGTGAGGAGGAGAGACTTGCCTTGTGGTATTAAATTTGCAGCAATTATTTTGATTGATTGTAGGATGAGGTGGAAAAACTTGCTTTGTGGGATTCAACTTCTCCAGCATGACAGGATAATGCTTGGGGTCAAGCATTTCTCGGGAGGGGAGGACTGTAATGTCCCCAATTTGAGCAGATGGCCTAGGAGGCTTTTCATCCGTCTTAGCCTTGGTCATGCCCAAGGGGCTAGTGACGTTGATGGTTATTGGGTATGGTTTGCACCTTCATTTCACTTATAGGTTATGTTTCGATGTTGGACACGTACTTTGAGGTGACTTAAGTGAAATAAGGTTGTGTGATGCTCCCCTATGGTACTTTATTATTCTATTTCTTCGTTGGGGGTAACTTAAGTGTACTTTTGGGCATAGTGGTGATAAAGTAACTTAAGTTATTTTATTATTATTCTAATTTTGCGTTGGGATAACTTAAGTGTACTTTTGGGCATAGTGGTGATAAAGTAACTTAAGTTATTTTATTATTATGTGGATTTTTCCCCAAGGAGGTCGATTAGGATTCTTTTGGGCCCTTTGTTGCAATGAAAAGTTATAAAAGGAAGCACTTAGGGAGAAAGGGGCATTCATTTATACACTCATTTTTTCTGATATTGAAGCCATTGTTGGTTGCATGCTTTTGCTTGTGGAGTAAGATCCCACAAGAACCTTAGCTTCGGTGGTGAGAGATCCACTCCTAGCTAGCAGAACACTCTTCGGTGGTGAGAGATCCTCCCTAGTTTGCTAATTTGGAGCTTTATTCAAATCAGGTTTTCAGATTAGAGTTATCAGAGAATTTCAAGGGTTTGCTCAGTGTTGGAGAGAGATTATTTGGTCCATACTTCAGCCATCTACAGATCAGATTATTCCCAGCGTTTGAGGCAAGCTTGGCGAATTCCAGGAGTTTCATTCAGTTTGGGCTTTATTTATTTTCAGATCTACTTAGGGTTTTGCAGCAATGTGTTTTCTAGGGTTTCTAGTTGGAGTTTTTCAGTTTTCCAGGTTGGATATGATTCGTTATAATTTAAATATATTGTTGTCCGAATTTCAGAATTTATAAAGATCATTTCAGCTCCTTGTGAATTTTTGGAATTTTTAGGCAGTTTCAGCAGTTAAAATAAATAAATAAAATCAGATTTGAGAGAAAAAAATTATTTCTCTCTTGTTTATTGTTCTAAATATTTTTCTAAGTTATTTGAAGCTTCTGGTAGTGTTTGAAATTATTATTTTGGAAAATACAATTTTTCTTTGTTTAAACATATTGCTGTCCTAAAAATCTCAGAAAAATCAGAATTTCAGTTCGCTTTTATTTTATATATTTTGTGAATTTCAAGTGATATACCACAAAGGATATTTCACTCAAAAGGGCAAAGCTCTCGGACTTTGCAGAAATGTGAACCCTTTACATGTGCTTTTGCACTTGCATTTATAGAAATTTGTAGAGAAAAGGAGAAGGGAGATCACATCCACCAATCACTGAATTCAACCACTCCACCATCACTAAGTATTGATCTCCATTGATTTTTACGGCCAGGTATGGGCACCATGGTTGTATGCCATTGATTTCACAGGCCAAGTATGGGTGCCATTCATCATTAAACTCTAGTTGTTGAAGTGGTTGAGTGCCCAGTTCGCGGTTTTGTTGTGCTTCACAGACTTTTGATATTCCGCCACCTTGATCCTGTCTTCTGTGGCTTTCTATCCTTCTTGGCAAACTCATGGCAACCCACGACTTTGTTTGTGACCTTAGCCTTGATCCACGAACAACATACTAACTTCATAATTCTTTTCACCACCCGCGACCTTCTTTCTTGTCTTCCGCAACTTATGCTTCATTCTGCGTAGTCTTCTGTGTTTCATGACATTTTTCCTTGTTACGCGGATTCCTTGTTGTATTTGCCTTATCTCTACTTTGCTTCGCATTGCTCCATAATGCTGCATAGCCTTTAACCTTTGTACCGCGGACCTCCTTTGTAGATCGCGTGTTTTCTTCGCTCTACGGATTTTCAATTTACCTTGTACCGCAGATGACCATATGTTTCGCGGTCTTTCTTTATTTTCCTCCCCACTCAACTTTGTCTTGTCCCACAGCTTTTGTTCCTTTTGTTGCGCAACTTCTTGTGTTTCTTTGTTACATGGACTTGAAAACCTGCGGAACTCTACACTTTCTTTGTTCATGCGAAACTATCTTTGCGAACCCGCTGAACACTTCTTCATTTCCGTGGAAGATTGGATTTTCTATGCAATGCCGCAAAGTACTTAGCCTTTGTTCTACGGCTTTTGAAACCCGCGAACACTACGCCCGGATTTATGTGGAACACCGATTTTTTCACCTTTGTGGCTTTTTAAACAAAAAGTGCCTAAGTCCTTGACTTAAATGAAGTTGTCAAAATAGCATGGGTGCTATTTTGGACAACATGTCCTAGGGTAAACAGTCAAATGAAGCAAGAATTCCCATGGCATGCACAAGCTTTGACTTTGAGGGTGCGTTTAATCATAACCAAGGAATGACACCTATGTATACATACATATATATTTGGAGTGTTATGGAGCTCCTCTATCTATCGAGAAGAATGTTGTGGACCTCTTCTTCTCCTTACCTTGCTATTGCAGACCAACCTGCTCTGATATGAAATGCGGGCAAAATTTGCTTTGTATTAGGATAGTTTATTGAAAAGCTTCCAAGGATATATATACCATAGTTTGCATACTCGTATTCGGCAAACCAAAATTATTTTGACTCGACAATTACTCGGTAAGACTCGCGAATATTCGGGAATATTCGCAACTTAAAAAATAGACAAATTTCTTTAAAAACATAAATTTTATGCAAAATATAGCTAGAAAATGTATCAAATGAGTCTGTAAAATGTTGGAGAAGTGTTTTCTATTAGATTTGCATACAAATACAATACAAAATCGCATCATCATGCGAATACAACAGCCGGTTGATAAGTGCTAGCTGTTTATCTTTTTGTTATCATAGTTTTTTCTTAAAGCTCTGACCAAATTTCACATTTGGTATTAGAGTGAGGTTAAAAATATAAAATGGAAAAGTGGGTTGTTAATTGTTACAAGGGAAATCAGTTTTCATTTCCCCCAATGGATTAGACTTTGATCATTTAACATATATTTGTAAACACTTTTCCATAGACTACAATATAGTACTAGCAAGGTTAAGTTTTTTTTGTGGTTAAGGTATTGTTGGTGTTATATGGATCAGATTTTACTTCTCTGTAATGAGCCATTAAAGTATAATTTAACTCGTCACGTCAATCGTAAAGGCCAGCATATTTTTCAAACAATTGGTCATTCATACCCATGTGATTTGAAATTAGATATCTGTTTATTAGTTTGATAGTTTTATATCATTTCATTACATCGTAAAATTTGGTATCACCATGTACTTCAGATCAAAGTAAATAAGCATTCTGTATTAAGATATTTCTTGGCCTGTGTCGTCCCTTTTTTATTGTCGTCATTCTCTCAACACTTATAATGCCAACCATCCAGTGATATTTGTATTACATTGCTCAAACTCTCTATTGCACTCAGACTCAGTATTTCCACAATGGATCCAGATACTTTTATTCCATTTCCTTAAAAGGACAAATTTCAGTGTTTCTCCCGTATATTCTGCATTTTTCTGTGATTTTTTCTGCGTATTCTGCGTATTCTGCGTCAGACAAGTTTAAGGCTCAGATTCGCGGAGTATTGGAGAATATTCGTTGAATATTCGCCAATACTTGGTGAGTTTGAGTTGGCGAGTTTTCCTTGCAGTATTTGGTTTTTCAAAATTTTGGCAAGTACTCATGCGGAGTTTCCCTTAATATATACAATATAATGTTCATTGTAATCCTTATTTTTAGGATACACAAACTTATCACCTACCGATTATTGCTCAACCACATTCTATTCTATGTGAGCCTTCTAACAAGCCTAGCAACTCGACCAACCAAGTTTACTATAGTAGGTTTAATAAATTCAACCTATTCACCATATTTAACCTAGCAATGATTTAATGTAATTTCTAATAAAGATGACACTTTTGGAGGAAGCAATGATGAAGAATAAAATTCAAATCCTTAACTCTTCCACTTTTACTTGTCTTCTTTAAAGGGCAAAGGAAAATCTCTATTTGGTAATTCTTATGCCTTGATTGCAACTTTGGAGTTTCCCATCCTACGAAGAAATAAAAATGCATTCACCCCTATTGTTGAACGTGAAACTTCACAATTTTTGTGGGGGAAATCTTCTCCTTTATCTTTGCCGGGATCCGACACCGTTGACCCAAAAGACGGAGAAGTAAATGATGTTTTATAATTACCTAATCCATCAGCCAATCTTCTCTCCATCTACCAAATATGTCATTCCAGAGGATGCTGAACACTGGACTTTTCTCCACATAAAGTTTTAGTCACAAGAGCAATTTGGCCATCTCAACTTTAGGTACTTGCAACAATTCAACACTCAAAATATGGTTATGGGCCTTTTTAAAGCCTTGTAGAGATGGAGTTTATGGAGGTTGTGTGCTTGGAAAACATTTCAGAGACAAGCTTGAGATGGGCAAGGCTTGGAGAGCCAAGGCCCCATTTTAGTTAGCTGGTGGCTTGATGTTTTCCCCTAAGATACCATTTTAGGGAGCAAAGTATGTGTTCAATTTTATTGATGGCTTCTCGAGGCAGAATTAGGTGTACTTCTTGAAGTACAAAAGTGATGTTTTTGATCACTTTGTAAACAGCTCTTTTGATTCAGTGGCTAACGACAGATAATGGGGGTGAATATGTGAACCATATTGTGTAACTTTTTTGCTACTTGTGGGGTATGGTTGCAACATATAGTCTCATACACACCTTAGCAAAATAGTGTTGCTGAATGGATTAATAACACATTGAAGAGAAGGTCAATTGCACTATTCAAGCCAAAACCATAACTCTAGAAGAGGCTTGTACAAAAAAAAGACAGATGTTTTCAACTTCTGCTTGTTTGGCAAAGAAGCCAGAGTGTTTATTCTTGATGAAAAATGCAAGGCCATGGAAAAGAAAAGAAAACTGCGCATCTTTGTTGGCCTTTGTTAGGATGTAATATTCTATTGTTTGTTTGACCAAGTACTCGTGAAGTACTTTATAGTTGAGATGTGCAAGTTGAGGAATGCTTTTTCAGTTGAGGAGCCGGAATCTTCTCCATATCCTTCTCCCATTGCACCTTCTTAAACCTTGCTCAAGCTCCTCCACCTCATGTGGTACAATCAATTCTAAAGTGGATCTAAAAGACCAGAGAAGTGAAATGTACTCCGGCAGCTGATCCTTGTGAGATTTATCGAGCTAGATCTGAGAAGGCCATTCTGGGTCATGTTGCTCATTATCTAGAATACAAAGACCCTTAAACCTTCAAAGGTGAAGTTGGAAAACATGAATGGAACGAGTTACGGCAACTGAATATTATCCTGCAATTAAGAATGATACTTGGGACTTAGTCCTCTTGAAAGGAAGAAAACTCGTTCCATACAAGTGGGTATACCAGACTAATTATACGGCAGATTATTTAGTTGAAAAGTACAAGATTCAATTTGTGGTGAAAGGATTCTCCCAAGTTGACGGGGTGATTATCTAAATACCTTTGCACTAGTTGCAAAGAGAAATTTCATACACCTTGTCCTTTCTCTTGCTGCATTACATTGTCAGAAAGTGCACCAAATGGATGTGAATAGTACCTTCTTGCATGGAGATCTGCATGATGAAATCTACATGGAGCATCTGCCAAGGTATGTTCATGACTCTTCACATGTATGCAGGATTTGGAGATCTCTATGATCTCAAACAAGGCCCTTGGGCTTGGTATGAGGACACTTATGTGCTTGCAACTAGCTTCTCCTAATGTTATTCAAACCACACCATGTACACAAAGAAGTTTGATGGTGAAATATTGATGATACTTGCATCACTAGAAGTTCTTCCTCTTTGGTTTAGGATGTGAAGTCGAGCCTCATGGAGCAGTTTGATATGCTGTACTTGTCATTTGTTCTTAGGTCTCACAATCTAAGACTAGGATACGTATTTATCATCCTAATTATGTGTTGGAAATGCTTTGATTCTTTATGATGCTTGACTAAAAGCCGGCCTTGACTCCCTCTGAGTCTGGAATCACATTGTTTACCACTTGTTCTACACCATCAGTTGATATTACATTGTACAAGCAGTTAGTAGGCAGCCTTCATTATTTTATTCACAACTGATCTGACCTGTCCTTTGCTGTTGGACTTGTCTCTTGCTTCATGTAGGATCCACTCGAGTATTTGTAAAACAAAAATTACATACTTTGAGATATCCAGGTATATATAGTACCAAGTTGAGTATACATAAGGGGGACTTGACTCAATTTTTGGGATGTATGGATTCTGAGTGAGAAGGTGATGTTGATTACAAGTCCACTTCTAGCCACGTATATCATCTTGATTCTTGTCTTGTCACTTGGTCCAGCAAGAAGTAGCATGCTATTTTCTTATCTTTCATTGAGGAGTATCATGGAGCAGTCAATGTAGGTTAGGAGGCTCCTTGGATTTGTCAAATTTTTGATCGATTTCAGCTTTCCACTGGATGAACCCACTACTCTATGCTGTGACAACCAGAGTGCTATCCACCTTACAACTCAATAGAGCTCCTGGGGTTGAGGAGCGCTCGACCAATGTCCCCTTCATAGTTCATAATTCTAGATATTATTATCTATATAGGGCGTAACACATCGACAATAGGGGTGGGGCGAGTCTTGAATTCAAGGGGTTGGAATGGAGCTACCTACTTTTATTCGGCTATTGCTGGGCCAATGCAATACAGTAGATGATCCATTCATATCATATAGAGAGAGGGGAGAGGCCCCCACCCATATATACACGATTGGTGACACGGGGTTAGTAGAGAATAGATTCCTTATCGATAATTTGAACGTTTGCATGATTCTGGAGTAGGGTGGGGGAGGACGCACCCACCTACTATATTCTAATTGGACCAGATGGACCAAACAACCTTAGCTAGGCCTGGGGATCGGACATGGGAGGGCGAGGGTCCATTCTCCAATCTCTATCTATAGAAGGGGACCTTGCTGACATCTCTAGCTGGCCGAATTCGATGATTTGCCTGGCCTATATCCTCTACATTAGATGAAGATTGGATGGACACACCAAAGAAATTAAGCTTCATATGCACTATATTCGATAACCCATTCTAGACTAGGTTGTCAATCTCGAGTGTTAGCACTTTGATGGTCAGGTTGTAGAGATGTTCGTTAAATCACTAGAAAAATTCAAGTATGATACTCTCCAAGATTTTCTAGGGGTGAAGGAAGTTTTCTCTGAGATGGGAATGCCTCTTATTCCTCTTTCCTCTTCACTTCCTTTTTCTATTCCCACATATATCTTAAGAGGGGATGGTAGTGTAGTTACAAATATCCAAGGTAAAAGCGTAACGTGGGTCTTGTATTTCAAGTTCTCAGTAACTTGAGTTTGGTAACTTAGGTTTTATAGCCTAAAATTAGTATGGTTAGCGTGCACATTGTCAATATGGCAGCTGTATACATGGTCAATTTGGTAGGTGTGTACACGGTCAATTTACTAATGTACTTCTCATTTGACAACTCGTGTTCATACAACTAAAACTATACTTGCCTCTTCAAATTGCTATAAATAGAGGTCAGTAGACATGGGCTTAGTAGTTTTAGAGCATGGACAAGCTCTTGTTAAGCTTCTTGGATTGTTATAAGAAATTGATGTTTCAATATGATAGAGTTGTTTTCTTTTTTAAAAAAAAAACAGCAAGGATTTTATATTAGATGGAATCCAAATATACATATATGGGTATGCCAAGCCTGAAAACTTTTGGTCCAAGCCCTAACATTATACAACAAAAAGGCAATTACAATCATCATAGAGAGCATTCCAAGTTGAGAATGTATCTGATATCGTCTTGTAGCTGGTTGGACCACCATAAAGGGGGTGATCCGTAACACAGGATATTCTGATTACGTAGTCTATTTCTCTTTGAGTCTGATTCACTGATTGTGTGGAAAGTAGTTTTGGTGAGAGTGATCTTGGTAGAATTAGCACAATTGAGGTGTAATCTCTTACATTGTGAGGATCCATTATGGTTCATTATGGAAATAATGCACTCCATTATAATTTATGCGAGATAGTGGTGGACAAAGGTCTATACTTATGACATAGACATCTAGGTGGTGGTTTGAAAGGGAAAATGGTTTAGACCTGTTGGTTCCTGTAATTGTCAGCTTCATTTTAGTGCCATATCAATAGATGTATTCTTATTTCCAGTTTAGATGGGCATTGGGTATCGGCATTTCAAGGAAAACATTTCTTCGTAAACCCTTCTTCTCGGCAGAATAGGGTTAAGTATTTGCTTGGTTTTATGCTTTCATCGAGGTTTTGGGGTTTTTGCGAGCTTAAGGTATAGGGCGGTGGGTGCTTTGATGTATTTCCAGGATCTCGGGCCATTTATGCAAATTAATTTTATGCTCTCTTTAAATGTCGTTCATTCGGGGTATGTGGCCAAGTTCTTGGCCACGTGTTATTTAAAAGGGAAAAAGGATAAAGTGAATGCATGGGGAAAGAATTAGTGATGTCAAAGTTTGTTTTATTCCCGAAAATGTGCAAATTACCAATTTGACCCCGAGGTCCGAAGTGATACATTAGAGTAACTCGAGATGTGGCAGGTCTTTAGCACCCAAAATTGAATTTGCATTTTTCCTTGCTTGGAAATATTTTAAGTATGAATTGAGGTTTTCATGGCGGGCTCGGACTCATGGTTGTGCAAAGTTGGTTAAAGTTTAATGCATTTTCACAATTGTCCGACGAGTGGTAAAATGAGCGGGAAGTGTTTGATCTTTTTCAATGGAAACCCAAGGTTGATTTAGCAATTAATTTCTAGATTCATTTTGTAGGATCACTTAGAATTGTGCAAAGCTGTTTATGGTGCAAGTATATGTGAGTATGGAAGTAAATTGTGCATCTCAATAGCGCTAAAACAGAAAAGAGAAGAGACATTCCATGCGAGAAGGAAATAAATGAATTAGAGTGATGTATCTTATAAACAAAATGGGGTTCTCTTTATAGGGGCCCCTGCCCTTGAAGATACATACAAACATGAAATGACAAGAATACAAATGATTTCATTAGAGACATGGAAATAAATTTTCGAAGTCACAATTTTCCCGTGAAGGTTGGTGCACACCTCAATAGATGGTCCCAATGAATGAATAAAATCTTCATGGGCCACGACACTAAAAACAAACTAAATGTCTCCCCTGGCCTCGTGACATCTCCTTCTCCAAATTTTAGGAATCTCCACCATGGTCCATTAAGAATTTGGGTGAACTCCCTCTTTTTCTCGAGTGAATTCACCCATTCAAAAAGAGGGAGTCCTCTTAAATAAACTTTTTCCTATGAGTAGTGAAGCGTTGAGCCGTGAGTGATGGAGTTGCTTCACTAGGGTGCATCATCCGTGGCGATTCTCCGTTTCTTGGGGAAGAACATGGGTGCTCATTGTGGCTTGAAGTTCGGCCAAGGCGTTTCCAGGCCGAAAGCCACTTTTCTATATATTGATTGTATCCAAACCAGAGGGCTGTCCTTTTTCTTCCAATGCACTCGATGGGCTTGTTACGGGGAGCTCTGTGTAGTCATTAAGGCGGGGTTGTAATAAGATTTGTTCATATGCCATCGGTTTCACGGGCTTATGGGAAATGATGAAGCAATGTTGTTTAAGTGTCCTATGCTTAGGTGGTATTAAGGCGGATTAAATGAAAATGAAGAGTTTGGAAAAGAGGGAATGAGGCACATATACCAGACAATCGATTTAGGAAGGATGGGATTATAATATCCGGGAAGGAATTATTCTAGAGGGTTGACCACGGCATTTGGCACATTGAAGATGTGCTTGATGAACTCTTCATTTGGGCTGTTTGATTTGGAAAAATTCACCTAGATGGGTGAGTTCTTCATTGGTAGGTCTTGATCTTAGGGTGCGGAAGCCATCACGGAGAAGTTAATGGAAGCAAGGTGCACCAACTCGCTTGGTGGAATTTGGGTGGTAAATTTGTGGCCCGTTGTGCCACGCTTAAATAGGCAATTTTCATTAGGGTGACGTGTCTTGGAAAATCGTGCCACCATAAATGTAATATCCATCCTAGTTCGGAAGGCACGAGTGGGAGTTAGATTGAAACTGGTTATTTATTTAAAGCATGTCACCGGAGATTGAGTAAATATCCGCATCTTTAAGGAATGTCTTGTCAATTTAAATCTTTTGGCCATGTCACATTTACTCGCATGTGTAAAATTTGATATTAAATAAAGGTGACATGTAAAATATTATGCTTCGTCATAATGGCATGATGGTGATAGGATGACGGCAAAGAGATTAAGGGTTTCATGGGAAAATATTCCCATATTCTTTGGAATCTTCGGGTGATGCCCTGAGTTGAGTTGGAATCTAGAAGATATTCTCTAAAACCCTAAAGTGGATAATGTTGTATAAAAGGAAAAAAAGGGGGTTTTAGGAGGGAGAGGAGGCTTTGGGGAAATACTCTTCGAGTTCTAGGATTTTTCAGATGCATAATCGACCATGGAAATTTGCACTTTCGTGATGTAGGCATTGTTGTGTTTCCCATTCGCCTGGAATTCATGTTAAGGTGATTGCTCATGTATAGTCATTAAAAGCTTTGAGAGCATATATATATGTTTCCCTTGTTCTTTCCAAGTTTAATGGGTTTATCCTAAACAACCTACTATAATTATTTTGGTTATGCTTTTCTTGTGGAATGATTTTAGGGGTAAAATACCATGTGTCATTTTCATTCAGATCTTGTGTAAGTTATGGCTGTAATTTTATATGAAGATACCCTATTGTTGTTTAGGTTTTATTAGGGTGGTGTGGGAGGTTAATGTCCTTTGGGGTACTTTAGGATGTTATCTTCGGGACCTGTAAAATTCCTTACTAACTAAACAAGACTAGGTGTTGTGTTTATTTATCTTGGGGTCCCTTGATTTAAAACACTCAACATAATTTGCACATGGTGATTTAGTCTTAGGGGTACTGAGCTAAATTATCAAGGATCGGGATTGTATGTTTGTTTTGAGGTTCCTCGCGACTAATTCCTGTAGAAGTCCATTTTATGTATCCCCTATCTTCATGAAATGACAAGGGCATTGTGACCAAATGGTTGATATGTTTCTTGACCCTCCTAGTCCCTTTGACATTTTATTTCTTCCTCTTTGCAACCCTATCTCCACCTCACAAATTTACATTAACTTCTTTGAGTACCATAAGTGTTTGTGTGGATCTCACTTCACTTGTTCATTTTATACAGATCCACTTGTGAAAATACATTGTCAATGCACATACCTTAAGTGTTTTCACTCATTATTTAAATCCTTAATATTATCCTAGAATGATTCATGTAGATCCTTGGGGTTAATGTGTGGATCATGTCAAACTTGCCTTTAGCGACCCGTATCGGGGTTCCCGGGTGCTTGCAGTGCTTTGTGACCACTCTTTTGAGTGAGTGTTGCATTCGGTGGTTGCATCCGACCCTCAATTGTTTCCTAGTGGACTTGAGATAATCTCTCGATTCCCTCCCCTATCTTGTACCCTTTGGGTCGCATCTTGGGTCCTTTCACCCTGACTTAGGAAGAGTCAAAATTAGTAGGAAATCAGCCACACCTTTGTTAAGGTGCCTCCCCATCACTCCCTTAGAGAGAGTGGAGGAAGAAGACCCCATCCCCCCGGCTACATAACGAAAATTCATGGGTCCATCCTCTCACCCCATCCCTATACATCCGTGCCCCCTCTCTCCCCTGGGTGTAAATCTGGGAGCCAACACCCATCTATCATGCATTTTTGAGGAACTCAAATCATTGATCACTTGGGTTTTCAGTTTGATCTTCTTATCCTATTTTATGTAATCTTAGGAATCACGTGTTGGAATAGTCTACCTTTGGGGCTTCATGTGATTTAATTTTCTAGGGTCATGACTCTAGTGGTGAATCCATTATCCTTTTGGTTGTAGTGGACCAATATTCTTCATTTAATGTGTTGCAATTGATTTTTGTGTTATATTTGAGTCTATACTCTAGGTTATATCATTGTGTTCCTCAAGTTTTAAGGGGTAAGTGTTTATTTGTAAGAATTGGTTTTTTGTGAACCTATCCATGGGTATCTATGATGGTGGTGTGGTGTGTTCTTCTCTTAAGGTCCCTTTTAGATCAAATGCTTTTAGGCCTATAGGGGTAAAATTGTCTATTTTTCAGGATATGGAATCAAGCTTAGAATGCCTTTTTTAGGGATATGGCAATACCTATGTGGAACAACATCTTGGTTTGTTTGAGAAGGTGATGCATGAATATGAGGTAAGATACGATGATGTTTTCATGAATTTATTTGTGCATACACTACAAGAAGATTCTAGGGATTGGTTTAATTCCTTACCTCAAGGTTCATTACATTCATGGAATAAAATGGTAGTAATGTTTAGAGATCAATTCAGTGATGATCTTGGTTTTCTTCTTCATGAGCATGGTAGCAATATTGTGGGCCTGGTTGAAGAAAGGAAGATCATGGGTTTAAGAATGAAGAAATTGGGATTACATAACAAGTATCATTTGTAGAGTCGTTGATTGAGAGCAATATTGAGAAGAATGACTATGCTGGTTATACCAATTTATGGTGTGATAAATGCTTTATGCTTCATGCTCCCTATGGTCTAGATGGTGTGCTTAATGTTGAAAAATTGGAGTTAGGAACTAAAAAATATTGTGTACTATATGGCTAGATAAATATAGAGATGGGATATCTTCTATTGATCTTTTGTGTGCCAAAACAACAAATGAATTTTGGATATCCTCACAAGAGTGTGTTGCTCTCTTATGGAAGGAAATGATACAACAGGGTTAGACTCAGGTTGTGGTTCTCTCAGTCATGACTTTGTTTGGTTAAAGGATGAAATGATTACTAAATATGGTGGGGTATTCCCTCAATGGAAGATAGATGCCTATTACTTGATAGTGGTGGAGTAAGAGAAGAGGTTTAAATTGTGGTGTAAGTCATCAAGTAAATCCGTAATGAGGCATTCATGGATAGATTAGAAATATTTTGTTGACATGGATGTATGTGATTTAGTTCCTCCACCTGATTTTAAAATTGATACAATGGCCTGGGATGTTGAGGAAGTTTTCTTTGATGACAAGTGTATCAAGAATTTTATACTAGATGGCGAAGACAAGAGGATGGCGATATGTTTCTATTTTCTAAAAATATGTGTGTTGAATTGCATATGGAACCAGGCCGAATGTTTGTGCTCCTTATTTTTGATCAAATGGTTGAACATCGGTTGTCACACAGGACCTCTAGAGATGGAGCAAGTTACTTTATATGTTGGTAGTAATGTGTTGGTCGCAGAAGGTTCTTGTTCGTTGAGACATGAGACAAAAGTGTGTTTGAAGGTTGATGTTTTCCCTTTGTTTGTTGAGCATGGTGTGCAAAGGATAAAAGGCCTCCTCAAACATGGATATGGTAAATATAATAAAAAGTGAGTATATAGACTTTTGTCTTAGTGCTACTTGTTATTTAAAGGGAATTGATTAAATGGAAACTTGTCTAAAATTGAAGGGCATGAACAAGTTAGTCATCTTGGGATACACCTGAAGTTTTTAAGATTGTTGTGTTTTAGAGTATGTAGTGAAGATGAAGATGTTCGTGGACATGTTTTGCCCTAGTGCACAAGATCTTTGTTGGTTGATTTGAACGATGGTTTATTATCATTACTAAAAGGTGATTTGTGTGTTAGTGATGGCGGATTTGATGATTTGTGTTCCAATTGAAATGGTTAGGATCATTACCCGTAGGTTTAGCTTGTTAACTCGTGTCTCTTGATTGGAAAAGTACGTATTATTGTGGGATCGGGGTGGTTTTTAGGAAGTTTTTCGGGTCCTCCATGACTCAGCGGTTTTTTTACAATGTATAGTTTTTGCTTCTTTTTAGTTCTTGTTTTGTTTTACCAATGTGTTTTTGGTTGTTGGTGTTGTTGGCTCTCGTTGTGGTGGTCACTTGTTTGGACTCCGTTTCCCAATGGATAGGTGTCTGGGCGTCTTCTCCTGTGTTGTTTGTGTTCTTTGGACTCGCTGGGGAGTCCATCCCCGAGTTGGAGCCAATGTTGGTACTTGTAATTATCGGGCTTCATTTCAGTGCCATATCAATGGATGTGTTCTTATTTCCATTTTAGATGCACACTTTGGTATCGGCATTTCAAAAAAAAATTTCTTTATAAACTCTTCTTCTTGGCGGAATAAGTTAAGTATTCGCTCGGTTTATGCTTTTATCGAGATTTTGGGGTTTTGTAGAGCTTAAGGTATGGGGCAGTGGGTGCTTTGATGTATTGTTGATAGGATCTCGGGCCATTTATGCAAATTAATGTCATGCTGAAAATCTTTCGGCATTCATTCGGAGTACGAGTTGGGTTCTTGGCCCCTTGTTATTTAAAAGGGACAAAAGGATAAAGTGAATGTCCGGGAAAGAATTAGTGATGTCAAAGTTTGTTTTATTCCCAAAATGTGCAAATCACCGGTTTGACCCCAGAGGTCTAAAGTGATATGCATTAGAGTAACTTGGGATGTGGCAAATCTCCGGAGCATGGGGTTAGGTTTCAATTTGCATTTTGCCTTGATTCAAATTTTTTAAGTAAGAATTGAGGTTTTCATCCATTAGCTGGGTATACTCATGGTTGTGCAGTTGTTTAAATTTTAATGCATTTTCACAATTGTCATAGTAAAATGAGCGGGTAAGTGTTTTTCTTTTTGGATGCGAACCCAAGGTTGATTTAGTGTGCAATTAATGGAATGCTAGATTCATTTTGTATGGGATCACTTTCAATTTTGCAAATTTGTTTACGGTGCGAGTATATGTGAAATATGAAAGTAAATATGTGTGTCTAATAACGCTAAAACAAAAAAGAGAGACATTCCATGCATTGAAAAAGAAAAGAAATTAATTAGAGTGATGTATCTTATAAACAAAATGGTGTTCTATTACATGGGCCCTGCCCTTTAAGATACATACATGAAATACATGAAAAAGAATACAAATAATTTCATTATAGACATGGAGGTCAATTTTTAAAGTCACAATTTAACTTGGGAAGCGCACGCCTCAATAGATGGTCCTTGCGATGAATAAAGTTTCATTGTCCACGACATTAAAAATGAACTAATGTCTCCTTGCCAAGCCCCGTGACATCTACTTCTCCATCTCGGTACAAGAATCTCCACCGCGGCCATTAAGAATTTGGGTGAACTCCTCTTTTTCTCGAGTGAGTTCACCCATTCCGAAAGAGGGAGTGCTCTTATATAAGCTTTTGTCCTATGAGCGTGAAGCGTTGAGTGTGAGTGATGGAGTTACTTCGTTGGGTGCGTCATCCGTGGCGATTCTTTATTTCTTGGGGGAAGAGCTTGGGTACTCATTGTGGCTCGAATTTTAGGCCAAGGTAGTTTCCAAGGCTGAAAGCCACTTTTTTGTATTATTTGTATCCAAACCAGAGGGTTTCGTCGTTTTTCTTCCGATGCACTCGATGGGCTTGTTCTGAGGAGCTCTGTGGTGAGTAAGGCGAGATTGTAATAAGCTCTGTTCATATGCCATTGGTTGTCATGGGCATATGGGAAAATAATGAAGCCAATGTTGTTTCAGGTTTCCTATGCTTAGGTGGTATTCTAGGATTAAATGAAAATGAAGAGTTTGGAAAAGAGGGAATGAGGCACATATCTCATATAATCGATTAAGGAAAGGATGGGATTATAATATTCGGGGAGGAATTGTCTGGAGGATCGACCACGGCATTTGGCATACTAAAGACGTGCACGATAAATGCTTCCTTTGGGCATTAATTGGAAAAATTCACCTAGATGGGTGAGTTCTTCATTGGTAGGCTTGATCTTAGGGGTGCGGAAGCCATGGCGGAGAAGTTGTTAATGGAAGCATGGTGCACATAGCTTGGTGGAATTTGGGTGGTAAATTCATGGCCCGTTGTGTCACACTTAAATAGGCAGTTTTCGTTGGGGTGACGTGTCCTGGAAAATCATGCCACCATAAATGTAATATCCATCCAGATTGGAAGGCACGAGTGGGAGTTAGATTGAAATTGGTTATTTATTTAAAGCATGTAACTAGAGATTGAGTAAATGTCCATGTCTTTAAGAAATGTCTTATCAATTTAAATCCTTTGGCCATGTCACATTTACTCGCATGTGTAAAATTTGATATTAAATAAAGGTGACATGTAAAAGATTCTTCTTCTTCATAATGGCATGATGGTGACAGGTTGGTGGTGAGTGAAATTAAGGGTTTTGTGGACAAATATTCCTCAATATTCTTTGGAATCTCCGGTGGTGGCCTGTGCGTGAGTTAGTTGGAATCTAGAAGGATATTCTCTAAAACCCTAAATTGGATAAGGTTGTATAAAAGGAAAAAGGAGGATTTTAGGAGGAAGAGGAGGCTCTTTTAGGAAAGACTCTTCGGAGGAGTTCTGGGATTTTTCAGATGCATAGTCGACCATGGAAATTTGCACTTTTGTGATGTAGGTATTGTTGTGTTTCCCATTCTCCTAGAATTCATGTTAAGGTGATTTCTCATGTACAATCATTAACAAGCTTTGAGAGCATATATATATATATATATATATTTCTCTTGTTCTTTCCAAGTTTAATGGGTTTATCCTTAACAAACATCTTTGTAATCTTTTTGGTTATGCTCTTCTTGTGGAATGATTTTTAGGGGTAAAATATCATGTGTCTTTTCACTCAAATCATAATGGTTGTATTTTATAAAGATACCCTCTTGTTGTTTAGGTTTTGTTAGGATGGTGTGGGAGGTTAATGTCCTTTGGGGTACTTTAGGATGTTATCTTCGGGACCTATAAAATTCCTTACTAACTAAATAGTATTGGGTTGTGTTTATTTATCTTGGGGGTCCCTTGATTTAGAACACTCAACATAATTTGCACACGATGATTTAGTCTTAGGGAAACTGAGCTAAATTATCAAGGATCGAGGATTGTATGTTTGCTTGGAGGTTCCTCGCGACCAATTCCTTGTGAGAAGTCCATTTTATGTATCCCCTATCTTCATGAAATGACAAGGGCGTTGTGACAAAATGGTTGATATGTTTCTTGACCCTCCTAATTCCCTTTGACGTTTCAGTTCTTCTTTGCAACCTTGTCTCCACCTCACAAATTTACATTAACTTCTTCGTGTACCATAAGTGCCCGTGCGAATCTCACCTTGCTTGTTCATTTTATACAAATCCGCTTGTGAAAACACATTGTTAATGCACATACCTTAAGTATTTTCACTCATTATTTAGAATTCCTAACATTAGCTTTGGCATGAATCATATAGATCCTTGGGTGTTAATGTGTGAATCGCATAAAACCTGCCTTTAGCAAATCCGTATTGGGGTTCCCGGGTGCTTGCAGTGCTTCGTGACCACTTTGTCGAGTCAGTGCTGCATTAAGTGGCTGCATCCGACCCTCGATTGTTCGTCCTTGGTGGACTTGGGACAAAATCCCGATTTCCTCCCCTATCTTGTACCCTTCGGGTCGTCTCTTGGGTCCTCTCATGCTGACTTAGGCAGAGTCAAAAGAAGTAGGGAAATCAGCCACACCCTTTGTTAAGGTGCCTCCCCGTCACTCCCTTCGAGAGAGTGGACGGGCGAGCGGAGGAAGACCCTGTCCCCGACTACATAACGACAATTTGTGTGGGTCCATCCCTCTCACCCCGTTCCCTATACATCTGTGCCCCCTCTCTCTCGGGGTGTAAATCCAGGAGCCACCGGACCCCGTGCATTATAGGCTTTTAGTGAGGTTGCCAAGGTGATAGATCTATAGTGGCGGGTGTAGTTCTAATGTGCAATTTTCAAAATCAAGTCTTTTAAATGATGTGGGATTATATCTATATGTGTGAGTACATTTGTGCCTAATCCCATTGTTTACAAAATATTTACACAAATTTAAATCCAATGACCATGGAAAACTCTATCATGCTTAAAAACAAGACAATGCTAAGGATGAAGCCTAGAGTCTTTAAGTGAGAGCCGAAATTGAATACTAATGTATATTTTGAAATTTGTGTATGAGATAAAAAAATTCAGTCAACAATCTTACATTCATTGTTGTTAAGGTTCTATAGGTATTAGCGAATCAACATCATTGTGCATATCTCAATTAGGCTTTGTTGGATGGGTCGATCTCTAGAAGGAAATCACAAGCTATGCATATGTGGGATTATTAGCAAAATGCAATCCATCTTTAGCAAGGAGGCCATCTTCTCCTTAAATCGTGTAATTTGGGCATCAGGTCCTAGTTTGGTTGCATGAGATCTAGTGGCTTCCTATCAACATGATCATGAAACACAAGATGATAGGAGGAAGAATTTTTTATTTGTTAAATTTTTAAATCTATTAAAAAGTGTTTGAAATATAACACTCCCTTATCATAATGAGGTTCATTTGAATAATTTTCCATAAACTAAACACCTCTTTTTTAAGTCATTTAGCCCATGGTCATATGATAATATAATGTAACACCGATCATTAACAGTATGAGGCACTAATTATTTAAACCCCTTGATGCTCGACTCTTAGTCACATTAAGTAGGACATTTGATCAAATGCTTATAGTAGTAGGTGTAGACACTCAAATATGGAAATTTACCCTTTGGCACTATTGATTGTGACTTTGTTCCTTTCTTTGAGACAAACACCCAAATCCTATCCCCACTCAGTACATCTTGCTATCTCTTTCCTAACTTGCTTATTCCCACGCATTGATGTGTTGACAAACTCTGATTGTAAATACATAAGATCAATACTTAAAATTTTCTTTTCACTGTGCGACTTTCAGATTTCATTCACCACATCCCTGTTCAAAACTGTACAACTAGGTCAAGATGTGAAATCTGGTCCTGGCCGACTTGTATGGTCTTGGACTAGTAACACATCTTCCAACTTTGCTTTCGATGCAATAAAATTTGTTGTGTCTATTCATCTTCCTGGGTCAACCTTATCATGATAATTTACCTTTGGAACCCTATATAAACAAGTTAACATCACCTTATTTAGTCACTTGACAAGCATATAGCAAATCACTTGGCACACTCATTGCAATACTCACAAAAGGCACTAAAGGCTCCCTAAATCTTCTTAAAGTTGATGCACATCCATTAGGGCAGCCACTACTATTGTGGTTCTGAAGCACTCAACTAGGTCAAAGAGTCTAGCTTCCCTCATTTCCAAGCACACCAAGATCCCTACTTCAAAGTCTTAGTAAGAACACAATCCTCTCAAGCATGTTTAAAGTGGTTCAAGTTGCCAACTAGTTAAATTCATATAGATGTTACATGTTAGGTGGAGAACTACGTGTGGTTTGAGGCCTCTTGAGTAGTGTTGACGTAGGCAGTGCATGGATTGCACTTTAACCTAAACACTAACTTTCTTGTAGGGTCTTCCACCCATGGTTAGGGTTTAAGCGTGATTCAATTGATTACAGATGGTTTCGAGATTGTGTGACACTTAGTGTTTGACAATGAAATGTATTTCTAGGCCATCGAAGGACAAAGCAAGTTCAGCAAAACCCAAGAGCAAGTAGGTCTAAGACAGTATAAAAGGTCTTCGACCGTACAACCGTTCAACCGTTCTTGGCAGACCTATACACTCTTGAACCAAGAGATTTTCTGGTGAGAGTCTCTAGAAAGAAGCATCTTCAACCTTCGCAATCCCAAATTCTCTAGTTTGTGCACCCAGATCTCTCATGTATAGTATTATGCAGCTAAGAACATCTTTTCTCTTGTGTTTTGTAACTTGTAGCATTTTGCAATCATTAATTCCAGGCACCGATACAATACTCTGATATAGTATAGTTAATGTTGGAAGTTAATTGATTAGAATAGCTCCTAGTTTCAAACATTACATTCCTTTTTAGTGTTGTGCATTCCATAATATTTATTTAAAAGATAATCAAACCTTAAAAAGGGTGTAAACAGTAGGTGTTAGAGTATTTTAACTCGCTTCGTTGTACAACTTAGCTATGTGGAAGTATGTGCAACTTAATAATGGTGCTAACAACAATTTTAATTTTCTAACTAGTCCAGGTTAGAGAAAATAGGGGTTTTGGTCCAATTTGACTTGACTCTGATTGGGAAAATCAGATATTAATTACGATGGGATCCAAGGACTTGATGTATCCAAAGATTTTGAACTCAAACTTTTATCATCATGAAAACGTAAAGGATTTTAACGAATGTTACTATCAAAATAAATACAAATGATGATGAGATGGTGATATTATTATCTTAAATTTTCTCCAAGTGGCATGTTCTCCTAGTTTTTATGTTAACATCGTCTTCCATCACTTTGCAGATGCAGTGTATTAATTTATGGTAAGTAAAGGAATGTTATGGACGATAACATGTCTTCTCTGGTTCTTGTCCGAAAGTGAAGTCCTATACCAGACTGTAACATTATCAAGTTTTTGTTGGGACTGAATGTGGTTACTATGCAGGGTAGTACCCTAGGATTAAGTACTATCTGTTGTCTTGGCTATGTGCCTCTTCAAACAAGGAGGGAGTTAAACATCATGAAGATTCATGTCTTCGAAGGAAATGCATGAATTGCTTCCATTGATGCTTCTCTTGAAGGATTTGACATTCGAATTTGCAAGTTTTATTTGTTCTTTGTTTGTCTTCTATTATGAACAATAGTTGGAGTCTCAAAATATCTCAGGAAAATAAAATATAGTAAAGACACAACCCACTTAGATTGGATTCAAATTGTCTTTTGTTCACCTCAAAAAAATTTGCTTCCCTTTTCTTTGAGGCTCTACTTCTAGAAGCTTTTAAGTTTCTTCAACGGATATGTCTAAATAGGACCCTTAAATAAGCATAACTCCTTCTGCCTTGAAATTTACCAGAAACCTTATCATTATCAATACATTATGTTGATATTCTTTTGAGGCATGCTTTTTCCATGAAGATCTACAAGCTTCCTTCCCTAGAGTCTAATTGCTAGGCATAATTTTCTCTGTTTCTTCCTTTCTGTTCTGGTCCTCTTTGAAGGAAGTTTTCTTTCGTAGACTATGTCTTGTCAACCAGGAGAATGCTTCAACTTGGCTCTAACATTATTACAAGACTAGAACTCCACACTTGGAGCAATATACTTTTATGAACAGCTCAATGAATAGCTATACAAGAAAATCTCTCTCATGCACTTGAAGAATACACTTTAGGAAAAAAATTGCCCATCTGTATTTAAAAGCACATCATTGAGAATAATGTTTTTACAGAGCAGGATTCTAGAACATGATGCAGAGCTATAAGTAAACTAAGGTAATGCAATGCAATCCTAGGTAGATGGAAAGTTATGCAACCCATCAGCTAATATGACACCAATTGTGCTCACGTATGCTCCATGTGTGTTAGGGGCTTGCACATATTACCACTTCTTTGTCATAACTCTAGGGCCACATGATAATTTCCTTAGTGTCTTTAAGTTACTTTCAAACAAAATGTAAGAAAATGCAAAAGTCATGCCAGACTAGCCATGATGGTGTCTATATCAAACTAGAAACTCAGAATGCCCTTCTATCTCTTGTCCTATTTCGATTATGCATAAATTATGTATTAAATCATGCAGAAATGTATGTACATTGCCCTATTTACAAATTCCATAATTTCCATGTGAGTCTATTGGTAACGAGTCATGTGTGAATGAACCATGCAATGCACATATGCAGTGTTATAAAGGTGTTTGCTTAGAATGTCCTTATCTCTAGTCCTATTTCGCTTACCCATGTAAGTTCCCTTATAACCCCACACCTACCAAAACCATTCAGAAATGTATGTACATTGCCCTATTTAAAGCTTCCATAATTTCCATGTGAGCCCATTGGTAATGAGTTGTGTAAATGAATCATGCAATGTGCATATGCAGTGTTGTAAAGGTGTTTGTTTTCAAGACATGCCTCAGACAAACCAACAGCTAAAGGGCATTTGCTTGTGTGATTATCACGAGCCATGATATGCTCCTTTGACATAAATACTCCTGGCTTCTGTTCCTTCTTCCCAGTATTGCCAGCCTGAACACTATAAAGTCAATCATCTAGGTTCATGATGACACATAGCTGCACAAGAAACATACTCAAACAAGATGTAGTGATAATATAAAATTCAAAAACAATGTCAGGAAGGGGAATAAACCACAGTCTTCATTATAGTAAGTAAAGAATGAATGCAGACATGAAAGGACTGCCCACAATATTCTTATGGATTTGTTTCCAAAACTAGACTGATTACATAAGATATATGCTATACCGTAATATTGGATTGTAGCAGCAGCATGAAAAAATCCAAAGCTAGGGCACTGCTAGGGCTTGGGCATTAGGATCTATTGGAAAGTGCATGATGCAGAGAAGCAAGCTGTAAGCTTACTTGTAAGTACAATATTTCCTTCCACAGCCCATATATCTGTAAATAATTAAAGAATATTGTCCTTAGTTCCATTGGAAATTGTTGGGTGAGCTGCTTGGTAGTGTTCTCACTTCTCCCTATCATCAGCACATCTGTCAAAGTTTGCACTATAAATTAGTTTTGCTGACAAAGATTTTCATGCCCCCTTGGCTCTTGAGTGATGACAGGTACTTGACGCACCTCAGTTCGCCATTTTGGTGCTTTTTGGTCTTCTGGAATCCTCAGGGTTAGGAACCCTCATTTTGTCTTATCATGTCTGTTGGCTTGTCCTTGTTTGGTCAAGGACATGATAAAAGGTGCATATGCAGTGTTGTAAAGGTATTAATGTCAAAGAAATGCATCAGGCAAACCATCAGCTAAAGGGCATTTGCTTATGTGACTAGCACGAGTCAGGATGCCCTCCTGTTACATAAATACTCCTGAATTCTACTTATCCTTCCTAGTATTGCAAGCCTCAACACTATAAAGTCAATCATCTAAGGCTCATGATGTACAGATTTGCACAAGAAACATACTCAAACCAGCCATAGTGATACTATAAAAATATTGCCAGGAAGGATAAATGAACCAAAAGTTTTCGTTCTTACAATTAAAGATTAAATGCAGAAATAAAAGTACTGCACACAATATTCTTATAGATTTGGTCCCAAAAGTGGACCTATTGCATAAGATATGCACTATACCTTATTATTGGGTTGTAACAGCAGCATGAAAAAACCCAAAGCTAGTGCGAAACCCTTATCAATCACTTGTAAGTCCAATATTTCTTTCCACGGCCCATAAATATGCAAAAACTAAATAACGTAGTCCTTAGTTCTGTTGGGAATTGTTGGGTGAGGGGCTTGGAAGTGTTCTTCCTATTATCAGCACCTGTCAAAGCTTGCACTGTAAATTAAATCAGCCTAGAATGAATTTCAAGCCCTTGTGGCTCTTGAGTGATGACAGGTACTTGGCTCACTTCAGTTCTTCACCTTTTGACGCTCTTTCGGTCTTCTGGAATCCTCAGAGTTAGGAACCCTGTTTTTGTCTTATTATATCTTTTCTCTCGACCTTGTTTGTTTATAGTTGGCGTATTCTTTCTTTTTCTTTATCATGTTTTACATTTTCCCAAATCAAACCCACTTCTGATATATTTCCTTAATAGATCCTTCTTTTCCTGGTTTGAACTTTGAGTAATAAACTTAAAGGCATAACATATTAACTGAGGGTCTAGAGGATCTGTAGGGGACTGAGTTATGCCTAATTGTGGGATGTAACAAGAATTCATATTCGTGATTAGATGGATGCTCGAGCAATGCCAAAAACAGTGATCAAAATTACCATTTGATGATGGTATGAGGCCAATAACACAATTTGCTGGGCTGAAAATGGAATCGAGAAGGTACATCCATGTGATAAATGTATACTCAAGCCTATCTTTAACCTAATGAGCTTCATATTTGTGCCTGAATTCAAACTTAATACATGTTATTGTGATGTTCTAGTGGGTTGAAATTCTTGAACTACAACAATCAATTTGCAATACAAAATCAACAAAAAAACAACTTGCTTATAAACAAGTACAAAAGGGTCCTTGAGTTTCTTTGAATACCAATTGTATGTACATGGCATCTCAATAAGGCTCAGGCAAAAATGAATTCAATTCTAAAGAAGAATTTTCTTAATGTCATATGTGAAAACAACATGATACAACTTGCTCGGCTTTAAAAAGAAATGGTAGGTAGTGCATAGCTCACTTTGCTGGCAGCCAGTGCTGGACTTATATAGGTTTGATATGCAAGGGACTTATCAATGCCGGTAAACTTGGATCCCAGTATTCAAACTAAAAATAAATTTAAAATCAAGACCTAATCAACAGTGGTTAACTTTTTCCCTTGATAAATAGGAAGTTCTGCCAGTTCCTTCTGCTCACATTTATGTTTCATGTTAATGTTTTAGAATGGTTTACAATGCTTAGTCTCATCAATTGCCTCACAATTTTGTTTTCCTTTTTGTTTGCAATTAATATTAATAAATTGCATTTCACATTGGAGTTTATACCATTCCTATGTATATTTGATATCATTTTTTTCTATACCCAACTGGAGTATTGCTTATTTAGATAATATGGTTCTTATATAGTTGGAACAGTTTCTCTAATGGTATATTTTTTCTTATCTTGTTCTGTGCAATGTTGCAACTAAGAGCTCTTCATTTTATTCTTTGTATGAACAAAATATTCAATGTCATGGTACCTAGTATTTAGATAATGTGACAAATTCAAGGCAGAGTAAAAATTCTTGGCAATCACTTTCAATATATTCCAGTTATTTATGCTTTGTTCTTTTCCATTTATGTTTTGATAATTAGTTATTTAACTTGGTGCATGCAGACGTTTGGGTTATCATGTATCGGCATTCAAGGGCATGGCTTCTTTTATCCTTGTTATGGATTGCAACAGTGCATACCCAATTAATCACACAGACCTCTTTGGATCTAAATGCTGGAAAAATCAAGTCTGCTGTCTTCAAATCCCCAGCATTTACGTTGGGACATGGACAGGTTCAAGATAAATTTTACTATGGTATTGATTTTCCCAAAGGCCACATTGCCCTCAAGGGTTTTGATGCCGAGGTTGTAGATGAAAATGGAAATTCAATTCCTTTGTCTGAGACCTATCTGCATCATTGGGTAGTAGATAGATTTTACCACAAAACATCTCTAACAGAAGAACAGACCAAGCCGATCACTAAGAGACTTCACAGTTCAGACTTTATCTTAGCGGGAAATGATGGTATCTGCCAACCTCATGCCCTTGGCCAATACTTTGGGCTTGGATCTGAAACACGCCATACGAATACATTTATTCCTGATCCATATGGAATTGTAGTTGGAGATCCTAACAAAATACCTGAAGGATATGAAGAGTCATGGTTACTGAATGTGCATGCTATTGATACAAGGGGAGTTGTGGATTCCCTTGGCTGCACGGAATGTAAATGTAAACTCTACAATGTTACAGAAGATCAGTATCATCGGCCACTTAGAGAAAATTACATAGGAGGCTTACATTGTTGCTATGATGAGACCCAATGTCAACTGAAGGAGGGAGTTCAAGGACAGAAAAGAACACTTTACTTGAAATACACTGTACATTGGATGGATTGGGAGGAAAGTATTGTTCCCGTTAGAGTTTATATTCTGGATGTTACAGATACCGGAGAGCGGTCTGTTGACCAATCAAGCTCTTATTCCCCTATTGGTTGCCAGGTAAGTTACCAACCTATTTAATTCGTTTTATATTTTTGATTCCAAGTGCAAGCAGTTATTAAGTCCAAAGAATGTGGTTTTAGTTAATGTTGATAGTTTCCACAATTCTAGAATAGGGAGGATAAACTTTACTAGAATTGAAGCTCTAGTTTAACTGGCATGGGGTAACATTGGTAGAAACAACCAATTTTTATATGTGCACAATACACTTAACTACATGAACGTAATTGATGCTTTGTAATTATCTTTCTGAATTCCTACAAATACTTCTTATTTAAAAACTTCGAATCTGCAAAGACACTTTTTTCCCAATCTCACGCATGCCAATCTCGTAAATTTCCAGTTCCACATTCTCATCATAGTTAACTCTTATATCCATGTCAATCAAATTCAAGTTTTCAAAAAAGTATATTCCACCCAACTCGCTAATCCAAGCGACATCACCATGCTGACTGGGCTGTCTACTCGTTCTTTTATCAAACACCTTCACACATGTTTCATATTTCAAGTTTTACAAGTCAGCCATTGACTCTGCACCTGCAACATTGTTTTCTCTATTTTGTTAAAATTGCTTTGAGATTTATAACAGAAACTTTATTTCTATTACCCTTGATAAAGACAAGGATGTATCTTTCTAATTAAAGTGCAATTGTATTGAACTCTAACCAAAGTGTGAATTTTCCGAGCCACTCTCCCCCCTTCTCACACCCATTTTCCATCCTCGCCACCTTCATCAAATCTATTCCAGCATTAGATCAAAGATGATCAAGCATAGTTCTTTCCATTTGAGTCGGCCATGGCCTCCTCCATGAATCCAGAATTCAGGAGTGTTGTCTCCAACAATACATCCCCAATCTGCACGGCAAACCCTCAGTAATTTCTTCACTATCATGCTCAAGGAGCATTTACCAGGCCAAACTTCCCAATTAGAAAGGAAAATGGATGTTATCTCAAGCTTGAGACTCCTCCCAAAGTCTTTCCCCATTTTTGAAATGGCAAACGGATTCTTGCTTCTTAAAGAGCAAGCTTTAATGTGTAGATTGATGGGAGCCTTCCCCGGCCCCAAAACTCTGAGGATATGGGTTCAGAACCTTTGGAAACCCTTGGGATCAGGAGATATTCTTATGATGCCCAAAGGCTATTTCATGGCTGTTTTTTATTCAAAATAAGATAGAGATCAAACCTTTCGAGGAGGTCTGTGGTTCCTTAATTAAGTGGGAATTTTCGTGAAAGATTGGTCACCAAGATTCTATTCAACCAGGGAGTTGCCTACCACAATGCCAGTATGGATTTGTCTACCTTTTCTTCTAAGAGAGTATTGGAAAGAACATATTTCAGCCTTTGGGAAATACATAAAAGCCTCTAATTTCACTGAGAATCCAGGAGTTCTCAATTAAGCATGTATTTGTGTGAATCTGAATCTTGACATACCTCTTCCAAATCATCCAGTCTTTGCTGTGGGAGGTATTGAATGGGGACAACCTATTGATTACAAGTACATCCCTTTTCGCTGCAGATTATGCCTTGAACATGGCTATCTGGTCAGGGTGAGTGCTCAATTTCAGGAATGAGTCCAAGAATGTGTAGAGAATCTGCAAGTATAGCAAACCAGGGATCAACCAAACAACCCCACCCACCAAGTCGTCATTATAAAATCACCAAAAATCAGCGTGCAAGGAGAACAAGCAGAGGGAAGCAAACTTGAAAAAGGTCACGTAAGAAAAGGAAAAGAACCCCATACAGAAGCTGCCCAACCTTCCCATCCAAATCCTTTTTAGGTACTAGCAGAGCCAGATGCAGATGATTTGGATGGTGTTCAAATTCCTACAGAAGCTACATTCACCTGTAAGAATCCTATAAATCAGCAAGCAAAATAACAGTCGAACACCAAGGGTAATCCTCTACCTCCTCGTCTTTTCATTCAAAGAGAATGGTATCAAGTCTGTTACGATGAATAAAAATAACGCTAACAATATTGCCCAAGATGCTTATTTAATAGATATGGTCCCAACTAATCTTCATCTTTGGTCAACCAAGAAAACTACTAGAATGCAAAAAAGGAAACCATCATTTGACAAAATCTACAAAGAGGAAGAAATAACATAAATGGATTCAGAAGATTTTACTTAGAATCAGTGCGTTCCCATTCATCAGACATCGATGGCTGAAAACTTGAAAAGTGGGAGAACATCCTTTCTCCAACCCAATTTATTTAATTCCTCTCATGGAATCCAAGGGGGATGAGAGCTTATAAAAAATTTAAAAGCATAATTGTCTGAAAAATAAGGTGAAGATGGACCGCATAGATATGGTTTTGTTACAAGAAACTTTCAAGACATGCTCGTGGAAGCGATGTGAGTTCTCAAACCAGTGGGGAGTAAGCAATCTACTATTTGCATCTTGCACAGTGATTCAATGGGATCCTTCTAGGTATGATCTCTTAACAGATCAATCCTATCTTGTGAAGATTGGTGGCTAATTTCCATTCTTATGAAATGCAAGAAAAGTTATGTATAATCAATGTTTATATTCCTTCCATGAATACCATAGGATAAATTTCATAGAACAATTAAAATCCTGGATCCTTCTCTCCATCCCAACCAAACTCATTCTGATGGGGAGTTGAACACAATAAAAGGCTTGGAAGAGAAAAAAAAGGAGGCACTTGCTTTATTCATAGGACAACAGAGGCTCTTTTAAAATTGGAAAAGGAAATCTCACTGGTGGATATGGAATATGTATGCACGAGTCATCTTCATTTGGAGCAATACAAGAAAGGGCAAACAATATATTGCAGAAACATTGGACTGAATCATGCTCTCTGCTAAATGGTTCACAGTAGGAAGGAATTTCTTTACTTTGATTAGCAATACATCCCTTTTAGATCGCTGGGCTGTTTCACTACACATTACACGTGTCACAGCCAAGAAATGACAACCACAATTTAAGTTTTAGAGAATGTGGTTCATGCACCCCTAGTTAGAAGAAAACATAAGCAAATGGTGAAAGGAATCTGACAGTATTGAGGGACACAATGGAAAAGCTCAAATATCTAAAATACAAATTGAAATATTGGAGTAGAACCGTATTTGGAAATATCTTCCAACAAGGCACTGATATCTTCGATCAGTTGGTAGCTTTACAAAAACTTAAGCAATTCACTATTAGAACTTGAGATGATTAGAATCCAATGATGAGGAATTTGAATACAACTGTGCAAAAGGAATTTGAACACCTCAACTTTGGTGCATATCCCACTAAAATCCAAAGCTGATCAGACGGACCAGTGTAGGCCTATTGCTTTATGCAATATGGTGTACAAATCCTATCCAAATTAGTAGCATCCAAAATCTCAAGCCGCTTCTCCCCAAACTCATATTGTATACATCATATCACAGATAATATAATTGCCGCTTAGGAAATGCTATAATTTCTATAGCAACAGGAAAATCCAGGTATTTTGATTAAAATGGACATCTCTGGAGCTTTTGTTCCCTAATGGAAAGTACTCTTTGGGTCTTTGGCTCCAGTGAGCAAGTGATTGAGTGGATCCAAAGCTGCATAAGTATTTCTTTGTTCTACATTTTTATAAATGACAATTTGGGTCAGCCCTTCCTCTCCACTAGAGGGCTAAGTCTCCTCGGCTCATATACTTGTTCATTATGATGGTGCAAACCCTTGGGAAACTACAAGTGACATTGATGATGATCAAAACTGCAGGTCAATGCAGTAATATGCGTATTTTATGTCGTACACTCATAATTAAATAATAATAAGCATAATAGAGAAATTCAAAATACAATTAAATAAAACAATTCTAGTTTAATGTTAGTGGAATCACAATATTGCAGAGTATACTGCCTTTGTACAAAAAAAGGCGGCGGGGCGGGGGTGTGGGGGAGAAATATATATAGAGTTAATTAGTGGAATCACAATAGTGCAGAGTATACTGCCTTTGTACAAAAAAGGCAGTGGAGCGGGGGTGCGGGGGAAATATATATAGAGTTAAATAAAACAATTTTGATGTAATATCATTAAGATTGCAATATCACGGAGTATACTGCCTCTACAAGAAGGGATAACCTACGTGCAAAATAGTTTTTAAAAAGTGTATGCCTTTTACAATTTAACCCCTAAACCCATGCCAAATGCCATGTATATAATGTAGGAGGCATAATCTACTACACCCGAACCCTAAACTCATGTCAAATGTCAAGTGTTCAATGACAGAATCATTGTTGTGCTCTTTCATGGCGTCAGATTGTAGTTGTGCACCTTCATGATACCTACAAAGATAAATTAAAGTTGAGATTTATGTTTGTTACATAGATTTTGAAAAGGTATAAGATAATTAATGTACTTTACCCCTTGAAGTTGTGCTTTTAACATTATTTGAAGCACTTGACATGTTTGTCTATGTTGTGAGCATCAATGTGTCTTTAATTTTTGCTCATCTACTATAACTAGTGTACTTTTGATTATGACCCCCAACAATGGGCCACTCAAATCATGGGGAATAGGTGCCTTGAACACATTCTTGGAAATGGTCAAAGTAGTTATTGAATTCTTCCAATATGGGGTTTTCACCGATTGAATGATACGTTGTTATAATGCAAAGAAATTGCTACAATGCTACCCTTGCTTCATTCTGCAATTTCTGTTCCAAGCGAAAGACCTTTGAGTGAAGGTTGTGCCCAAGAGTATTTCGAGGATCAAAGAAATCCTATCCATGTGAACCCAAATTGTCTCTAGTAGATGAATTCTGTTCCCAAACCATGGGAGTTGGGACAATAGAAGAGGATCCTAAGTCATACTCATTGGAATTAGGGTTTGCTGCCCCCTTCTCATTACGGGGGCATGTGCTTCAACTTTCATTTTTTCTCCACATAACACATAGGAAAGCAATTATCTCTCTTTGAACCTCAAGTGCACTTTTTGCACAATTGCACATCTTTACACGAGATTCATGTGAGGTGGTATTTGAGGCGATTGATACTTATACTCGTCTTAAATCCACAATAATTGCGAATGACAGAATTGGGATTTGATTTTGGACTCGCTAACGCCCCATGAAGGGTCATTAGACTTCTCGGGCTTACTATGGCTACTTGAACTAGATGCCATTCTTCTGTACTGCTGCAAATCAAATGCAAACTACAACTAGAAACCCTAGAAAACAAAGGAAAAAAGTTTTAGGTTAAAACCCTTACCGTTGGTGCTTATCAAAGGAACTAGTAAATGGGAGAAGAAACAAAATAAGAAAAAAATTCAAACCTTAGGGCTTGTAGATCTAAGATGGAAAAAATTAAAAAAAAATCTAAAATGAAGACTCTTACCTCTCAAAATCCCGTGAAAATCCTCCAAAGTTGATGGAAATCACTGACAATTGTGTAGCGGCAATTGAAAAATGACAAAAATTGCCTTAGTAGAGAAAAACAGTGTTAAGAGTTGTGTTCACACTAGTGGTATATCAGGAAGTAGTTCAAGTTAATTTCTATTCTAACCTGTTTTGTTCTCACACCTGGTAAGCTTATTACAGGGAGTTAAGTAGTTATTTTGTTTTAACCAAGTTTGTCTTTGTATTTAAACTTGGTTTCCCTGTTATATTGTTTCAAACAATATTTGTTTTAACAGCTTAGAGGAGGTTGTTTGTAACCTCCTCATAAAGCCTATTTATTTGGTTTTACAAGTCTCTTGTATAGTTGGATTTTGGAGAATAAAATAATAATTTGCTGTGTTGTGTTCGTGAGTGTTATACGGAGTTTTCTCAGATTGAAGGCTTAAACCTTCATGAGTTCTTGCCTAGATCCTCTTGCTCGTCCTCATAAACAGTAGAAAATCACATCCTTATGATAAACATGGCATCTTTTCCTGCGGAAGTTCTTATTCAGTAGCTAGTTGAGTAATTCCCATTACTTGTGAGTTGGAGCCTGTTACTCCACTCGTGAGTAATTGGATGTTTGCTCGGCTATAGAAATACTGGCGATTCACTTCAAGTACTTCTAAGTTTTAAAACAAAGCCTCATACCACTTGGTAAGTTCTTTTAATGTATGTAAAATTTACTTGCCTGGGTGTGTAGTAGGAAAAGGTCTTGTGAATCCAGTTCCCAGCTCTCAAAAGGATTGCTTGGAAAGATTGGCTTTAGTGGCAAATATTCTGATTTTTGTGGTTTTCCTATTCGCTAACAAATGTAACAAAATCGAACCTAATTATGTGAATTAGTAAAAGTGTAGATGACTATAATCCACGAAGCTCTTGTTTGTTCGATAGCTACTTGTCCTCCTAAAATTCCTTTTAAGCTTCATGTAGAAACATCTAGTATATGACTGAAATGAACAGCTCGCCACAAAATGCCCTTTGCCAAAGTGCTAAAGATACCCATTGATCAATTATAAGGCAAGCTTTTCTACACCGTGCTGGAAGAAATTTTGAAGGAAATTGCCTTGCGCAAAAAAAGCTAACAATGTTTTACCAAGAGGCTTGTTAAAGATAGGACCACATGTAATCAAGAGCAACATTCTTTAGCTCATTTTGTTCTATATATATCCACTAGAAGTGATCCACTTTGGGCCCACTTTCCCTTCTAAATTTATCAACAAAATCTAGACGGTTAATATTCTAGTCCAGATGTTACAATTTTCAAAAGTAGGGTGTGACCCTTACACACTTCAAAATGGGCCTTATTAATCTTTTATATTCAAGCTAGTATAATGACTACTTTTCCAATTTTATGTAATTCTTATTTCAATTTAAAGGTCTGATAATAATATCATAACCTAATAAACATTAACATTGATGTTGAATACGATATTACAAACAGTTCTAACAATAATCCTTTTAAGCCTGGCAAAACGAGTTTAGTGCTTCATTCATACGGTTTGGAGGATCAATTTGCAAAAGATGACAATCAAAAATATTTTGAAACAAAGCAGTCACTTAAGTCTTATATTGTTAAACCATTTTTTTTTTTTTTTTGAGGTAATGCTAGAATTTAATTTAATTTGTTGGACTCTCTGTGGCATACTAACTTTTAATCTTCAATGATTTCCTCTAATTGGTAATTTCATGAATTAACCTTACCATGAGAACTACATAGGCAAGTATACACTGCAACTTACTTGAGACCTCTCCCATTTTTAGTTTTCTAATTCGTTTTGAAGCAGGTTGAATACAATGTTCCACAATGCACTGCTGGTATCCATTCTTCTGGTGAAGGCATCGACATTCGTGAAGCACATATGGTGATACCACAAGGCGGTGATGTAATTTATAGTGTTGCACACCAACATACTGGAGGGGATGGTATAACACTTTACGGCCAAGTACGGATTTCTTTTCTGTGGCATTCATCTCAGTGAACCATAATGACTCATGTGGGAGTAATAGATAGATAGGGAGGGATCTTGATTCTTTCTTTCATTTAACTTCGAATTTTGTGTTGAGTTCTCTGATAACCACCGTGTTTCAATGAGTTTAGTGTATAATTGTTGTGTTATTCCCAATCAATAGTACATTTCATATAGTTTTAAAATAATTTATAATGATTAGGATGGTCGGGAGATTTGCACATCATTGCCACGGTATGGTAAAGGGAGGGAGCCTGGTAATGAAACCGGTTATATTGTTGGAATGAGCTCATGCTATCCAGAGCCTGGCAGTGTACAAATACATGGCGGGGAGACTCTGAAATTACAATCCAAATATAACAAAGAACGCGGACACACAGGTGTTATGGGTTTGTTCTATCTTCTCATAGCAGATCCCATTCACAGTTCTGCTCTCTACTCTCATCAACCAGTACGTTACAATTCAAAACTTCTCTTCTTTTGGCATGAGATGCATAAATTCCAATTTATATGTTTGAGTTTTGAAAAGAACATCAAAATGACAAAATCACAGCTGAGAAACAAGAATATTCAATTGTCTCCTCGTAGACTAAAAAATTCAGATTTGAAAAAATAGTCAAATTTTCAATACAGCTACAATTATAACGTATCAGTGAAATGCAGGAACAAGGAAGCTCTCCTCATGTAAGCAGGTTTCTTCCAGCTGGCCTTCTGATTGTATTTGCCCTCATTGCTGGACTAGGATTTGTGTATTTTATCAAGAAAGGGAAAGAAGATGATTATGAGAATCTAATGGCATGAAATGCTTGCAAAAATGTACCATCTTCCACATTCTTCCAGGGAGGCTGGTTATGTTCTAATGGCTGATAAAAAGTTGGATTCTAATTATATTTTGAATGGTACTCTTTCTGTATATATCACATGTAAAATTTGTTCCTGAATTACTCTAGGTACTCTTGTATTTACACTATTACAGTAGGAGGTTCAGACTTGAAGTAATGTCGTTTGTACGGATGTACTGGTTCAGCTACCAATAACGGACATTGGATTATCCCACCCAACTCTTAACTATTTTAACATTAATTAATAACTCTTTGACTATTATAACATTAATTAATGTCTATTTAATAATAAGTTCCAAGTATTACTCGTCAATTTCTCCCAAAGGTAGGAACACTGGTTAAAATGCTCCCAGAAATGATTAAAGCCTTTTCGTCTGTTGGTGGGGTTGTTTGTTTTGTTTAGAAATTGAGGTGTCTCATTTCAAATGGAAAATATTATTGAAACAACATTGACAAAAATGTTCCCGTCTGTTGGTGAAGACTAGCAAATGGTGATGGAATTATTGGAGCTGAATTGCCAATTACCAGTTCAAAACAAACTGGAAATCAGGTGTGTATTCTGCAACAAATCTCAATTGAAGAAAAATCAATGAACTTAGTAAAAGTTAATGGATCATAAATATGGTGGTGTTATGTATTCTTTAGACTACAATTGTTTAATTGTCTGCAGGGTTGTGGCGAGCCCTATTCTTTTTTGTTTTTTCAAGTGGGAGATACTTAGACATTTTTATTAACACTAGTATAGATATCTTAAAATCATCTATTGAGTTATCGTCTTGAAGATTTTTTCACATCACATTGATTAATAATTTGTTGCATACCACATTAATTAATAACTCCATTACTTTCTTTGTGGATATCCTATTGAATAGTGATAAATTATGTTAATCTAATTTGCCATTATGTTGGGCTTGAAAAAATCTTTGTAAAAAAAAAACAAAATCTATAGTCTATTGTATGGTGAAGATATTTCAATTTTTTGATTGTCCTCTCCAAACAAAAAGGTTTTTTTTTTTTTTTAGTGATAGTCAAATGAATGCCAAATTTAAGGTTGAAATTGTCTTGTGACAAGAAATTGATGTCAAATTTAAGGTTGGAAATTAATTGTTAACATTCAAAGATGTTATGATCCTCCTCCACATTCATCTACCATTGTAGAATGCTTATTAAAGTAATTAATATTGGTTATATATATTTTTGATTGAAAATCACACTTTTATATTAACAAAAAAATGTACAAAGCTAATCATACAAAATACCAGGTGGAAAGAGCCACACCCCAGAATGCGAGATGTCCAATCAAACATAACAAACCAAACCTCGGAAGACTGGGCACCATTAATAGTAATACATACTTTAGCATTTTGAAACAACATTTGTATAGACGGAACAAAGCGAGGACCAAACCCTAAAGCTTGAAGCATAGCTAGGATGAAAGACCTTTCAATTTTGTCATATGCTTTAAAAAAATCAATCTTGATAAACAAACCTAGTTGAGAGGAAAGGCGAGCTTTTTCTATACCTTTCGAGATTGTTATAATACCATCAAGAATATACTTGTGTTTAATAAAGTCGGTTTGCTCACTTCTAATAATCAAGGGCAGAAGATTAGAAATCATGTTAGCCAAAGCCTTAACAATAATCTTGTATGAGATGTTAAGCAAAGTAATGGGTCGCCAATTAGAAATTTGCTTAGGATCTCCTAATTTGGGAATGAATTTGATATTGCCTTGATTGATCAGGTCACCCAAAGAATTAGTTTCCAAAGCTTCCAAGTAGACATTGTGAAGATTAGGAACAACAATGTCCCATAGAGTTAGATAAAATTCAACATGGAAACCATCAACCTTGGGAGCTTTGTGTGAAGCCATTTGAAAGGAAACCTCTTTAAGATCAGATAGCGATAAAGGCCTATCATAGGCCACCTCTTTGGGTTTGAGTAACTTTGCAAGGCACCACTTGGAGACATTTTAAAAGGGTTGCTTCCCGAGCTGGAGTGGCAGGTTGAGCAACAAAACCCCATGATAATGATGCACAAAAGCTTGGAGAATCACAGGCAAGGTGGTAAGCCTAGCACTTCCTTGAGAGATTGCTTTGATCTTTATGAAGATTTTTTGGAGTGTAACATGACAAAGAACTCCTTGGAAGCACGATTCCCAATTTTAAGCCAATGCAGGCGAGCTCAAAGCTAAGCTCCACAATCCTGGTAGGCTTTGTGGACTTTAAGAGTATGTTGCCAATAGGTAGCGTGGGTTTGCACAACACGATTGAAAGGCGAGGCATTAAGATCTTGTGAGATTTTGGACAACTCGTGATCCGAGGCTTCATGTGCATGTTGTCTAAAAATGGAAGCTTACTTCCCATATATGCGAAGGAAGGTGGTGGTGAATTTGATGACATCATTCCACCAAGTGATCCATCCATAAGCATCGGATGGCCAATCAATCATATTCCATACTCGTCGTATGTGTGAAACAAAATCCGAGCATGCCTAAGGTGAGTGGTGTTAAGGTAAAATTGAGAAGTAACATGATGCTTTTTGTAGGCACAAACTACGTAATATTGGAAAAAATGGGAGAATGGTCCAAAAGCAAACCAATCTTAGTTCTGATAGGATGACCCAAAACAAGGGAAAGACAAAAAAATCCATGACCGGTCATGAGGTAGCATCCAGTTGTGGAACAACTTGATATTTTCCTCTAAACTTAGACCAAGTGAACTAGGTAGAAGGGGATTTATGATGGAAGGGAAGATTACGATCAAAAAGTTCGAGCTTGTTCCTGAAATAAAACCAAGCCTCCCACTCATTCGCACTCCAATGCATAGGAAGACACCCACTTTTATCTTCAAGGATTTCAACCATGTTAAAGTCACTTTGCAAATGACCTATAGAGCCTCTGGCGAGGAATCAACAAGTCAACGCCAAAAAAGAGCCCGCTCTCCTGCATCATTTGAAGTGTAGATGTTGGATGACCCAAAAATACGCCCGCCAAAATAAAAAAGGGACCACACTACTCAATGCGTGGGGTCCGAGCCCCAGAAATCACATGCTGAGCAATGTCAAGAGAAATCAAGGTCATGACTCCACCACAACTAGGATCATGATTAGAGGTATGACAAATGGCATGGGGCTAGATAGTACGAGTGCAGAGTGCAACAAAAAGCCAGCCAACTTGACTTCTTGCAAACACAAAATTTTCATGTGACGAAAATGAAGACAATTGTCCCTGACCATATATCATCGGGTCGGTTTAGTAAGACCACATATATTCCAAGAGTACACAATCATTGAGAAGGGTTTAAGTACATGTTCCCTTCATCATCCATATCAGAAAGGGCAAAAATTGGTTGTGATAAGAAGAAACCCATGTAAGAATCGGAGCTAGATCTCTTTATTTCCAAGGGCGGCATTTATCGTGCACATACGCACCATCCTCTGAGGGGGATGGGCTACGAGAGTGGGCTAGCCGAGTTATGCGCGATTGAGAGGAGTCAATCATAAATGGGACTAAGGTAAGGCCGAAGAGCCATGGATGGAAGTTGAGGAAGTGTAGCGGGGGCAATAACCAAGCAACCAAAGGTGTGCGGGAAGGCGAGAAGAGGTTCGATTTAAGAGGCTCAAATTGTTTGAAGGAGTTGTGGACGCATCAACATCATTGTTAGCAATGGGACGACGGTGGAGGTCAAGGGTTTTGAAGGACCCTGCGAAGAACCCTTTTTGTTAGTGACAGGTGGTCTAATCATCGAGAGTATGAGTGGCCTTAGGGGTTTTCGAGAGGTTTATCAACGGGAGCAGGACGAGAGTTGGCCATAAGAGGACACTCATGAATCATGTGCTCAGATGACTGATAACAAAAACAAGTATTAGGTAAGTTGATGTAAAGAACCCTTTGGGAGAAATGGGTGTCCCCAATCTAAATATCGATGGTTTCTTTTAAGTCTTTTGACAAATCAATTTCAACGCAAACACGACGTTGAGGACGAGCATGAAAATATTTTGGTTTCTCATTGTAAATGAGCCTCCCAAGGGTTTGACTAAGTCCCCAATAAAACCCCAAAGTGGTAAAGGGAGTCTGGAAATTCAATCCAAACAAGGACTTTGAGCTTGGCTTGCTTAGAAACCTGAAAGTCCCGGGTCTAGTGTGAAAAAACAACCAAGGAGTTGCAGATGAACCAAGGACCATGGTTGAGATGGCCTTACAGTGTTCTAGATTGGTAAAACGAAACAAAAAAAACCCTTTGTGAGGTTTTGAACTCCATTAAGTTTAACCCCATGACTCTGTCAGTGGTTGTGTACCCATTGTTTCAAAAGGCTTTCGGGGGGACTTGGCCAACAAAATACCCAACCAGGGTATAGTTTTCAAACCAATTGCATGCATTATCAAAAGCAGGCAAATCAAGAACAACATCAGGTAAAGGAGTATCAGACTCATTACCTCGTTGAAAACCTTCGGGACAAACTTCCGTGCTTTCTTTGGTGTCATTGTTGTTAGTCACTCTATCGATGAGCCCTACATCAAGTACATGAGGGAGTCAAATTGAAGGTCATTAAAGGTGGCCTGCCACCTCCCAAAGGGCAGAGTAAACGACCCATGTAACAAAATTAATGAGAAAAAATTCTGTTGAAAACCTTACAGTGATTATGCAAAATATGAAATATATTATGCCTAATCTGAATGCAAGATTGCAGTAAATGAATAATAAATTAAGTACAACAAATATACTCAAGTAAATTAAGCAATAAAGTACCAAACCCTAAGTATAAAGAGAGGGTAAGAAGCCTTAGCTAATTTGTAGAGTTCTGGAGAATGCACATAGTGGGAAAAATGGAAAAGATGAAGCATTGACTGTCACATTGGAGCTCAGAAAAATACGAGCCCGGAGGACCATGCAAGGCCCAGGGGCACTTGGAGAGGGACATGGGACCCCGCAGGCGCCCTAGGCCTACTTTTGGGCGCTTGGGTCTATGGAAATGCTCAAAAAACCTCCGTTGAAGTGTTGCGAGGTGTTATCCTTTAGTCACCTTTTGTCACTCTAAGGTCGCACCAAGATAGTATTGTATTTTTGTGTGTGAGAACTACACTACATCTCAAACCCAATGTAGCTTTGTGCGTGTGTGTGTGTAGAATTGT
The DNA here is from genome assembly GCA_018340775.1 of Taxus wallichiana var. yunnanensis. Taxonomy (NCBI): domain Eukaryota; kingdom Viridiplantae; phylum Streptophyta; class Pinopsida; order Cupressales; family Taxaceae; genus Taxus; species Taxus wallichiana. The sequence goes on along the minus strand of CM031239.1, from coordinate 573,941,133 downwards.
GTCTTAGGTTGCTCTTGTGCCATTCGTACTTGGAATAACGAGAAAATAGTTAGACGTAGAATGTAGTAAGTGTATGCATGGAATAAAATGAACTTCCCTCCTATGAAGTGTGATGCAAAAAACCATCCCTCGTGTCCCTTGTGATGGAGCTAGATGGATGCAATTGAGCTCTTAGATGCCTTGATGGATGCAACCTTAGGTGGTGATAGATAGTGCTTAGTTCTTGATCCTTTATTATGATGACATAACTTTATATTTATATGATTCCCTTTCTTGAATTTCGTAATTAACCCTAAAAGGACGAATGCCAAAGAGATAAGAAACTCAAATGGCTAGAAAAGACCCAAAAGTATGAGTAAATTAAAAAGAGGACAAGGGAGCCCGGAGGGGGACGAGGTGCCTAGCCTTGACGTCCTGATTGGGTGTTGGTGTTCAAGATGACAGATGTTGAAGACTAAAAAGGCAAACTGAGAAAGTAAGGGTGTAAGACCAAAAGTGGTAATAAAAAGAAAAGAAAGGTGGCCAAAGACATGGGTTAACTAATAATTTTCTTACTTAGGAATCATATGAATAGTAGTATGTTATCAGGACTAGATAATTACCCAAAGTGCGTGATTTTGTGTCTACATTTGCCCCCACTTTATGTTGGTGAGCGAAAATCTCAATAACATAAAGTAGATAGAGATGCGTACCTGATAACCATGTAGATCGATAATGTAAGCGTGCTTGAGGGACTAGACAGAGTGTGGAGTGATAAAAATGAGAAGCGTGGATGTTAAGGAGGAGAAAGTGCAAAAGTGATGAAAATGAACCTAGGGTGGAAAACACATGTGTAGATGTCATGATGTACCTATTTTCGATGTCGATGTCGATGTCGATGTCGATGTGTGTGATGTTGAATACCACTTCCCATATAGATGGACCTGCAAAAGAGAAGCTGATAATGAGTCAAATACACATGTATATGATAAAAAATAAGTAAAAAGTGTGTAAGGAAAGTATGTAAAATGAAAAATGTGAAAAAGGAATATGTGCACCTGATCCGTGACGAGGAAAAAGTGTAGAAAGGATCCTATAGATGATGTCGACACGTGAGTTTTTGGACGATCTCATGCCAGTGAAATGGAAGAAGTGTAGGGATAATAGTTTGGTGTCATCCTCCAACCTTTAACTACTTCTAGCTGTGTAGAATACCACTACAGATGGTGTGTATAAATGCATGCTAAGGGTATGCCTTACCTGTAAAACTGTTGTGTACGAGTTATGTAAATTGTGCTAAACTACCAATCACTATGTGAATACCCCCAGGCCTCATTGATCCAAGAAAGACCATTGTATTGCCCCTTGGTTTCAGGCATCCATGAAAGACCATTGTGCTAAAGACCCAAATCTAATTCTCGAATCTTGTTTGAAACTCAAAACTGCATGATGTATCGGTACCGTCTTTGTATATAATGTTGTATGAGGTGACTGATTCATCCATATGATGTGCCCCCTTGTTTGGGGTGCATGCGATCTTCGTTGAAGGAGTATGTGGCCCAAAATAGTATCGATTACTATCTTTGAAACTTACCCTCCAGGGGAAGGGAATGTGCTTGGTAGAAATCAAGGCACACACAAACAAGTGGCTAGGAAAAACAAGTGTTAGTACAAACAAAGACAAACAATCATGTATAAGACAAAATGTAAGCTATGTAGACAATGTCTAAGCTTATGACACAAATAGAAGACAAAGTAGACCATGAAAAGTGGGTTGCAAACATGGGACATCACTCATGATATTGCAAGAAAATCAAGACCATAGTGGCCAAAAACAATTAGAGAACAAGAAAGACATAGGGAAAAGCCTGCAAAGAATGACAAGAAAAGGAAAACAATGTATCAGACAACCATGAAACCAAAATAGGCTGCATAACAAATGTTGCACATGAAGTACCCGTTAGGATGTTAGAAAGATAAAAAGTATGTCAAAGCATGTATAAGTCGATAATGTAGTGTGCTATGAAACAATATCACCTGTAATGTATGAAAGTGGATGCCCCTAGGAACCACTGTGGGGTAATAGGCAAACTGCTTTAAGAATCTATGTTACGTGTATAGATTTGTAAAGTTTGTGATCACAACTAGAAAGAAAGTGAACGTGCATGTGTGTATGATAAATATAATGACATTCAAGATATCTATCTAGCATGTGTAACAAAGTGTACATGTAAAAGCATAAGTAAGAACGAATAAATGCAACCAATATATGCAGTATGTTGTGGATGAGGCGGAATGAAATGCAATGTGAATGATAGGAGAAGCATGCCCCCAGTGGATGTGTATTATGTAATGAGGTTCATTGATTTATGTCCCCTCAATACGATCAAGAATGAATCAGAAGAGTGCATCATCGAGAAATGACTTGAAATGTGTTGTATGTAGAAATGGGTTGACAAATAGAGTGATGATTGTGGAATGGTAATGCATTGATGGTATTGTATGCGTCATGAGTGTTGTGTGATGATTTAGCCCAAAGCGTATATCACTAGATGGGTGAGTAAGATGCTAGTAAGCGTGATGATGTAGCACAAGGCGTATATCACGAAATAGATGAACGTAATGTTGGTTGAAACCGTGATGATGTAGCACAAGGCGCATGCTACGATATGTATGGATAAGATGCGAGAACGCGTGATGATATAGCATAAAGCATATATCATGAGATGAAGGAAATCTAGAAAGGGGTGATGATTTAACATAAAACATATATCATGATATGTGTGAAGAAGGCACTAGCTAGGAATGTCGCATGATAAGAGGATTGAATGATTGAACATGTGAGTTTGATGAGGTCCATTTGATATGTATACCCTCAATAGTCAAGTATGGACCATGGGACTAGAGTGCATCATCGGGTAGTGAGTGCAGTGCGTAGAAGATGATGAGTAAAATGTGCAATATGTATAGTAGATGCCATAGGTGTGTGATGTGAAAAAGTGTAATGTGTAATGTAGAGTGTGTAGTATGTAATGCAATATGTGTAGATTATATAAGTGTGGAAGTGTAAAAGCACATGTGATGTCGAAGATGTGGATAATGTAAAGTGTAGTGTGTAAAATGTGTACAATGTGTAAAGCACAAAGTGTGGATGATGCATAGTAGATTGAAGATTGTATATGTAGAAAAGTGTATGATGTGTGAAGATGTGATGTATTGTTGACGGTGTAGTGTGTGAGGTTCATGTATATAGGATGCCCTCAATAGTCAAGTGTGAACCAAAGCACAAGAGTGCGTCATAGGGTAATGATGATGGAAATGTATGAGTATGGTGAGTCTAAAGGATGAGACATAATGTGTGTAAGTAGAAAATAGTGATGGTGATAGATGTGTTATGTGATGAATGTTTGTTTGGAATAAATGGTGTGTGATGGTGATAGAGTGTAAGAGGTAATGTATGATTTATTGAGTGGTGTATTGAATGAAAGAAAATTGTGGTGTATGTGTCATGGTTATAAATGTGTGTATGTGTGTGCGATGAGGTTATTATTGGAAGAGATCCCTCAACAGTCATATAAGAACCATAAGAATACAAGTGTGTCATCGAGGAAATGACGATACAAATATATGCAGATATGTGTGTTGATAAGATGCAAGGTGATGAGAATGTAACACGCGTAATGATGTCAAGAGGGGAGGTGGGCGGGAAATAACATGATTCCCCCTAAGCATGTAATAATGAAAGTGATCAAGTGAAGTCATCTAAAAGGTCATCATTGTCAGGGTCAAAATTGTATGGTGAGGCATCTGAGACCTGATAAGCGATAGTGTTGGGTTGGTCACGTAAAGTGTCATCTAAGCGTAATTTGTACATGCCCATAACATACTCCTCATCGGTGAAGGGTGGTAATGGACAACCGTGTGCATACCAACGAGTGAGATTATGTGTATAGCCAAGAAAAAAAGCTATTTGAAAATGAAGATACAACCAAAGATCATAAGAAATGAGATATCAATATGAAGAACTCTCTTGAGAAAAATCCTATCAAATGAAAGTTCGTTGGATGCCCAACACAAAAATAAACTCACACTTCAATGCCACCAACCAAAAATAATGTTGTCTAAAGTGGGTAGAGTCCAAACTTAATGTGAATAACAGTGAATGTTCAAAAAATAATCACAAGAGAGATTTCCAATAGTTATAGTAGTTATTACAAAGTGTATCTCATATAAATCCACTATATTAGAGAAGGTGGTGGGCGTGAAATTAGATGGCTGGGCCTATCTATCACGTAGGTTCATGTGGTCCCAGCCAAAATGGAACCCATGACTTGCTGCCCACTAATTTTGGGGGCCACCACTACGCCAAAGCACAATTTAGCATTAGGTTTGGGAAACATTAAATTTATCTTTGACTTCCCAACGTACGCGAGACTTAGGCTGAATGGTCACTCACCATTTTCCTCGATCCCATCCCCGCATTGAGCGATCCCTCACCTTTCTTCCCACCTTGTTTAATATTTTAAAAATAAGTTTTTCATTAATAAGCATTCGGTTTTTTTAATTGGGTGGGAAATTTTAAAAACTAGTTGGTGTTTCAATTTTTAAAATGGGGTTTTATATATTAAGTGCTCAAATATTAATGTGGGGTGTTTAAATATAAGTTATCTCTATAGGATCTAATCTTTTAAGAGGTAAGTTTTTAAAGGGTGCTAATCAATTAAAAAGGGATTAATTAATTTAGGGATTTAATTAAATTTTATTAGAGCATTAATTTAAATTTTTTAATCAGCTCTATAATATAAATTAGTAGTTCAATTTATCGTTTAATTAAATGTTATTACCATTTTCCCCTTTTGATATCTAAATTAGACCAATTGGGAAATTTCAAAGTATGATTTATAGAGTTATTCTTGGACGTTTTTCCTATTAACTATTTGTTGGAGTGTGTCACACACATTCTTATCATTTTTTTCCTTCCGGAGGGTTTTCGGTATCCTAGAGGTTCCCTGGGACTCTTTTTGAGACCTTTTTCACATTGTAATCACTCTTCTTCACTTGCGGGTTAGTGAGTGCGTCTGCCACAACCTTGTGGCGAGAGATCCTCCTTCCCTTGTTCCTTTCTTACGAAATTTTGTGCTTTCTTACATGTTGTTCACTACTTCTGACTGAGACTTAATGTGCCTCCACTCTTACGCGATTCACCTCCTACTGTACAGTGAGTAGTCAACTATCCCACGTCGCATGAATACACCTTATTATAATCAATGCACTAATTATAAAGTGTTGCAAACAAGGGGCTTGTTATTGTTATTGGGTGTTTTATTGCATATAGACACATTCTCATCTAAATCTGACATCTTGCAACCTTGTGTGTGTTCTTACACTCTTCCTTTCTTGCATTCCAAACGCATTATCGGCTGATTTTTACGTCCATTTTAGTGTGTTTTTTAATTTTTACTCTTCCGCATGTCTTGTTTTTTATGTAGGTACTATGAAAATTATTTTCCCAAACCCATGCTTCATAGGATTGTTTTTGCATTATAGCCTCCGACTCATCTTCTTGGTAGGGATAACTAAGCACTATGTCATTCGAGCATGAATTATTTTCTTATTCACGATGACCTTTATCTCTACTTGTATGGACGAGTACCTACCTATAGTGATCCTAATCATCTTGAAGATTGGATTGACACTTGCAGCATGGTCATTGGTCATTTATTGACATACATTTCTAGGCATCTCCACCATTATGTGGCACACACGAAGCGTCCTCACATTTTTGGAGTATTCTTCATTCCTTATTTAGAGACCTTTCAAATATTTCTGTTGTTTCTTCTCCTACGAATACCGTTGTCTCATTTTTTTTCTCATGTGATGACAGTTCTGCTAACATAGACTTTCTTGTTCCTATCCCTGATGCTGAGGATCATTCTTCTAGTTCTGATGAGATTACAGATGAGGAATTCTCTCCTCCTTCTCTTGGATAGATTTCAGAGAATGTTGACACTCCTCTCTTCCCATAAAACATCATAAAGTCTTATTACCAACCTCATACTTTCATTTCATTTGTATCCTTTCCACTTACTGTGTGTGAGACCCCTTTCACTCCTCCTCCATGTGTTGATGATTCATACCTTTCAGATATTTCTCTTATGTTTGTTAAGCCACCCTTTTGGGATAAGTATCTTCTAGCCCTTAGTCGTCTCTTCGTAGTACCTACTTGTGATGAAGTAGAGGGATTTTCTCATCCTTCTACAAGTGTTTCGAGGATTCCTTAATCTCCTTTATTAGGATTGCCTCTTCTAGGACTCTTATCACTTCCACTTTTTGGAGACCATCATTGATCCACCCTTTCTTGTGGGTCCCCTTTCTACTGTTGTGAGGGTTGCTACTTTTCCTTCATTTCACTTGGGAATCCTTTCGGCAGATGTTCCTCTCCCATACTCTGACATTTCTACTTTAGTGGTATTACCTTATGTTCTTGAGTACCTTCTTTCTGGACCTATTTCACGCTTTAGTTTTGGACCACTTCAATGTTCTTCATACTTTTCCTTCATGTTCCTTCGTGGAGTGAGTGGACTTTAATTACACCATTTCTAATCTTCCTAAGGGAAGGAACATTGTTCGATGCAGATGGACCTTATTCAATCTACATGAAAAATACCACATTATTGACACTCTTGTTGAAGACTTCATAGAATTATAGACTTCGAGATCCGATTACGCAAAATTATTTATCGAACCCTTCTCTAAAGCCAAGTATCCTTACTTGTGCTCTCATCTTGGGGTGAGGTCCACTACTACTTCCACACATATATTTATTTCCTTCTTTTCTTCCCCTCCTATTAAGGATTCTCTTCCAAATTCAGAGATACTTCATGTTCCTCCTCCCTCCATCACTGATTACATACTTTCAAGTCCTTCCATTCCATGGGATTTCATTGAAATCATCTTACGGAGGAGCTGTCTATTTTTCTTCATCTCCTCATCTTCTTCTTGTAGAAATATTGTAGTTTTTACATGAGTTCCTTATCAAGCCTTTAGTTTCTTAGACCAATTTGATGTATCCTTCTTAGGTTGTTTAGGTGAGTCTTTCATCTCTTATAAGTGGATGTATTTTACCTTGTGTTTTTCCTCCATTAATTGATATCTTTATTCTACATGGGTACCTTATCAGGCCTAGTTTCTGGACCCATTTTTATCTTCTTATTTTTGAGAGAGATGTTGTTTTTACATGGGTACTATTAGTGCAGAATCACATCACCCCCAAATTGACCTTCAGATCTACAGTTTAGTAATGGGTCATTTTGGTGTGATTACACAACATGGAGTTTTCCCAAAGTGTGGGACTTTGCAAATGGGGAAACTCTCCAGATTGAGGTTGGTTCCTACTCCTCTGTTTAGGTGTATGCATGAATCTTGCAGATGTTCAATACTAAAACCTACTCTAAATTCCAAGGAGACAAAATTAAAGATGCAAAAAAGGAAGTAAAAAAAAAGTAAGCTAAAATGGTGATACACCAAAGGAGTGATGAACCTTTTTTTGTAAATAAACACAAACCATAAAAATGTAACAAAAAGAGCATGCACATATTTCCAAAATGTAATGAAGGATCATAAGATAACAATAAACACAAGAAAATGATTGAAAATCATTCACAGAGCTTGCATTATCGTTTCCATATTTTGATACGATATGTTCTGATGGAAAGGAGGAAAAATATGTGCTACAATATTTATGGTAGGTAGGAAACTCCATGAATTCACTTGCTAAGGAGAAGAGGGGAGCCTACAAGAACAAAAATTTCCAACCCTTTAAAATGAGCCAAAAATGGCATATATCACAGAACATGGGGAAAGAAAAACATGGGAAATTTGAAAATTAAGGTTCAACTACCAACAAAATCCATTAAAAGGCAAGGTAACCCTCAAAAATCCATTCCCCAAGGATTTTGACCATGCTAGAGAAGAACAGGCACCATACTGCATTAAAATTTGGTAGTTTGATGTCGGTTCTACTTCTTTTCCCGTGCCAGAGAAATTTTTCTATTTTTCTCCCATTAAACTTGACCAAAATTCAAAATTGAAGTGTCCATCATGTAGAGGATGTCAACATCTTTCCAATGATACCAAAATCGAGGAAACCGAGCTCTGGTTCAAAGATATGGTCCTCTGAAGATTTAGGGCAAAATTAGGGCCAAAATCGGGTTCACGGGCCGAAATTTTCCTTTTACCCTTTTTCCCAAAAAATTGCAAAAAACCCAAAAATCTCCAGATCCCATAGCTTCGTTGTGATATGTGTCACCTTATGATTGGCAAGGGGTTGAAAACAACATTTTACCCTTTCGGAACCGAAGTGCAAAATTTTCCAAGGTTTCCTGACGGCCCGCTGTGTGCTGATGATGTGTCTCTGATGTGACATGTGGCTTCTTTTGATTCACTAGGGAGATGCGGTTCAAATCCTTCATTTATGCCCCTTCACAAATTTGACAAAAATCAAAATTCTCTCCACGGCCCATCTCCCGCCGGTTTTGGACACATGGCACCTTCTCATTGATCCATGGAACCACGGGCTCATTTCATGCTTTTAACCTTTTTGCCAAAAATGACAAAAAACTCTACTTTCCTCCGACCCCACCTTGGCACTACTTGATGTGGACCTAACACATGGCACCTTTTCATTGGATGCGGATGCACGGTCCAAAGTTTCTCCCTTAGCTTTTTGGAAAAAGAGTCAAAATTTCTTTATACCTCCGCGGCCCGCCTTGGTGTTGATGGCCATGTGTCATATTTTGATTGAAGGCGGAGATGTGGCTCAATTAAAAACCTTAAGTTTTTTGGACAAAAAGAGGGTGAAATTCCTTGAGTTCTTCTGCTGCACCAACTCCCACTGATGACATGTCACTCTCTGATTGGCTACGGAGCCTTGACCATTTTTCTTCCACCTTCCTTTTCCGGGCTCACAGGCTGATTTTTTTACTCTAAGTTTTTAAGCCAAAAATTTCTCCCTGGCCCCACAGTGCACTTCTTTCCTTCATCGGGCCCATGGGCAAAAATTGAATTTGTGCCTTTTAACCAAAAGGGCTAAGTGGCAAGTTTTCCACCGCACCCCCACCGATGCATTTTTAGAAACGTGTCGGACCTGCGAGGCAAAAGTTGGCTTTTTCCCATTTTGGAAAAAAATGCCTAAGTGTTTAAAAGTTCTCCATCACTCCATCGGTCCTCCTTTTCCTGGCCACGTGGCATCCCCTAATTGATAGGGCCAAAACTTCCCCCTTCACGGAGATCAGGGTGTGCAAATGAATTTAAGTTTTTAACCCAAAAAGAGGCTAAGTGCTGAATTTTCCTCCATGGCCTTGTCGACCCACCAATTTTCCTTGGAAAAATTTCTTCCTTGAGTCTGCCAACCCGCCTTGGGAAAATTTTCTCCTAAGGCCCACCAGCCCATAACTTGAAAAATACAAGGAGTTAGGAGGACTTCTTTACCTTTCTAGAAAGGGGAAGAAATTTCCCATCTTGTGAAGCCATACCTAGAAAAATTTTGAGTTCTTGAAAAGTGTGAATTTTGAGATTTAAGCATAAGGAAGAAGGAAATGGAGGTAAGTTAACCAAAATAATCATGGGCTTATTTTGGATAATAGGTACCTTATCAGGAATTTAGTTTTCAGGCCCCATTGACACATCTTTCTTATTTTTCTATGGGAGTTATCTTTGTGTTCAGACTTTTAATCACCTCTACCTCAGCTTCGTTGAAGGGGGTGGTTGTGTATGTGACTTGATCTCATTACTTAGTATCATCATCATCTCACTTAGTGATATCATAGGTCATTAGGGTTAGTTAGGGTTTCATGTGTCCACATGTCATACACTGGAGATACACAACACTCCTATATGTACCTTATTTTTGACCTATGAGAATAAGTAGACTTGTTATGTCATATTTATTTTCCTTTTGATTTTATCTCTTGTTTATTTCCTAGATCATTCACATCACCATTAGAAGTGTAACCTTTTCAATGTGCAAGGGGTTCCATATTGATCCTTGTAGAATAATTTGATATGATCGTAAAATTTTAAATGGACTTAGAACATGATTAGTAATTTTCTAGGGACTAAATTCTAAAGAAGGTTGGCTTCCATTTGAAATATTTTTGTGGCTAAATTCCTTTTTCTAGTGGTCTAAAATTGGCTCCATATTTTCGGGCTTCTAGTTTTAATATATTTTACTTCGCTTTATGGAATAAGCCAATACTTTATAAGCCTTAATTTACTAAGGCATATTTTGTACACAAAATTTGGGGCCCATATAAGGTGTTTTTATTTATAGGGGTTTTACCTTTTAGGAATTTTCTTAGAGATAATGGGAAATAAAAGGAAGATTGTAATTTTTTAAAGGTTAATGTGGATTTAGGAATAAGAATGGAGATTTTTTGAAGTTTCTTGAGTTTTGAAAATTTATGTGTATGTTTTGGAGGAATTTTCCCTCTTGTAGATGGATCCACATCAATTGGTATAAGAGGAGGATTTGGATCTTTCGAGAATGCTGAAGGTATTATCTATTCTTATTTATCTGTGTGATTTATTACATTTTATTTATATAAGCATGACTAGATGTGGGAGAGGAGGTTGTTCCCAGATGAATAGGCATATGCAGTAGCTACAGAGACAAGTTGTTGAGTTCATAGGAGAAGTTATCCACCTCAGATGGAGACATGTATATGGGGATGCAAACCCAGATAGTGATCCTGAAGAATTACCTCTATTAAGTAATGAAGGGGAAATGAAAAAGAACATGAGAGAGATGAAGAAAAATTGAATGAGAGGTAATTTGAGGAGATAATGATCCAATATTTAGAGGGAAATAATGATGACATCAAGATTTATATTCTTTATTATGGTGGAGGGTTATGACCAAAGGATTTGATCGACTGATTTAATCACATGTAAAACTTATTTGAGGGAAAACCTTGTCATAGGATAAGAAGGTTAATTTTTCATGCACTAATTTGGCTAGACATGCATTGATCTGGTTGGATCACCTCCAAAATTAAAGAAAAAAAAAGGAAAGGACAAGATCTGAAACTAGAATAAAATGGTGAAGAATTTGAAAGAAAAGTTTCTTCTTAATTTTAGATTATTCCCAGGTGGAACTATTTTGAAGGTTTTAAAACTAATATAAAAGGATCTCAACACCAAAAAGTATACCAATTAATTTTACAATCTATCAATCTAGGTGGAACAGGGAGAGTTAGAAGCATATAAAGGCTATCTCCAATGATGGGATTTGATTAAATGGGTTAATCATACCATACAATGATGAATTGTATAAACATCGTGATCCATGTCCTAGATGATATACTTATCAAATCACGTTGAAAGTATAAGAAAATCACAAGAGGAATAATTTTAGAATAGGATTGAAGAGATTACCATCATCATATCTCGAATGAGAGGATAGGTAGATTTGATTTCCCAAAATGTGAATCCTCTAATACAAAAGGAAAAAATATCTTATTTATGGATAAATTTAGTTGGAAATAATATCCATATATCAATTTTGAAATTAATTTGATTTAGTTTAAGAGGTTATACACCTACCAAAAATAAAAATAACTCAAACAAATTCAATCATTCAACCTAATAAGAATAAATATATTAAATGACTATTTTTCTTTACTAAAAACCTAATCAAATGTTTCATTATTAGTGGTATTAGAGAGGGCCTCCCTTATGGAAAAGTTCAAGTGAAGATGGATGACCTTGAGTCACCATTCCTTCCCAATACTTAATAAAACAATTTAATTATGTTGATAAGATGTTACAATGATAAAACTAGGGGTAGTAGTGCGATGTCAATAATTACCTTTTGAGGTTAAAATATGATGTGATTTCATCATTAGATCATAATTTAAAACTTAAATATGACATCCATTTGACCAACACAAATAAGGTTTTAGTTGTTTCTTTGGAGAGTAAATCAAAAAAATTATTATATTTTCCAATAGTAGAGTTTGAACTCCGTTTATTTACTTTTTAGAAATATTTTTTGAGTCTCACATAAGTCTAGCTAGATTAAGACTATTTTTTAATTCTCTTTTCCTACACCTAATGTGATGCAGGGGCATCACTACAAGGGATAGCCTAAGCACTTGATACCCCAATTTTGGTTTATAAAGGTATTTAAGGTTTTCTTAAGAGTCTAGATGGTCCTTTTAGGAGATAAGATTCTAAAGTTCAAATAAGGAGGTTTCCCTCTAATTTATATAGTTTGAAATTTTGATTTTTTATAAAGCATTCTAGGATTCCTTGGTATGTGTAGGTTAGTTAGGAGTCTAAATAGGTTCTTTAATAGTTTTAAAGTCTAAATAATTTTTTGAGGCTCCATCATGGTTTATGGGAAGGATTTGTAACTCCTTGTCATCATGAGGTCAGTTCTTGGTGTAACTCCAAGTCTAACCCTTGATTATTCTCATGGCTCTTAAAGTTTAGATTACAAATAAAAATTTGATCTAAAAGAATGTATAAACCCATCTTATAACTATTATTTTTCCAGAAAATCATTTATTAATCAAGGAAATCAAAAATTGGAGCTCTAAGAACATGTTTTGTAGGATTGTTTGGAAAAAAATGGAAAGAGAATTGTAATATGTACATAATGCTTGAAAAATTAATGAATTACATTTATATGATTAAGTGAAGATTTGAGATTTAATGAATGTTGATTTTCAATGTGTGTTTAGAGTATTTTTGGATGTGTTTATTGATGTAATGAAATGGTAAGGCAAGGTCGATCCAGACCGAGGTAGTGAATGTAACCCACTACCTATCCGTTGAGTCTTTTCACAAAAGTACGATTTATTCGAGGAAAAGAAGACCTTTTTAAAAAAATGAGGATTTCAACAGAGTATTTTTGTTTAGAGGAATGTAAAGTGAGGAATTTTTTTGTCTTTCATACCTTTTTAAAGACCTTTAGAAGATAAGATAAAAGGAAGAGTAATATTTTTTCTTGGGAAGATTCACAGTCAACTAACCCATTCAAGAAGGAAAAGGAATAAGGAATTAAAAACAAACACATGCTCCAAGGAAATACCAACCCCACTGGTAAGTTATGAAGCTTATATATGATCCTACAATTCTATTTGAAACCACTATATCTTCTGAAAGCAAGTGTGATCGAGTTGGGAGAGAAAATTGTAGTCTCGGGTTAATTGTACACTCAAGGTTAGGGTTTAGTGTGAGTAATCGCTTAGAGGGTTTTATTTGCATTTCAAAGGTCAAGAACTTCAACATAACATCTACACATTCCTCTCATTAGGAATCCATTGAAATTTTCCTTGAGAAGTTCATACCAAGAAGAAAAAACCTAATAGTTGTGATAAGAGCATTTTAGCAGGACAAAGAAGCCTAATTAGAGGCTCAAAGTTGACATTTTAAATCACTTTATCTAAATAAGGTGGTTTTAGAATTTTTTGTACAAACTATTGACCCAAATGGGTATTTAAAAAGGTGTATGGATAGTATAATGAATCATTAAATAAAAATATACATCACATTTTGAGGATTTCCAGTACTGGTAAGCAAGAAGAGGTATAGCGTGGAGGTTATTGAAGAAAGGGTTATGTGCATTGGGAATTGAGTCAAACTAGTTTTCCCACACCTTAAACATAAAAAATGGCATCCAATAGTGCATTTATATTTTTGGATGATATGCAGAGTGTCCTAGCTCATAAGCTACCATCATCAACCTTCTTGAGGAGCCAAATTGGAAATTTTAGCAAAATACCAAGTTAACCAATTATTGTGGTTTTCAAGGATCTATATGGTTAAGAAAGGTGGAATGGGACATGGAAAACTTGAATGAAGCATTGAAAGAACTATTTTAAACTCATAGGGCATAATTACTCGACCTTATTGTTTCCTAGCATTAAGGGAAGAGCTACGTTTTGAAAGATATAGACTGAATTAAAGTAGGTTATCTAATCCATCTTGTTAAGAGTGTGTGAAGGTATTATATTCTTTGCATCATATTGGTATCGAGAGATGAGATCAAGAAGAAATTTCTAGGAAGAGATAGAAGAAAGAGAAATAAAATAGTGAGAAGTGAAGAGTTGACAAAATGCCACCAAGAAGAGTGGGTGGAGGAGGAAATAGAGAGAAACTTAGAGGTGTTGAGTTAGATGTTGTGTTAAGAAACATTCAAGATAGGTTAGGAGCATTATAATTTTCTCAAAGAAGAGGAAAATCATTGATGACAATGATGATGAGAGAGAAAGAGAGTGGTAGAAACAAAAGGAGAACAAGAAGAAGAAAGACCAAAAGTAAAGATACTTAAAGGCAAGTCATGGGAGAAAGCAATAAGCCAAAGATGAAGGTAGCAGAGTATGGAGAGATTTTGCATCCAGAAGATCTTATAAAATGGATAAAAAATATGGATAAATAATTTGAATTTGAGAACATTGCAGAGGATAAGAAGGTGAAATTTATAGTTACCAAGCTTATAAGACATGCTACAATATGGTGGGACTTTATACAAGAAGAAATATTGAGCAAAGGAAAATAAAATAACAATAAATGGGATAAGATGGTGAAATATTGAAAGGTAATTTCATTCATGTAGATTATCAAGCTAGTTTATTCAAAAAGTTACAAAATTTGACAGAGAGATAACTAAGTGTAGTTGATTATACTGATGAATTCTACAAACTAGCTATGATATATGGTCATATACAGGATGATATTGAAGAATTAGAAAGGTATGTGAATGGTTTGAGGTTGAATATACAAGATGAAATCAATTTATTTCATTTGAGATCAGTAGAAGAGGCATATCAGGAAACTCTAAAGGTAGAGGAGAAACTATCAAAGAATCAAAATCAATATTTGAGAGGTAGAGGAATAGGTCAACAATTCAATACTAAAACAGAAGAGGAAAAAAAAACAACAAAAAACAAATGAAGAATAAGTGAATAGTTCACAAACACAAAGTTCATTCAGAGGTGGATACTAAAACAGAGGTAGAGGTGGATATGGAAGAGGTAGAGGTGAATTCACTGGAAGATGTTTCAAGTGTAACAAATTTGTTGGACATAGATCATTTGAATGTCCATAATATCCTAAAGAAAAATTAGTAGCAAAGTTAATGAGGAAAGAAACCAAATAGCACATGCAGATGAAGAGGAGAGTGTAGCATCACCATCTTTAGTCAAATATTTAAACTTGAGAAGCTTTGATGATGATGAGAGAACCTTAGTGAGTGAAAGAAAGAATGAAGAACCAATGCAGAGGAGAACATTTTTTAGAACAATATGCAAGGAAAAAGGTAAGTGTTCTGAAAAATCATTATTGATAATGGTAGTACTGATAATTTAGTCTCCACTGAAATGGTAGAAAAACTAAATTTGAAGAAAGTAAGGCATCCTAATCCATACAAAAATCATTATTGTTCTTTTGGGTACAAGAGAGTAAGGCATCATCCATACAAAGTCTAGTGAATCAACAGTGTTTAGTTGATTTTCAAATAGGTAGATATCATGATCAAGTTTTGTGTGATGTAATGCCCATGGATGCATGTCATATTCTATTGGGAAGACCATGGAAATTTGATAGAAAATCCATCCATGATGGATGGGAAAACACATATACATTTATGAAGGATGGAACTAGAGACACCCTGAATCCATTGAAGAATGAGAAAACATGGCATGAGGAGAAGTCAAGGGTGATGTTCATGGGGTTAAAGTCATTCTTTCAATAGGGAAAGGAAGGTGAAGTGATGGAGGAAAGAGCTAACATAGTCAAGAAGGTGTGGAAATGGATAAGTGGAGAGAAGGAATATCAAAACAACTTGCAAAGGAGATTGAATGTGCAAGATGAGGATGAATGTGTAGATCATTTTGAGAAGAAGGGAAGTGATGTAGCTAAGAAAAGAGGTAATATAGATCATGAAGGGAAAATACAACAATCAGACCTAGTTAGGAGTGAAAGCAGTCTTGAAGCATGCCTTGAATTAGTCCAAGAAGACCAAACGATGCAAGAGCAAGAGGAGAATATGCATGAGAAGAATATGATGGATAAGAAGAGAGAATGAACTCAAAAATTTCAAGCTAACTATTTTTATAGCATTGTTTGAGAAGGGGTGATGGAGAAAGTAAGGATGGAGCAGTCACATGAAGATGAACTTATCAAGAAAACACCAAGCTTTCTCAATCTTGAGAGTGAATTGAGTCAAGAAGATTCCAAAGGAGAAATCATAGACTATGTCACAATCAAAGAGCATGAAGAAACCTCAAAATGGAGGTGAACCAGGTGCTTAAACTCAGTCAACAATTGGAAAGGACAATGTACAGTCCTATGGAAGTTAAGGAGCTTGTGATAACAACTCATTTATGGATGAAACATCTTTCCAAGAACCTGATACAGCTCCAAGGAACACCTGAGGCAACAAACTCAGTTAAATTCCATTCTCAGAATATTATATGTAATTGGAAAAGAAGAAAAAAGGATCAAGATCATCTTGCAATTAAAAACTACAGGAAGCTTCTTTTTTCCACCCTTAGTAGTATGATGCAGGGGCATCACTAAAGGGGTACCCTAAGCACTTAATACTCCAATTTTGGTTTGTATAGGTAAATAACAGGTTATCTTAAGAGTCTAGGTGGTACTTTTAGGATATAGGAATTTAAAGTTCAAATAAGGAGGTTTCCCTCCAAATTATATAGTTTGAAATTTTGAAATTTTATAAAGCCATTATTGGCTTCCTTGACATGTGTAGGTGATTTCGGAGTCTAAATAGTTTCTTTAGGAGTGTTAAGGTCTAAATAATTGTTTTGAGGGCTCCATCATGGTTTATGGGAAGGATTTATAAATCCTTGTCATCATGAGGTCACTTTTTGGTGTAACTCCAAGTCTTCCCCTTGATGATTCTTGGCTCTTGAAGTGAATTAAAACCAAAAATCGAGCTAAGGGATGTATAAACCCATCTTGTACTTATTAGAACTCATTGATCAATCAAGGAAATCAAAAATTGGATCTCTAAGAACATGTTTTGTAGGATTGTTTGCAAATACTTGGAAAGAGAATTGTAATATGTACATAAGGCTTAAACAACTAATGAATTACATTTATATGATTAAGGGAAGATTTACCGAGTTAATGAGTGTTGATTTCCATGTGCTTAGAGTATTTTATGGATGTGTTTATTGATGGAATGCAATGGTAAAGTAATGAATCTAACCATCCTATAGCAGACCAAGTCTTTAACCGTTGAAGTAGGCTTTATTAGAGGGAAAATGCCTTTCAAACAAAAAAGGTCAGATGACATATTTGTTTAGAGGATGAGGGTTTATGGTACAGACCTTTAGAGACTTGAAGATAAAAGAAAGAGAAATACTTTGGCTTGGGGAGCTTAATAGTCAACTACCCTATTTAAGAAGGAAAAGAATGAAGGAATTAAATAGAAAACATGTGCTCCAAGGAAGGACCAACTCCCACCGATAAGCTTTGAATCTTCTATATGCTCCTAAAATTCTATTCAAGCCATAATATCTTTAAAATTAAATGTGATCGAGTTGGGAGAGAAAATTGTAGTCTCAGGTTATGTGTACACTCAAGGTTACGTTTTTAGTGTGATTAATTGGTTAGAGGGTTTAATTTGCATTTTAAAGGCCAAAACTTCAACATAACATCTTGCATAGTCCTATGATAAGGAATCCATTGAAATTTTTCTTTGAGAAGTTCATACTAGTAAGAAAAAACCCAAAATTTATGATAAGAGCGTTATGTAGAGACAGAGAAGCCTAATTAGAGGCTAAAAGTTGAGTTTTAAAGCACTTTCTCTAAAGAAGGTGGTTGTATAATTTTGTATGCAAACTATTGACCCAAATGGTTATTCAAAAAGGTGTTGGGATAGTATAATTAATCCATAAATAAAAAGATACATGACATTTTGAGGAGTGTCGGGGTTGGTAAGAAATAAGAGGTGCAGGTGGAGGGTATTGAAGAAAGGGGTATGTGCATTGGGAATTGAGTCAAAGTAGTTTTCCCATACCTTAAACATCAAAAAGGGTATCCAAAAGTGCATTTATCTTGGGTGGATGAATTCCAGAGTGTCCTAACTCATAAGCTACCATCATCAACCTTGTTGAGGAGCCAAATTGGAAATTTTAGCAAAAGATATAAAGTTAACCAATTCTTATGGTTTTCAAGGATCTAGATGGTTAAGACATGTGGAATGGGAGATGGAAAACATGAATGAAGCATTGAAAGAATTATTTTAAACTCATAGGGCATAATTGCACGATGTTACTATTTCCTAGCATTAAGGGAAGAACCATATTTTATAAGATATAGACTGAATTGGATTAGGTTATCTAATCCATCTTGTTGAGAGTATGTGAAGGTATTAGATGCTCTGCATCATAATGTAATCAACTATCAAATATTAATCAATACAATAGGTATAAAATCCCAAATAAAAACCTTAAAAATTAATAGTTTTAGATATTTTCCAAATAAATATAATTAGGATATTTGTAGCAGTAATACATATATCAACCTTACTCATGTATAAAATGCTTACAAACTCCATTTCATAGGACATCTAGATAGAGATAAACGCAACTCTAGGATGCACCCAAATAAATATAAGCACGCGGCTTTAATTACTTGCCCCTCCAAGGGTAAAATTATATATTAAACTTGAGCGGTTAACCAGTCCGCCATTACGACGTAAGGCTCTTCCTCTCGTTTTCCTCTTCTTGGCGTCCATGCCTATGCCTGCGCCAGTGCCTTGCATATCCACGTGGTAAACTATCATGGAATTCCCTCGATTCAGATTGCATATGAGGGATGGTTTCCAAAGAAAACTCGAGCGGCTCCCCTTTACCTCGAAATCGCAAATGCTCGCTCGCAATCTGATGATGATGGCAACCGCCGTGACGCCCACACCTGAGTCGTCTACTTGTAATTTCTCCACGCTTGTCCCTCAACTCGGACTCCGCGTCCTTTTCATTCGGTAAAACAAGAATCGCCCTTTCATCTGTTTTGGCGATCTCGAATTCATTCCTGCACTCTCCCAATCCAAAAAGACAGAGGAGGAGAATGTAAATAGAGATGAGAGCTAATAATACACTGCGATAGCCTGCCATTGCGGCATATTATACTTGAAACAAGGACGTTTGAGGTGAATATATAAACGGAGGATGATGGTTTGACAGATTAACATTTAACGCGGCAAAAATATTCTTCTCCATCATAACTTATCAAATGCATGTTCAAAAGCAATTCTATATGTTTTCCAAAGTCAACTCTGGAAAATAATTGATTTCATATCTTATCAAAACCAATTCTATATGTTGTAGAAAGTCAACTCTGAAAAATAATTGATTTCTTATCTTATCAAAAGCAATTCTATATGTTTTCGAAAGTCAACTCTGGAAAATAATTGATTTCATGATTTAACCGGAATCCCAATGACCGACTGCTACTCCGTTTTATATGGTAACGGATGGGATTTTTTGGAAAAGGCCCTGTTACCTAAAGAGATGATATCATTCAGAAAAGCAGCCTGCTCTAACTTTGGTGATACATTAATTTTACGGAGACTAAAGTAAACATGGAATAATCAACGCCTACACCTTCCACACGTTGCTTTCATCTTGAAGTTACTACTATTCATCCGTATAATATGGCTTCTCTCGTGTCATATACTAGGATTATTGTCTCTGAGCCGGGGCCCGGTACCACAAGAGTTAACGGCAAGTTCGTAGAAATGGTTTTTAGTTGATTGTACTAGCAAACGTATGTGAATAGTGTCATGGAGACGTTAAAAGAAATATGTCCAAGAAACTAAACTTGAAGGACTGAGATATTGCAACAGGTAGAGGGGGTGTTGGAGAAGGGGATCGTGGGAGGAAATGTCTATGGACAGGAAAATTGTTGAGGCGAATGTATGCCAAACTCCTATTTCTTCCAAGAAGACACATATAAACCATGTGTCATTTATGTCAATCATTTGAAGGAGAATTGGGGTGTTTTGTGCTACACTTAGATGGTTGAGGCAACTACTTTGGACATATATTAGCAAGTTGGGTCTTATCGGTCAATATATACAATGTCAATAGTTATATTTTTCAATGTCAACCCTAGTGTTTTGTGAAAAGTGAGAGCGCAAAGAAATTTTAAGCGAATTCACTTACCCACGCTATGGGATACTCAAGAGATAAGGTCATGTGGAGGGGATTCAACATCTTATTTCAAGTTGATGTAGCAGTTGAATTTGATAACAAAAAGTTACAAGTCAAGTGGTTTTGCGCCATACTTATAGGTGATTATCTTAGGCCATTCTCTATGTTTGCGTAGGGAATAACATATATCATCCAGAAGAGTTTTCCTTGTGGATTTGTATTTGACATTGCCTCCTCAACATCCCAAGTTGTTAACAATCATGTGGCATGTGTATAATCATATGCATGTTATTTTCAAAGGCATTATGGGAATAGATACACCAATAAGGAGGCATCAAAGAAGTTAAAGTGCAAGGAGGAGAAGTTGAAATAGTGTAGGAGGAATGATGAAGAAGAGGACAATGTGAGGAGAAATCTAGGGCAAGGGAAATTGAGCTAGAGGGAACATAAATGACCCTCTTCTCTCTTTTCATTAGTTGCATATGAAACAAGTGTCAATTGTGAAAATGTTGGAAAGAGGAAGGGATGCAATGCAAAAATTGCAAGGAAAAAAACTATATTGGAGTTAGTTTTAAAGGCAAGGCCTTGGCATTTAATACTATCATTGATGTCAACAATTTTCTTTTTCTGCAATGTCATCACGTCTATTTTGTGGATAATTATTGTCCATGCCATTTAGAGGGGATTTTGCTTGTGCTTGGTATGGGAAACTATAGAGATGGATATATGGTAGGGGAACATAACATCCCATCTTAGGTCGATTCAAATTGTGAATTTAATAACCATAAAACATGGAAGGTCGGTGGTTCTCGCATCGATTTAAGGATATTGGATTTAACTTTGGTTGATTGCACTATTAAGAAGCCCATGCTCCACCAACAAGGTGGAAGTAGGAATAATGTTATGTCCTCTTATAGATAACAAAGGTTTCCTCTGATTGATGTTCGAGGAATGAAAATTAAATCTTTCTTACGAGAGAAAAATGCATCCATTTTGTGCATAAGGGCTGGCCATTACAAACTAAATACATTTTTCACAAGGACAATCAACTAATGGAAACATTTATATTGACTTCCTTTATTTAACGTTGTTGTTTTTTTACGCTTATATTGTGGATGTAATAAGGGATTGCTTACGAAAATGTAAAATTGCAAAGGTGTAGACTACATCTATAATGAAGGAATATGGGAAAAGTTGGTACCTATGAGATCAACAGTCTATATCCATAGAATTAAATTTTCTTTCCAACAATAATTTTAAAAGGGAATTCATTATTATTGTGCCTATTTATGATACATAGTAAAATTTAGATATTGGACCTAAAGTCCCATGGATTGTTTTTAAATGGGACTTGATGTTCTATAGAGATGTCATTCTTATACAAAACCTCAAATTGTACAATATTGTATTTTAGACTAACACTTGTTGACCTAGACTTTTGATAACAAGAATGCTTAAATGTCAACCTATTGGTCAAATGACACAAGGCACTACTCCTCATGTGACAACTTTATGTGCTTAAGAAAAATATAGAGTCATTTTTCTTATATGCCTTGGCTATCCTAAAGGTAGGTTTCAACTACCCTAGTCGGAAGAGAAAGAGACAAGGATTACCCTTAGCGTGTCACCTAACCGAGATCATGCACAATAATCCCTATAGATATGGAGAGAACTCAAATACATGATCTTAGTCGGTGTCAACATTATCATGTTCAACTCCAAAGGGAGGTTGTACAAATTAACAAGTCACATCACTTCATATAAAGTGCGGGAAGCAAATAAAGTGTGACGTGGACAAGTATGACAAGTACTGAGACATTCATGACCAAATGAACCCACACTATTAATGTGTCATCCAAATGTCGGATTTTTCCCTTTTCAATTCATTTTGGAAAATGCCTTTAAGGTGAATATTAATGTGAGTAAATTTCATCTTCACCAAAATTTTGGAATTAATTAAATTTATAATACATTTCTTGATAACATAGCTGCCATTTCTATAGAGATTTGTATAATTCCCTTGTTTGAGTCAAAATGAAAGAAAAGAGAAATGACACAAACCCAAATCATAATAATTGAAAATTATAACAAGCTACAATGACTTGAGATCTCATGATAAAAGAATGAAATTGCAATTTTTACTTCCAATACCACTTTTAGACCCTCCAAGGCATGTAGGGAACAATAGTAACTATTTAGAGAAAGTCCGAACCAAGAAATAAATTTTTAGAACCATGGTTGAAGTATAATAATTAATTTTGTGAAAGTGACGAACCCACTTACAAACATGGCTATAAATAATGACTCTTACACCAAAAGTTCAATCTGAAAAGTGTAAGCATCCTTATAAATTAGGAACAATCCAAATTTTAAAAAAGAAAGGAGTGACATGCCCAAGATATAACCGAAACCTTCCACCATGCAAATAGCTACCCTAGGAGTGTATTTATATTAGGGTTTGGAAAATGGTATAGACTATGAACAAATCCTTATAAAACACAAATACTTTTGAAATGTATGGTTATTCCATTCTCAAAAACTCTCAAAATATGACCTCTTATTGAAGCCCTTGCGGAAATGGTTCCTATGATTGAAAATTATGAATTTAACCCTCATATATTGAAACTAAGCCCAATTGTGACTTCGGGACGAAGCCACCAATGCATAAATTAAGGGTTTTCTTCCTCAATTGCATCAATTTATTAAGGTTTTTATCCCTAATAGGATACTAAGAAGGGTTTCCATTCTCAATGGATGAAATTAGAAGCACAAGTTCTCCACTCATAAAATTAAAATGATAGATAGATGATGCATCTGCAAATTAACCCTTGCATCCTACTTTTATAACTTCTCTTTCCTCTTTCTATACATTTTTGTGGCTGAATTACTTTAAGGTCACTTTAATAAGTTCCCTTATAATATAACATAATGTTACATTTGGATGACATAATCAAATCATTGATTTTACTTTAAATATTAAATTTTTCGTCATGAAGGTAATCCACGTCTTGAACAAGGTATAAAAATGATTCTTTCATGAAACTTGTCGATCCTCCATTGAATGAACTTCTCTAATATATAACGGCCCAAAATCACTCCTTAAATAACTCCCCGATTTTATAAAATCTGAAATTTAATTATGAATCTAAGAGTACAACAATTCAATAAATGGAATATACTAAAATATAAAATGCTAATTAATTTATTTGAATATTTTAAATGAAATGAAAGGAAAAAGGTACTTACTTTACTTGGACTTACCTCGCAGGTGATATGGGACTTAACAGAGTGATGAAATGGTGGAACATAACATCGCAACAAACCTCGAAAAATTACAGCAGAGGTAAATCTTTCCTGAATAGGTGTCCGGGGAAGGATAAAGGTGCACTGAGGCATCATGGTCTGGAATTTGGGTGCCCTAGTTTCTGAATAACTCGAATATAAATCTGATATGGTCCTTAGGTCTTCTTAATAATTCTCCTTTGGTTGGGTGGATGTCGCACTTGGTTCACTAAAGAGATGATATCATTCACAAAAGCACTGCTCTAACTTTGGTGGTACATTAATTTTACTTGAGAGTAAAGTAATTACTAAGTATGGAATAATCAATGCCTACACCTCTTGCTTGTTGGTCATGTGTCGCTTTCACACATTGCTTCATCATTAAGTTCTCGCTAGTAATCGCATGTGTAAAATGCAATGTGAACGCGAACTCGTATATGTTATTTGATTTAGTGGGATAGTCATTACTTTTGTAGTTGATTTTGATTTTTGTAAGTGTAGGAATATAGATAAAACATTACATTTAAAAGTTATATCTCTACATTTCAAATTTGTTACAAATTCGCATATATACATTTGCAAATCTTATATCATGAGTGGTAGCATTTTGTGGACTATTTTATTCGAACTAAACATGAATACATGAAGACTTCCGTACGGTTGCATATTTTATATTTTGAGTGGTAGCCTTTTTTATATTGTGAATAACATGTTGATAAGGGGTGTGATTTATAATGGAAGTGTAGGAATATAGATGAAACATTACATTGAAAGGTTCTATGTGTACATTTAAAATTTGATACAAATCTGTACATATACATTTGCAAATCTTATATCATGAGATCTGAACTAAACATGAATACATGAAGACCTCCATACATTTGCAGATTTTATATCATGAGTGGTATCCTTTTGTGGCCAATTTTATTTTCACTAAACATGAATACATTTGATACCCCTTGAATGGCACAAATTTGCTTTGGATACAAGAAGTGTTGAGTAAAGTAGTAGTGGAGGTGTTATCAAAGTAGAGGGTAGTATTTACGACGGGTTGAGTGATAGTAGTCTTGACTCCTCCTTTCTTCTTGCTCCAAGTGTTGGTACGTGCGCCATTTTTTAGTACCTTTCGAATGAAAAAGGAGGGGAAATGTGCAGATTTTCAAGAGAGGGAACTCTGGAGAAAGTTGTGAATGTCATATCTTTCCTTTCAATGGTTCCAATGTTGACAATTGCTTTATGCAAAGTAAGTCCCTAGGACTTGTGGATAGTTAATCCCCAAGAATATTTAATCGGCAATCGTCTTCGATTTCCTCTCGAAATAGGGTGTATCGGAATATGTAACGGGTTGGAGGGATCCCAACATGGGTCATTTTATCTATCAAATTTGACAACAAATAAAGTTAATGTTGGTGGTGACATTGATTTGTTGTATAAAATGTCGGTGATTGTTCCTATAGCACCCTTTACGAGGCCTGTGTCAACCCATACATTAGTAATAAGCGTGATTTTTGTTGTTTTCATAGCAGAACTTTGTGTTCCAATTGATCTTCATCAAGATCTCTTGTTGCGAGCCCATCTGCGCTACTTTCAGCAATGGATTGGGTGATTGGAACATTCAATACTTTCAATATATGAAGGTTGTGGGAGTTCACGAGATCATATTTTGTAAAGAAATGTGTTGTGTCCTTAAAATGTTGAGCATCTTTCGAGTTTGGTGTGAGTCGTTGTGAGACATTAGGATTTCCTAGTCCACAATAAGAGGAGTTGAATCTCACATGTTGTGTAGTAAATTCTGGAATGAAAAATATCATATTATTGACCAACTAGGTGCTACATCTTATCCTGTAGAAAAGTGAAATAAGAAGTTAAGAAAAGCAAAAGAAGAAGTTAAAGAGATTTCATTGTAATCTTCACACATAATCTTTTATCAACCAGCCAATTATCTCTATAGTTTATACAATGCATTTTTAGAGTACTAAGATTTATGAAAACATTTCAACAGTGCAAAATGACATATGGTAACAAATTACTTATTAATTTCAAGTCCTGTCATAGCCTCTATTTTTTAAATAGATCAAGTTCCTGAGACTTTCTTCTATTGTTATCAAAATATTGGCTAACTTGGATATTTATGATGTTGTGTAACAAAATTATGGACCAATGCAATGAAAAACATCCATATCAAAACAAGAAATTTTTTGCATCTTGTTTGGGTTCAGTAATACTATTATGCACCCTAACAAAGATAAATTTATCAAAATATCCTACAACTAAGAAGAATTTTTAACATCCACGAGGCTAGTTGCACTTTTATTCATCAATCAATATATGAATTTAGATAAATCCATATAATCTAAGAAAAAAATGTGCATCCATCTTCCAATAACACACAACAAAAAAATTAGTTTTCATATTTTTTTCAAATGTGAAAAACTGAATAGTAAGGATCTAGAAATAAGTGTTATGTCAAAAAGGAGCACCCTAGGATTTGCACACTATAAAACCCTATTTTTCACTAACTTGGTATTTTCTCAAGGTGTGGGACCTCGTAATTGAGACAAGCCTCCAGAGAAGGTTGGTTTCTCTACCTATTCTAATGTTAAAACTACTCCTAGGAAGGGAAATGTAACTATCCTAACACTAACCTAGAGTTTTTAAGGGACCAGGAAGAAAGAGATGCATAAAATGAAATTCCTAAACTAAGGGAGGTGATAACACCAAGAAAAGGGGATGGAGATATCCTTAGTGAGTGAAAATGGAAGAAAATGAGGTAGAAGAGGGTAGAAAAAAGTGCCACAGTTCAAAGAACACATTCAAACCTCCAATTTCATGGAGCACAACGAATTTAAATCCTGCAAAAGGATACAACATGCACAATATACCTAAAAATGTAATGAAAGGAAAATGATGCAACACAACTTGATCTAGGGAAATAAAATCCACAAAAAACCACCTTTATTGCTTAAAATTATACACAATCCATTACAATATAGGCACGAGACAAAATTCCTTTACAAAATGCAAAAATTCGAGGCTTCAGGCTCACAAGATCACTGGAACAACTTTGTGATTTTCCTTACAATCCATAATCTCCCCCTCTAAATGAGGGGAAATTACATATATATAGAGAAAGGGAGCTACCAACCAACAACCTTCATTAATTTCTTGTATGGAGGTATGGGTGACCATACCAGTTCACTTTCCAATGGTATTTTTCTTGCACGGTGAACATGGGTGCCATACCTCATCAAACTGGTTGTTGAGCTACCTTATACGATGCAATTAATGCCTGACCCATAGCTGGCATTCCTTGCACGACACCCAAAAAGAACGGAAGGATTCCCGCCCAAGACGAGGAATGAGTTTTCACATGACAAGAATAAATGATGTCGCACGATAGTTAGGGAAGGTTGACGTCGTCAAGATGGATTGTTGTCAGCGACATGAAGAAGGTGATGACTCGCATCGAAGATAATGGTGACATGTGATAAGAATATGTGGTGTTGACGCAAGACAGAAGACATGGTGGTGACGTCAATAGGAAAAATGTGGTGAAGCACGTCGGAAGATGGCGGTGACACGCGACAAGAATACATAGAGTTGACGCTGCGCAAAGAAGACATCTTTGTTGACATGCGATAAGGCGAGGCGGTGATGCATGTCAACAAAGGGAGGTTAATGCGCAATAAGAAAATGGTTTATGTGCGTTAAGAAGGAAGGTTGACGCGTGTCGAAAAAAATAGTTATCACGCGTTCAAGAAGCGATGGTTGTTGCATCGATAAGAAGAAACAACAGCATATGGTTGACACACGACAAGAAGACATGGCTCCAAAACTTTGTGAATGAAGCTTTTGGTACCAAACCGATCATGCCATCATATCGGGGTGGTTAGGTAAAAACTAGGGAGGTTTTGTTTTGGAGTCCAAATCTCCAGTGCTTACGGTTACCTCGTCAGGGCATATTCCCTTAAGATCCCCGAGTCCAAAACACGCTATACTTTCGACAGTGATTTCTCGGCCGTGTGGCACCTAGAGACTTCTCATCAGATCCAAAACATCCATATCAATACCCTCTATGAAATCCTCTCCCGATTTTCTCCATCTCCATTCAATTCTCTCGATGTTCTATTGTTTGCAAACATGTGAAATCTTGCATTGAGTTAGTGTAAGGCTACCACATGCAATAATTTTCAAACGAAAGCTCTTGGTGCCAAAACGATCACATTAAAACATTGGGGTGGCTATTAAAATTCTAGGGAGGTGTCATTTTATAGGCCAAAGTTCCATGTGCTTCCAAATTTACCTTGTCCAAGTGTAGTCCCTTAAGAGCCCTGAGACCAAAACAAGCTATATCTTCAACAGGTGATTTCTTGGACTTCGTGGAACCTAGAGATGTATCTTCACATCCAAAAACTCCATGTCATGACCCTCTGTATGAAAGTGTCTTGTGGTTTTCTCCATCTCCATTCGGTTCTCTCATTGTCCTATTGTTTGTAAACGTGTGAAATATTGCAGTTTGAGTCAGTGTAAGGTTTGTCGGACATAATACTTTGCAAACGAAAGATATTTGCGCCAAACTGAATATGCCAACAAGTTTAGGTGGAAAGGTAAATGATAGGGGAGGTGTATTTTTGGAGGCCAAAGCTCCGTGGTTCTTCCGAGCTACCTCATCTGAGCGTAGTCCCTTAAGAGCTCTAAGATAAACATGTTATATCTTCGATGGGTGATTTATCAAATTCCTCTACACCTAGAGATGTCTCGTTAGATCCAACACCTCCATGATAGGACTCTCTATGAAATTCTCTCATAGTTTTTTCCATCTCCATTTGGTTTTCTCGTTGTCAGGTGTAATGATGCTAGACACAATACTTGCAAACGAAAGCTCTTGGTGCTTTGAAACGAATGCATCAAAACATTGGGTGTCTAGGTAAACACTAGGGTAGGTGTCCTTTTAGAGGAAAAATCTTCGATGCTTCCGGCTACCTTGTCAGGCGTAGTCCCTTTAGAGCCCTTAGACCAAAACACGTTATATCTTCGATGGGTGATTTTCGAGACTCTGTGGTACCTAGAGACATCTTGTCGATCTGAAACCTCTATGTTGAGACTCTCTATGAAATAATCTTGTGTTTTTATCCATCTCTATTCGGTTATCTTGCTTTCCTAATGTTTGGAAACGCGAAATATTGCAATTTTAGTCGGTGTAAGGCTCCCAGGACACAATACTTTGCAGTGAAAGATCTTGGCATCGAACCGACTATGCCAAAATTTTGGGGTGGCCGAGGTAAATGCGAGGAGGTATCATTTCGAGGCCAAAGCTCTAGGTGCTTTCGGGCTACCTCATTTGGGTGTAGTCCCTTAAGAGCCCTGAGTCCAAAACACGCTATATCTTTGACAGGTGATTTCTCAGACTCCGTGACACCTAGAGACATCTCGTCAAATCCGAAACCTCCATGTTGGGACTCTCTAATAAATCCTATCACATTTTTCTCCATATCCATTTGGTTCTCTTGCTCTCCTATTGTTTACAAATGCATGAAATACTGCGGTTGAGTCGGTGTAAGGTCACACGCAATACTTTGCAAATGAAAGATCTCAACGCCAGAACCGACCGCAAAAAACATCGGGGTGGCTAGGTAAACACTAGGGGAGGTGTCGTTTTGTAGGATACCTCATCCGGGAGTTCTTGTTCAATAACTAGATTCGCTTAAGAATGAATTTGATAGGGAATGGCTAAGAAAACAGTTTTATCAATCACCTAGTAAATATTTCTTGTTTAGTTCTAAATGGGAGTCACTAGCCTACTGATTAGTGACCTTCTATTCATTGATAATTTATGATGTGATAAAACCATGGATGCTTTCAAAAATGCCTTCAAAAAGATAGGGGTAATCATCAAGCCTAGTGAAGGGTGTGATTTGATTTCCAAATTACTTGAAATGCCTCTGATTTAGAGGTAATAACATGAATTGGACAAGATTAGAGAATCAAGAATCATTGATATCAATTAGAATTGCATTGCATCTGGAGACATTCTCGAGCATTGGATTAATGCATCCGGAGACACATTCTCAAAATATCAACCGATGAAAGGTGTTAAATTGTGACGACTCTCTTTAAACTATTGAATCTTGTAAGACTTTGTGGGCATCCTTAGATCCTTATATCCATGATTTTTTCAAAAAACATTGTCTTAATGATGGTCATAATGATTTCATTCTCAAGTGTTTTAACATGGGAGAAGACTAAGAAGCATTGAATAATGTAGTAGGTGCGTGATAAGATAGGAACCAGTACAAAGATACCATGAGAAAGAAGAAGCACGAGTAAGGTAAATACACATATACACATTGATAAATTGAATGAATAATTACTCGATTAGGCAACATTTTATATACATACATTATATAAATATTGATTTCCAAAGTTTGATGCATATTATACATTGAAAATGCTAGTACATGTACATCACCAATAAATGAAAAAATTATCCATAATGTCTTAAATATTGTCAAGTGCACATAATATTAGTTTCATGCAAAAATAATCTTAGAAATGTAAGGTCTCATATAAAAATATTCCATTCCAAATAGCATTTTAATGTGCATAATAAATATAAAAATTCCCAAATAGGTCATATACCATCAAGTTCAAATGCCATATAGGCGTACATACAATGCCATGCACATAGGCATACAAAAAAATGTCATGTAAGACATATATATTTCCTAATCATCAAAATATATCCCTCTCTTGGCCTTGCTCGAAGAAGGCCCTCCCTTAGACAAAGATGGAGATCTATGAGATGACTTTGGATCATCCGAGCCCATGCTACAAGTCCTCTTCCGTTGAATACTCGCTTGTAGTTGAACCTGTAAATGAAAAATATGTTTTTTTATCAAAAATTAATTTATATATGTTTTCACATGTATTTAAGACCATTTTAATGAAATTATTTACATAAATACACAAACTTACCGCAAGTTGTCGATCACGCCGAATCGCATCTCACGCTCAAATGATTCATCGGGAGCTCCTGAGTACGAATGGGGGTATGAAGACGATAAGATGGAGGAGTTTGTGCCCTCAAAGTCAAAATGGAGGGGGTTAAAGTTCCCTACATACACATAAGATCACAAAATCTAACATCAGAATTAGCCAAAATAGAACTAAGTACATGTATGTGTAATGACAATATTTTAACTAATTTTATCAATATAAAACTATTGTTTTTACCCCACCACGCTTGTGAATCAAATGAACATGGTTGCTACCTGTCACAGGTAACTCCTGCATATACACAATGAAGGACATTATTAACATAATTTAATAATTCTATAATGAAGGACATTACTAACATGTAATTTAACATAATATGAATTACACGAGCAATTTAACAAAAATACATGTTGTTTGAATACCTCAGTGAGTTGTTGCGCAGATGAAATCGCAGTGGCAACACCTTTCTATGCTTGTCACAGAGATGGTAGTGTTTCTAGTGAAGTCAACATATTTATCAAACATGTATCACATGAGTTAGATGAACATACAAGAACATACATATATTTGACTTCAAAAGTTATATATATATATATTTGCATGTATGTGAAAATTTTACACAATTAACATTCTAAATTACCTCTGTGAATGTATGTGTACGCATGGTGCTCGCCGCTTGTGGTCGGGATGAAGACGCCCCTCCTATGCACTATAATATCAATGCATACATGTACAAATACAATTATTTCAAAAATTTAACATATATAAGTAAATCAAGTACTCCGATATTTTTGTAACACACATAATAAAACATAACAAATACATGTGAAGGTGATACCGATGATTGTAATCCAAATGTCTCACTTAAAAAGGAATCTGACATAGTGACATTATCGTGTGCACCCCAATGCTAACTCCACCAAAATTAGTACGCATGAAAGTATCATCCTCCTAGGGCCCCAAAAATATGGTACCACATGACAAACAAAGATATGGCCTCATGCTATTACTCCCTAAGGGAATAGTATGTGTACCTCCGTGAGCATCTAGCTCGAAATATCCTCTTGTATGTCAAATAAGGGTCGCATATAGCCCCCCTGAAGCCCGTGGAGTGTATCAATCTCTATTGTCTCCTTCACTGCTAGAGGGAGAGTCTCGAGTGATGGGGCTTCTATGTAGGGACTCTACCCCACCGAATAGGTGCACGTTGTGTACCTAGTTGATCTGTCTGATGATCCTTTTCCTTAGCCTTGGAAATATCGAAAATCAAAATAATTTGGGATCTCATTGAGGATAAAATTGCAATAGAGTTTCCTCGTAAAGTATAGTGACACCTCGTTGTTATCATGCAGGTAGAAAATCAAACACCATCTACCATCAGTCCCAAAAATTATTTTTAATCAAATTATTATTGCACCAATGGATGGGAAAATGTTTGCATGATAACGAAACATGAAAATTAGTGTGGGGGTCCGTGAATAAGGCACATATGAGGTCTTCTCCATGGAATTTTACTCTATAATTATCAAATTTCAATACAATTTTAAGAAAATAATTGTTCCTACCTCTTCTCCGTGGAACGATCATCAATTTAGATCTTCCCGTAGATTCATAGATGATCGTTTGAGCTTGAGATCCACTAAATGGAAAAATGTGAGGGCACACGGTTAAGCTATCAAACTCGTGTTTTAGAGAGAAAGAATGATAGAGGCTCGAGATTATTTTTTATTTATAATGTACATAATGCGTACGCATTATGCTTAGGTAAATTTTAAACCTAGAAAATTAAAACTCGGTCGCGTTATAATAGAATGTGTACGCATTTTTCTTTTTTCGTGTTTTGTCCACTTTTTGGTACCCCAACTTGGTGCACTTACCCCAAGCAAAGGATTGTTAGTTAAATCCACTATGTTCCTTGTCAATATTTTATGGTAAGATAAGATTCAAGGAGTGGTGAAGATCATAATAATCATGTTTGAGTTCTTGGAACCAAAAACCAACCATTTTATAGCCAAATGCTTCCTCTCGGGATCCATAGCAAACAACAGTCAAGGTTTAAGAGGGTTTGTATTCTTAAAGCATGAAATAAAGGAATTATTTCTTAAGATTTCAAAGGAACAATCTTGAAGAGGTATCTAAAATTTTAAAATAATAAGTATTTATTTTTATTGGTGGAAGAGTGATATTTCCTTACCAGTCCCTTAGAGGACTGTATGCAAAGTTGTTAACCTAGTTTGGGAAACCATTTTACAAAGAACCCAAGCTTTATATCTTGAGATAAGCATTAAAACTTCTAGGGAAGTATAATAGGCTTAATGGGTCCTGGAATATGATTTATTTGTCCTTGGGAACCTCATACAAGTGGATATATGCTACACAATACAATGGGACAAGGCTAGTTAGTGCTTCATGAGCAAAAAGTGAAAAGGTTAGGCTGTGAAGGAGTTATAGAAGGAGTTGAAGTCTAAGATTTTGGGAGCACCTTAGGGATGGAAAAAGTGAACTAATGAATCTTGTAATACTTTTGGGTATCCTTATATCCTTCTATCCATGCTTGTTGTAAGATACATTATCTTAAGGGGCATAGTTGACAGTTTTGGCAAGATGAACAAAAATGGTATTTGGAGCCTTATGAATCAAGTTAGTGATGGTCCTAATGATTTTTTGAGGTGTTAAAACATGGGAGGAATTATAATCATTGAAGAAGGTAGCGATTGCATGATAAGACAAGAACTAGTACAAAGAGACCAAGAGCAAGAAGAAGCATAAGTAAGGTAAAGACAAGAGTAAGTGTTGTATGAAATAGAACTTGTTTAAGGAGTCCTTTGACACTGGAAGAACTGTATAGAGACATAGTAGAGTGCTAAGGATACCATTGCAAGGTGATATTGTACCAGTTTAGTCAAGGTTTGGACAAATAGAACATTTTTAGCCATTTTGGCCTAGTGAATGATCCTCTCATGTAGAGATTGGTTGGGGTAGTTGTTTTTAAATCATCTTGAACTTGTGTAAATGAACATTTATTTATTTTCTCTACATCAAAATCACATAAATAATGAATATGGATACTTATTCATTATTATTATGAAACCACTCTAATGAAACCACAAACAATTTATAAAAATTCAATAATATATCTTATTTAATTTGAATTGAAACTTTGAACCTAGGTCTAGAAAAGGTTCTCTAAACATATACACATTGATAAATTGAACGAATAATTACTCATATTAGATAACTCTTTATACATGTTATATAAATATTGATTTCCAAATTTTCATGCATATTATACATCGAAAATGCTAGTATACAACACCAATAAATGAAAAAATATCCATAATGTCTTATATTGTCAAGTGCACATCATATTAGTTTGGATATAATTATAATCTCATAAATGTAAGGTATCATAAAAATATCGAGTTCCAAATAGTATTAACGTGCACAATAAATATAAAAATGTGAATAGGTCATATAATATCAAGTCAATGCCATATAGGTGTACATATAATGTCAAATGTGCATACAATTCCATGTACATAAGCATACAAAATAAATGTCATAAAACACACACACACACACACACACACACACACACACACACACACACACACACACATCCTATTCATCAAAATATATCCCTCTCTTTTCCGTGCTCGAAGAAGGCCCTCCCTTAGACATAGATGGAGATCTGTGAGATGACTCGGATCCTCAATGGCCTCGACTACGAGTCCTCTTACGCCAAAAATCAACCGTAATTGAACTCAGTAAATGCATACAATTTTTTTGTCAAAAATAATGTATAATATTTTAACATGTATAAGACCATGCTAATGAGACTATTTACATGTACACACACTTACCGTATCTCTTAGTTGCGCTTAAATCTATATCTCATGCTTAGTTAAGTCAACAAGAGCTAATGGATCATGAACCAAGGTGTCAAAATGATGAGCTCGACGAGTTCATGCCCTCAAAGTAAAAATGGAAGGGGTCGAACCCTACATACACATAAGATTACGAAATCAAACATCAAAATTAGCTTATAAAACTAAATTAACAATAAAATTTTTGAATGGAGATCTAAACATTTATGCCAACTAAGCACATAAATATGTAATGACAATATTTTAACTAATTTTATCAATATATAACTATTTTTTTACCTCGCCACGCCTATGAATCATATGTACAGGGATCCTACCTTTTGCAGGTAACTTCTACGTATACACAATGCAATCACGTTGATTATGTACATGATGCTACAATGAAGAAAATTATTAAAATAATTAAACATAATCTGAATTACACAAAATATTTAACGAAAATACATAGTTTGTATACCCCAGTGAGTTTCTCGTAGAAGAAATCGCAGCGGCGAAACACCTTTCTCTACTCCTCGCGAGAGATGGAAGTGTGTCGTGTGAGGTCATCAAGTTTATAAAAATATATCACATCAAGTTAGTTGAGAATATATAACATATATACAAGGACATACATAAATAGACATATATTTGAGTTTTACATACGTGAAAATTTTACACAATTAATATTCTAAATTACCTTTGTGAATGTATACATAGCCATGGTGCTCGCAACCTGTGGATGGGATGATGACGTCCCTCTCATGCGTTGTAATATTAATGCATACATTTACATATGTATGTGTAAGTTAATAAATTTTACCAAGTTCAAATATAATTATTTAAAAAATTTAACATATATAAGTAAATCAAGTACTCAAATCTGTTTGTAACATGTAATAAAAATTAAAAATACCTATGAATGTGTCACGATGTCTGAAATCCAAATGTATCACTCAAAAAAGTGTCATACATAGCCACATTATCATGTGTACCACCGATGGCAACTACACCAACACCAGTCTACATGAAACTATCATCCTCATCGGGTCCCATGCATATACTACCTTAAGATGTGCAAAGATGTGGCCTCATGATACTACTAGCTGGAGGAATACTCTTTCTAGCTCCACCAACATCAGTATTAGAAATATCCCTCGTATGTTGGACAAGGGTATCGAAAGCGCATGAAGCACATGTAGTGTATCAATCTATAATGTTTCCTTCATTTGCTGTAGGAAAAGTCTCGAGAATGAGGGGTATTTTGTGTGGGGACTCCACAATGTTGAATACGAGCACGTTGTGCACCTAGTCTATCTTGTGCAGAGCCTTTTCCTCACCCTAAAACTCGCAATAGTCAAAATAGTTTGGGATCTCGTTGAGGATAAACTCACAATAGAGTTTCCTCAAAAATTATAGTGGAACCTCATTGTTATTGCAAGGTGGAATATCAAATACCATCCACCATTGGTCCCAAAATTCATTTTTATCAGATCATTATTACACCAGTGGATTGGAAACCATTTACATGACAACGAAATAGGAAAATTGGTTCTAGGGTCCATGAATAATGCACATATGAGGTCGTTTGTAATTTATTTTTACATCTACATATGATAATTTATTAGCATTATATTCACTACAAGTCTCTCTATAAGATTTCCACTGATCAATTTAACTTGTTGCGGTGTCAACTGAGCCAATAATGCCTGCAATGTGTTTGTACATGAGGCACGTTGGGGGTTTTTTGAATGGTGATCCCTCATTGTTGTAATTAATTCCTCAATTTCATATTATTCTCTACTATATGGGCTACTAAATCCTCGTGACTACCTAGAGGATGTTCAACAATTATAGGAGCACTAAGAGGGTTGAGAGGATTTGAAGGGTTTTCTTGTGGTTGTGGTGGAACTGTAATAATAAAAAACATGTATCTGATTAAATCTACAATATAATTACCAAATTCCAATGCAATTCAGAGAAAACAATTTTCCCTACCTCTTCTCCATGGCGACATTGTCAATTCCACCTCAATCCAACCTTTGCGGTGATTTGCAGATGATTTTGGGAGCTAAATGGTTGAAAATGAAATGTGACTATAGGGTTTGTTGGATAGTTCGCATTTAGGTAAAATGAAAATGAGGGATGTCTTTGATTTTTTTATTTATAGTTTATGGTAACACCTACATGTTCTAGGTTCGGGAAATACCAAACTTGGAAAACTAAAATGCATACACGTTATTTAATAACATGTGCGTGTTCTGCCTAATTTCATATTTTTGTCCACTTTTTAGCCCCTCGGATTGGTGCACTTACCCTATTAGAAGATATTATGGAAGGCATATACAAAAGGAGATTAAGATATATTCTAAAGGAAGTGAAGTAGTAATAATATATAATAAATGATTAATCAATAAATGGTCCTTATTAGGTGACAATGTGTGTTGAATTCGGGAAGTGATAATCCTAGGTTTACAAAATCTTGTGAATAGATCAAAGTCTAGAGTAAATTTGAGAGAGAAAGGGTTTTGGAATTGTAAAGAAAACTTACGACGGGAACTTAAATACACGCAAAAGGAGGATTCACATGGAATTAGATGTTAAGTAGATAAAAGAATAAATAAAAATTGCGTGAGGAAGATGTCATGAGATGCTTGGGAGACATTTGTACTAGATGTATGAGAGGAGAATGAGGAGTGATATAATATGATTAAGGATGATAAAGGGAGGAAATTTCAATTTGAGGCATCATAGATTTGATGGGTGACTAAAATCCTTCATGGATGGTAGATATCGTAAGGTTAGTGTCATTTACGCTAATAAAGTTTTTCAATGTGTGGAGAATGATACATTGATCATAAGAGATTGATCATGAACTTGCAGTGGTGTACGGTGATAATGATATCCATATATGGAAGAGTGGAGGTAAAATTAGATGAGTGAGAAATTAGTGACCTGTCATGATAGTGATGTGACAAAAGGAAGAAAAAAGTGTGCTTGGACAAGTGGTGTTGAGGCTAATAGGATTTTATTGGAAGTGTAGGAATCCAATAGTTTTTATGACATGGTGAAGAAAAAAATGTAGGTGTGGTTAATAGGGGAGTGACAAGATATTTGTAGATGACCAATGAAACGATGAAGTGTATGAAATATAATTCAAGATAGGATCATATGAATGTGTAGTAAAGGAGGTGGTTGATGTAGGTGATCATGTATAAATTACTACTCGATTATATGACGATGCGAAAATTATGTTAAAGTGGATGATAACAAGGATAACAAATCATGCAAGTATGATAAGTGTGGGGATAATGATGATAGTACGTATGGGATGGTTTAAGGGGAACAATCGACTAGTTGAGATGCCGTGAAGGCGAGACGTAACTACCACATAACACCAAAGCATAACCGACCAAGATAATTAACAATGTATTAATTTTCTAACATTCCCCCCTTATTACATTATTTTTAAATATCACATCATATTTCCAGATAGTGGACCCCCTTATTTCAAACACAGTAACAAGTTTTTACACTCTCCGTGTAGCTTGCTCACCTTTGAGGTGGCATGCCATCTTTGTGGCTTCATGGTCTTGGTGACACCTTGGTTTTTCCTTGCAGGATTACCACAAACCTAGAAGTGACATGAGTACATCTCTCTGCTAACACCTTTGATGGTTTCGGTTTCCCAAATTACCACGAACCCCTATGGTTTTCTATCTGCAGGTTGACCATGAACTTGGAGGTGACAGGAGGTCTCAACTATACACTTTGGTGGTTTCTCGGATTTCCACAAACCCTTTTCCAAGAACCATTATCCTCAAAATGTTCTTCATCAAGAGGTACCAAACTGGAAAATAATGCTCAATATTTTATTGAAAACAACAGATCGCACACAAAAACCCACACCACACACACAAAAAAGCAAACACTCATAAAAACGCACTAAAGCAATGATGTTACCCTGTCGTAAGTGATCAAGAGCAGACACCAATTGTCCTCCAACCTCCGTGTATCCTCTAGCCTCCAGAAATTGCTACTTAGTTAG
Organism: Taxus wallichiana var. yunnanensis; assembly: GCA_018340775.1. Classification (NCBI taxonomy): domain Eukaryota; kingdom Viridiplantae; phylum Streptophyta; class Pinopsida; order Cupressales; family Taxaceae; genus Taxus; species Taxus wallichiana. Next base: position 573,902,779 of record CM031239.1, on the reverse strand, counting down.
CACATATGGATTTGAGGCTTATATAACAAATGATTCAAAACACTTCTACATCTCTTATGTATGTTCACTGGTGAATATATTTGCAAAACGTAAACTTCAACATCATGAAAAACCACCTGATGGGTAATCTCGACAATTAAAATACCTTTGAAGGAGAGATATCAACCCAATCTTGCTTCTCCTCAAGGGTTAGACTCTCCATCATATTCTCATTGATGTGAATATCAGGCTCATACATGAAGGTAACTATTGTAGCAGGTGACCACTTTTCATGGTCCTTATCGATATCTTTTCTGGCTATGGAACGAATTTTTAACTCTTGACCATGACGAAGATTTACAATAATTATAACCCTTTTCTCGGTGGGGTCGAAATTGTTAGCAGATTCAGAGGTGGCGTCGGAGGCAACATCGACTGGACAGACATGAGGATTGAAGGATATGAGGTCAAAGCTGGTGATGTTGACAGAGAAAGATAACCATGTTTGAAACAGGTTGCCAAGTTTGAAGCAACAAAACACCAAGCACATATTTTACTCTTATACGCTGGTCACCGTGTAAAAAGGTCGTTTAGGCGCTGCAATTGGTCACTCAAATCCACTCCAATAAATCACAAACTACCACGCCAATGGTTTCTCCAAAATATTGAATGATGGATAAGCGTCAGGAATGACAGAGAAACTTCAAATCTTTTCTTATGTTGGTCGCTGACACGTCCAAGAGGTCTTCTCCAGGTCTCCACGCATGGCGAGACGAGAGATGATCTGATACCAATGAAGGCAATGATGAGAACATAATTGATTGTTCAAATATTCATAATCATGCAAATATATATACAGCGCAAAAGGGACAGTTGAAGGGGAACCGTCAACTAGTTGGAGATGCCACGAAGGATGGCATAATTACCACATAACACCAAAGCAAAACCGACCTAGATAATTAATAATGTATTAATTTTCTAACAAATTTAGGATTTGGGGAGGAAAATAGTCCAATGATGTGATGTATAGGAAGTTAAGAGGAGAAATGAGATAAGTGGGCACATTAGGGAAGTTTGTATAGACTGGTTAAGGATGTTAGGTTCACACTCTCTAAGAATGAGAGTAAAGAAAGTGTTTGTGTGTAGTGTGTGGATCTTGAAACACAGAGTAGGAGCAAATGGAGGTTAATAAATTATATCAATATTATCAATTAGGTATTTTTGATGGTATAAAGTTGGTGAAATGAGTCAATGGGATGGATGCTACTTTGATTATAAACACATCAATTAAGTAATGTGTGACAAAGGGAAGGTGGAAGAATGGGAGGTATTTTTATCAACACAACATCAAGAAACATTGAGATGATATAAGAGATTGGATTACACAAGGAGGTGAGTATGTGTGTCAATTAGAGGAAGGTGTAATAATTTGTAGGATGAGGTTATTTTGTGTGAATGAAAGGATTTATTGGTGTTGAACAAAATTATACTTGAAAGAGTGTTTACATATTCACATGTCATCAAAGAGGAGACAATGAGAATGAAAAGTGAGTGTGCAAAGGAGAGGAATAGAGTTTTTCATTAAGATCTTATTGGATAATATGGTGGACAAGTTAGTTTGGTGAAATATAAGGTGGAGGAAAAACTCAGTACTTGTAAAGTCAACCCGACACACAAGGTTGACTACCTCAAAAAACAAAACGTGTGCATAGAATCTTCTAATTTATACAATGGGTTTATTTAGAAGTAGTGGGAGGTATGATAGACAAAAATTTAAGAAATTAGTTCAATGATTTCCATTAGTGGAAATGAAAATGGAATTTTGCGAATCAAGTTGATAATAGTCTCATTGGTGAATTGGTGAAGCATGAAAAGGTTGGAAAAGGTGGCGGTAGGGAGTAGTGTGGATGGAGAAGTGGTTAATGAACTCATCACCAAGTAGTGAAAAGGTGTGAATGTTATGGGCATATAGACATGATTTTTTTTTCGTTCTTCGAAATTGAGATAAAGAAGGATGATGTGCATAAGGAGCACATCATCATGTTAGAATATGTGAAATACAAAGTGTTAGAGGCACAAGTCATGTTGGGGAACTTTTTGTTACTAATTTTTTCAATATAGAAATTTTAAAATGAGGGGAAAGGGGCACCTTCATAAAATGGGGTGAATAGGCTGTTAGGAAATAAGGGATAAAATCTACCACCAATCCCACGTAGAATCGCAATAGTAGAAACTTGTATACGAATAATAACACAGATCTGAAATAAAAGTGCATAAAATAAAATAACACAACACAAAGACAAAGATTTAACATGGTTCACCCAATTTGGGCTACTTCCACCAAGAATCGCTTTCTCATATTTTTATTACAATCCACCTCTTTCTCTCAATACAATACCCATATCTGTTTGGAGCTATGCTCGACAAAATCTCCCGAATTTAAACCTAAACTCACACATCTACAATGTTACATATCCCCTACCATATACATAAAAAAACACCAATAGGAAACTACATAAGTATTTTTACAATACCGTGGGTACTAAAACCACCCCATAAACCTATGGGTTAAAATATTTCCCATATGAGAAGATCATGTCTCCCAAGGTATTGGGCATATTTTTCAAGCCAAAATATTTAGTGTACAATCTTCAACACTTCCACACATGAAAATAGGATCCACAATATAACATAGGCTCATGGCATACTTGATGCACGCCCTGTGAGAGTGTTGAGATTTAAATAGTAAATATAGTTAAGGAGGTTTTGGTACAACATGGTGAGGTGAGAATATGCATGGGGTTGATTAATAAAAATGGCATGTTTCATGTAAGAAGGATAGAGTGGTTTACACATAGAGGAACTAAAGACATGGCACAAAACAGAGTGTGTATGTGGGAAGAGACCTCAAGTAATAGATGAAGAATGCAAGTGGGTGTTAAAGGATAAAAGTAATATGAGGAGTGTGTGATTTGAGTGCATGTCGTGCAAGTGTGGGGTAGACCACACAATTCATATGTGTATCATGCAAGTGGGGAGATGAAAAGATGAAGCAGAGTGGAAGGTGTAGGAAAATTCAATTTCATGGGTGAGCTACAAGGTTGCACCCATGATTTAGATAAGGTGGGAGAATTCAGTGAATGATCCTAGAGTAACAATGGAGGTTGGAGATATGAGATAGATCAAAGAGACTAAGGGAATAAGAGAGATCAATTAATTTTAATGGGTGTGGTACAGTGAATGATTGCATAAATTTAGCGTAGCAATCTTGGATTAGGAAAACTTAAAGTGGACATATAAGTGAGTGATTTTTGTAGTGTTCTAATTGAGGAGCTTGGTTGGTAGTTCTTGGTGGGTGAGGTTGATCGAGGAGATCGGTGAGGTAAGATCAATGGAGATCTTTATGGGAAGTTTGGTGGGTAATCTCGGTAGGTGAGCACAATTCAGGAGTTCAATTGAGAGGGTTGGTAAGGTGGGTGTGTGGTATGATAAAGATAACTCGCGTGTATCAAAACCATTCAAAATAACTATGATGAAGATGACACAATATGTATGCATGCTAATAAATTTTGACTTATTTAACAAAGGAATTAACACCAAGTAAATCCTATCCTAAATCCTTAAGCATATACATCAATATGCATCATGAACATAAGCTAAATAACTTTCATAAACTTTAAAAACAAGAATGAAAACATCTATTCATTGTGTAGACGTGATTTTGATATGTGGGTATTCCTTAACAAGCCAACAACTATCCATGAATGATCAAGGATCTTGATAAAGGAAGATATATCTCAAAATGACATAAAAGCTATGTTTGAATCCTCTCTAACTACTTTTCAAAGTGAGGGGGATTTATCAATTTGGAAATCCTTTCAATAAAAGAAATTTTCTCTTGAGTAATGAGTATCAATGTCTTACAAGGACATGGTGTAGTTTGGTAAGAAGGTACTAGGTTTCTTATAAATCTCTCCATTTAAGGAAAATCATATATCCTAGTGAATGTGGGATAATGGAGATGTAGAACTAGTAGTGGATAAACATGATTTAAAGAAATTAATTTGGAAATATGACCCATGGGAGTTAGAGAAGGTTTAATTAATCATTTAGGATTAATTAACACGACAAGATTAGCTTGTAAAATCTATCGGAAGATGATGTTGAGAGATATAAGTAGAATTAGAGAGGTTTGAGAGTGGCATTTATTTAATGAGAGATTTTATTAATTAAATACAAGATTGTGAAAGGGTAATTAATTAGTAATGGATAATAAATTACTTAAAAGGGGATTTTAACTAATGAAGTGAGGTTAATTGGCATCTAGAAGAGGGAAAACTATCTAATTAACATACAGAAAAAATTTTAACTTTAGTATTAAAATTACAGAGTGGAAATTAGGTGTCTAAAGATAGACATGAATTGTAAATAAAGTGTGAGTCAAGCCCACAACTCACATAATCACTATATCAATAATTTAATAGGGTTGGATTTCAAACTAATAAGATAAAATGATAAGATCATGTGAGCAAGGCCTTTAAGGATGATTTTGAAGTTTATTGGTTAGGCGAGATTGATCGTAAGCAATAGCAGTGAGGGGATGTGGATCGATGGTATAATATAGAAGGGATAGTCAAAAATGAGTGATTTATGCCAAAACATTGAACACATGGCTAGAGTTGTGATCTCACCGGTAGTTTTGGGATGTTTGTAGGTGGTTGTCATTAGAAAATATAGGTTGTATGCATGATATTTATATAACAAGAGTCTAATATCAAGGAATTCCATAAGTAGGGGACATACATGTTGTAATCGGTGGTTACATGTATAATGTGGAGACCGTATTATGCTCCTAAAGTGGATGATTATATTGTATTAGATATTATTTAGGAAGCAGGTTTGTGAGGAGAAGTGGTGTGTGAGTTTATGCAAGATAATTACCCTCATGTTACTCAAGTGAAATCGAGTAAGATGATATTCATGGGTAGCATAAGAGTTAAAAATGCTACCAATCGGGTAACTAATGTGATTTGTAATGAGATATGATGGTCGAAGAACATTCCACTTTGAGTGGGTAGTTAGGCATATTTAGTGAGATGGAAGATTGATGGGTATATGTAGAAATGATAGTGTAATTTTATCGAGTCATTTATATGACAAACAAGATATTGAAAGGAGTGACTATGAATTATAATTTGTTTTTATTTTAATGGAGACGTCAAAAGAAGAATATATGAGTGGAAGAGAGAAGGATATAATGGGTAAAGAATAGTGGCATATGGGGAGATAAATGTGCAACGCTATTTTTTTCACAAAGGTTTAGGAGACATTGATATTTTGTAGAGAAATAAGGTCATCTTCCTTTTTTGCTAAATTTGGCATATCACTTGAGAGAAAATTTAGAGTATAGTTAGAATGGAAAATAACAAGGCTGCATACTATATAAAATAAAAATTATATGTAAATAGTTGGTTTCCTTGAGATCAACTATCTATATTTTGTACACCATAATTATTCCTTTCAACAACAAATAACAAAAGTGTGTATTCATTATTATTTTTCCTATTCATGATACCAATTGTCATTCAATACATGATCTAAAATCTCATTTATGTAATTTATAATTAGAATTGAAACTTTATGGAGTTTTCATTCTATTGTAGGTCTCTAATCTTATGGAAGATTTTAAAAGTAATAATTTAATCTTATAATTTGGCTTGTAATAAAAAAACAAATTAGTTTATTTGGTTTTTTGAGATCACAAGAGTGTTTGGGACACATTTTATGCCTCAAAACATTTAATAAATATAGTAAAGAAATATGTAACACCTTATCAAGGCATCTGCAAAGCATATAATTATAAATTTTACTAAAAAGGTGAGGTATTTTTCATTGGATTATTTTTCTAATGAATCCTCTCATGTATGACATGGAGAACATATATACAAGTGGATTCAAAATGGATCAAATAGGTAAAAACATGGAAGCTAGAAAATTCTATCGATAGTTACCAATACCTTAAATCCCACTATCGCAATCTATTAAAGTCCATATTATAGGTGTATAGAGATAAGGAATTACTTATACATATATCTATAGTGTCGATTGCCTTGATGACCTACACATTTAATCCATTTTACCATTCTAATCCTCCTAAAAGATAGCTTTGGTTATTTAATTCAAATTTGAAAAAATGGATAGGAATAAGAAAAAACAAATGAACAAAAACTATAATATTTTATAAGGGTGGTGAAATGACTTTTAGAAGTGATTTTTGTTTAAACATTAGGTAGCTTTAAAGATATGACCATTCATTTCAAAAATCAATCTTAAAGGATATATATCACAACACATATTGAATTTGGTGACTAGATTTTCCATAGGGAAAACATGAAGGCCCTTTGGAAAATTAAATGTATAATTAATAGATATAGGGAGTATTTTAGATAAGAGAAATATTCTATTTTGAAGTGTTAGGGATAAATAGAAATATACATGGATCAATCCTGTAATGCAGCAACAAGAAATATGAATAGAAAATACGAAAACAAAAATACAAAACAATTAAGACATGATTTAACATGGTTCACCCAATGTGGGATACATCCACGAAGAAACACTTGCCAAAATTTCATTACGAGACAACGAGAGTGTAATCCACTCTCAAATCACTCTTCTCACAATTATAATGCACGTATCTTGTTTAGAGCTACTCTCAATAATCTATATCAAATTCACACTTGAATTCACACACCCATATGTATCTCTACTATGTTTCCATCTACTTATAATCACATCAATATGTAACTATCTAAGTAGTTTTACAATACTATGGGTACCAATACTGTGGGCCAAGAAACCAAACCATAAACCTATGGGTTAAATAACACCCATATAATTAATTCATGAAAAGATGATAATTTTGGTTATTACTAGTGAGAATGCATGAAGAGTGTGTAGTATCTTTGTTAGTGTACAATTTACAATGCATCTAACATGAAAACAAGATCCACAACCCAACATTAAGTTCATAGTAGAAGGTGAGTGAAGAGTGAACATGATTCTAGAAAAACATTCCGAGATAATAGGAGAGTATTGTGTAAACTACCAATCTTGAACTATTAGTATATGTCTTCGTACATTCATCGCATAAAGCACTATATAGGATGAAATTGTATTATAATATGAAGAGAGGGGAATGACATAGAATAAGACATGAAATTAAATAAGATTTGAAGAAAAATATAGGTTTTTAGGCTCAAGTATACACGTAAAAGGACAAAAATGAGATCCAAAGGGGAAGTGGTGTTATAGAAAGCATTGGTGACATACCCATTCCCAATGTCAATAACTTAACGAAGCCTAGAAGCATAGTCCATATCGAGGAGAGTATCACATAAACTTGGAGAGATCTACAAACAATCCTTCCTTACATATGATGTGTCCAAGAAAAGTACCAAATGGTGTTGCAAAGATACACTTCTTAATGTTTAAGGATATGCTAAGCTATTTGCATATCTCAAACATCAGCCTCAAACAATCACACAAGGGTCCTGTAACCAATTCATAAATGGTTAAATTATCTAAATATACTTGAAGGAACTTATGAATGAAATATTGAAATGATTGAACAACAATGCATGAGAACACCATTGGCGCATTCTTCAAACCAAAGGGCATAAATGTGTAGGAAAAACATCCCCATTCATTTGCAAACATTATTTTCTCCGGCCTTCACACACAATCCTAACTTTATGATACCCTAAAAATCCATTCATGAAGGAATATATCTCACACCCTAGAACACCCTCTAGGATCTCCTCAATGAATGGTGTGGGAAAAGGATAAATCATGCATGAAGCATTTAGAACTATATAAATAACATAAACCTTTATCCTCGCATAGATTAATGTTGATTTCCATTGGGATTATCTATGATGATTATTCAATGGGCTCAATAATACCTTCCTTCAAAAAATTCAATTTCATACTTTACCTTGGCCGCATGATTAGGAATCATTTGGTAAGGCCTCCTGTGAACCGGTCATGCCATCCTTAAGCTTGATCTTCATTTCACCTAATGATGGATGGAAACCATTAAATCATGGTATCCTCTAGGAAATAGATCCCAGAAGTCACACAATAGTTTAATTATTTTTTCAACTTGTGCTTCAAACCAAAGATTAACTAATTATGGACTCCTTTGGTGTGTCACTAGTCCCAATGTTAACTTTCTTTATTTTTAATGGCACATGATATGCGTATGCTTGTTCATATACTAATCAAATAATTCATGCGTACCTTTTGTGTGCTCAATTTTAAGGTCCTCAACCTCTTCACCATCTATAAGATAGAAAAGCTTCCCTTTTTCCTTTTCTCTCCAAGAACGCTCTAACAGAGTTTCATCCGATTCTAATTTTTTGTTGCGTGCCTCAAAGGAAGTTCCTTCAAAATCTGAGTTATAATCTCTCCATACTTCATACTATCACCCAAATTACTTCACCCCATGATCTAAAAATCTTCATGAAAAAGGGATTTAGTGGAGAAATAATCAAATGTATGAACGATATCTATAGTCAAGTTGTGTCAAGTAGTTGTTTCCCAACTCAACTCCATGTGTACATACCACATGTGCACATTCATGCAATTTAGAATATAATTTATGAACCTAGAGAGATGGTGGTAGTACTTCGTGGCCCTACATCCAATTCCTTTCACATGTGAAATTGTTTCATGGGAGATATCTTCCTATCATAATTTGGTATTTGGAAAGGAAGATTATTCTCGACAAACCAGCTTCAAGAAAGAAACTCTTATCTCCCTTCATTCGGTCAAGTTATCTTTATGTGTAGCCCACCAATGTATTTTTGGTCCCCTCACTTATTAAACCAACGTATTTCTTCTATCCCCCTCATTCCATATATGTGCTACCATTGTGAGTAAGAAGGATTCATGATTCTCTTCCCCATTGTATTTTGGAAAACTAGTCTTTCCGAATCACAAACTAGTCATGATCGAATCAATCTTGTTACTCTTCCTTGAAACTTGTGACCAACCATATCATATGTTTCATGATCTCAATTGTCACAAACAACAATTGTAGTGTCACTAATGGACTACATGTCTCCTCACTAGAGCATGCACTCCTTTGATAGCTCAACATTCTTCGGACTCGCATTGTATATGCGTAGATCTAGTTAAGGTTTTAGTCACTTATCGTGCATAGATGTAAGGTGCAATATTATTTCCATCCATAGAAATTACTACCCTTTCTTCTACATTATCAAAACGAACATAACACTTGTTAAAATGCAAGTGTACATTATTTACATAACACAATGGTTGGCCAAGTAACTAAGGAAATTTGTCTCGCATATGCCAAGTCCAATACCTCAAAGTCTCCAATGAAATTTTATCCCTAAATCATGATGCTTGCATATTTCAAAACATAAATGGGCATATCCCTTTTCTTATTCACCATATAGATAAAACTTGAAGATGGCTATAATGGTGGTCTTCCCATTTTATTTCATACATCGAGAGTGAGGACATTGAATTCCGCACCTGTATCAATTAAAATGTTACTTACAAACCATTTGTCTATAACTACATCCAAGGAAAAAAAAATTCATACTCATGATCTTGAGGTGGTAAATTGGCATGGAGGATTTGGCGCCCCCTTTATGTAGTTGCGTGTGACACCTTTTCTCTCAACCATAATCTTAAAAGAGGTATGAATTGCTCATGACTTAGCATCCTACGTGCATCCTACAAACTTATCTAAGATCATCAATCTCCTTAAAAATTACCTTAGTATTTTATGCGCTCTCTTTTCCCCACATTTGTTCCTTGAGGTATTGTATGTCCCCTTGCATCTATCTAATCAATCCCATGGTCTCTTGGAAAATCTCTTTTTCTGCCCAACATCTAGATATTTTTTTATGGGACTTTATTCCCTTATGATAAGGGGCTTTATTATTCCTTACTCACATGCACACAAAGATTTGGTGCACATAGTGACCAATAATGGCTGCTCTGTATCTACAAAAGTCTTAGAGTTCCATTTTCCCTATTGAGTGCACTCAACTTGAACCATTGTTGCACCTTTATCCTTCTAAATTTTTCACATATGTGCATATGAGTCCGAGGAATCATCAAACTTATGCCCCTTACCATAGTATGCTAAGGACTGGTTCATCAAATATTCAAGATGATAATGGTCCTGAAACCCACATATGTAACATGTTCCTCAACTAAAACTACCTCTCGTGATTGTCATGTCCTCTTCCATGATATCCTCCTCGCAAGATCCCTCATTATTGTGATATCTTCCACCATTATTCTATCTATCTCCCGTACTATAATTTTATAATTCACATCCTTAGGAGCTAATTTTGATACTATCTTGTCATAACCCCATCTCAAAATCCTCATGGATATGATCAATCAATTGAAATTTTATCGTATTATGGGTGTGCACGTCACAAATTTTTCAATACATTGAAACCTTCTTTTGTGTGGTATGTCAGAATCGTGGGAAGTCTCGTACATCACTTGGTTCTTATGAAATATTTTACATGCTGAGAGAAACAAATGTAAACTCATTCATGGAAAACTATCCTTTGTGTTCCCTTCTACGTCACAATTTGTACACCAAATTCCACTACTAGTTTCGTGTGTTGAGTTAGTAGATAAATTCTCTAGTTGAGAAATCATGGCTATAATTTGAGCTTCAAGAAAGGAGCTTACTCAAATATCTACACTCTTAACCTCTTCTACGTGGAGTGTCACTTCCAAAGCCTCGCTTCGATCTATGAATGTGTTGTGTGATAACTCCCTTCGAAAGGTATCAACAATCCTACAAAATATTGTGCATGTTATCTCTCAAATGTCATATGAGAGTTTAAACAAAAATTCCTTAACAACATGCATCATACTCCTTAACGCTTTCATCCAATCCATGTTTAATGTATTTCACCACGTGGATTATCTTCTTCTCAAATTTAGGTATGTGGATTTCACCACTAAAGCGCGCAACAAATCATAATCAATTGTCATCTTATGTGGATCATAATTCATATACCAAATATATGCATGACCTTAGAGTTTGGTAGAAAACTAGCTTTCCTTCCTATCTGAAGTTGTTATCTCCTAGAGGTGAAAGCACAATAAAATGTCCCACTTTTTGGTATGTTTTGTACCATTATACACATGAATTTTCAGTTTCATTGATTTTCTAAAGGTAATAGCCATAAAACCATACACATTCATGAAATTCCACAAACTAACGAAATGTTGTATTTAGAGTGTAGAATACATGTAAATTTTTTATAAAAAAAAATTACAAAAAAAACGGTCTTTTTCTTAATTTTATTCATACGTTGTTTCTTATGTTATAAAAGAGGAATGACTGTCCCTGGGTGGTTCTTTTAAATGAAAATTTATTTTTTCACCATGAAATTTTAGATATATGTTTAAGATTTGAATTTTGAGGTGCTGTCAAATTTTCATATTTTTTGGACTTATATTTTTTTTTTAATTAATTATTTAGTAAAAATATTTTCAAATAAATGGTGTACAAATGTTTATGCTAATAACTTTTAAGATTTTTATCAAAATTGATTTTTTTTTCACAGGTAAGAAGAAGACTTCAATAAATAGTAATTTTAATTTTTTCAAAATTTTTTGATATTTTTTGCTATTTTTCAAATTGGGTTGATTGTGTACAATTGATTGTCCTAAAATACCATATGTTAGCAAAATATAAAAAATAAATAGTAAAACATATTTTTAAAAAATAAAAATTATATTTTTAGAAAGCTAATAAAATTCTGTATTTTGTGTTAAATTTTTGTAATTTTATTCATTCGTTAACCCTAATTACGTGGCACCTAAGTGGCACTTTTTGGCATAAAATTATCCTCCAAATGGATTTGGCGCCAAAATGTGCCACAAAGGTGCCACATAGGTGCCACATAGGGGGGTTCGCGCGAAGGGGGGTTCGCGTGAAGGGGGTTCGCGTGAAGGGGGTTCGCGTGAACCCCCCTTCGCCCGAACCCCCCCAAACCTTAAATCTGCCGCCCAGAACTATATAAATATCTATATATAACTCTTTGCCGCCAAAATTATTTGAATTCGGGGTTCGCGCGAAGCGGTGTTCGCGCGAACCCCCATTCGCGCGAACCATTTTCTTCATCCTACGTGGCAGTTCAGGTGAAGGGGGTTCACGCGAAAGGGGTGTTCGCGCGAACAACCTCGATTTCCGATCCCGCCCAACTTCTTACTCGCGTTTTTGGGACATGAAGTGGGACACAACATTGTGCTTTGACCCCCTAGCTTTCCATAAAATTTTACACTTGTTCACGTTCTCTGTTGCATCTTTCATAACTCAATACTCTGGAAAATGAAGCTGGACATATCGAAGAATATCTAAGGGGGTTGTTGTGGTGGTGGGTTACTCCTTGTCCCGTATTTCGTGTGGGTGAACCCAATCCTAACCCTAAACGTCCACTAGGGTTGCCTCCGCTCGGGGAGAACTAACGCCTCTCAAGCCTCCTTTCACTAGAACCAATGGTCCTCCCAATGAATAACTAGTATGTGTGGCTATAGTAGGATTGTACTACACACCCTACTATTCCTCTAATAGGATTACTTCAAATGAGTAGAGTACCAATTTTTTATCTTGACATTGAGCCTACAAAATGAATTCAAAAAAATTATGTTGCTCGGATACGAAATCTTGTTGCGCTTCCATATGCACTACCTTTATCTGTTATGCCTCCTATGTCGATACTAAAACATGCCTTCCTATATCAACAACCTAACATGGTGATCCTTGATTAAATTTTTACTCACATTCACTATAATGATCTTCTATAACAAATTCTAAATTCGAACACCAAACACAAGTTCTAGGGGTCTATGGTGGGTTAGATGCGTGCGAATTATTCTAACTCTCTCATCGGACTCTCTTACATCAAATGCTTTGATGGGTTCCTTCAAGAACACTTCTCAAATATCCGAGGAACATGGTCATGCAATCCTTGTAATTTGAAAGGTTCTCATCACTGCTTCACCTCATTCTTCTCATTCTTAGCACATCTTCAACTTCCTCTCTCACACATCATTATATCTCGCAAAGTCTCTCTTATCTATCTATTTCTTCCTCTTGACTGACACCATCCTTCAAAAACATGTTCCTACCCCGCAAAGGTATAGGGTTTTAGCTTTTCATAGGTAATTTCTCCATTCCTAGCTCAATTATTAATATCTTTATCGTTAATGGTAGCGCACGTAATTACATTTCTGTTGAGTCACGTAAAAAATTGAACTCTTCTTCTTTCGGACATGAGTACATTGATTGCGTACTCTAAGGTGTAATTCCACAACACACCTCCCCACCAACGTTCTACCACATGTGTCTACATGGATCATCCAAATATGAGAGTTCTTTGTACTTATACTTGGCTCCACACTTGCTTATTTCCCGCTTGGATACCCCTATTATGTGTGTAAGCTACTAACCATTCATATAACTCTATTGGGAAGAAACTCAAAATCTCTCGTATATCAATCATATAAATTATCTTCCACACTTTTGCACATATTGAAACCTCATCCAATGATGTATCTCTCGAGAAAAATCTTCATGGTCCTCATGTACCCAACACTCAATATTATCCAATGACAAATCGAAATTCCATGTACATGCCACATCTTGATGACCAAAATGAAAATAGGTCTCAGCTATGGAACAAAAATGTAGTCTTTATATCTCAATACCAATAGTTGAGCGTGTTAGTACATCACTCAAAGCAATGTCCAAGTTCTCATATGAAGTGTGTGCAACCTACTAGGTCCCTCTTTATTAGATCATGCAAGATGTATAGTTAGTATGAACCATTACGTGCCATAATATATAAGATAAAGTAAGTATATCAATATAAATATAATAACAATAAGAGATTTGATCATTTGCTAATTTTTATAAGAAACTAACCGTAATATTTGGACTCCAATTACACGTTATTCACTTCTCCTAACCTTGAAATCCATAAAATATTACCCATTACAACCATATGTGAAACACATCAAAACAATCATGAATTACATACTCAACAACAGTGTGTGCACCTTATACATATTGTCTCTCTTACCCACACAACTCTCATACAATGGGTGCTAGATATATATATATGTATGTGTGTGTGTGTGTGTGTGTGTGTGTGTGTGTGTGTGTGTGTGTGTGTGTGTGTGTGTGTGTGTGTGTGTGTGTGTGTGTGTGTGTGTGTGTGTGTGTGTGTGTGTGTGTGTGTGTGTGTGTGTGTGTGTGTGTGTGTGTGTGTGTGTGTGTGTGTGTGCGCGCGTGCATGGTGGGAAATTTTCCTTCATCGCGACATGAGTTAGATTCGGTTTTAACCTTTAATCCGTGTTATAAATAGACATTGTATCTTAACCAATTCTATATCCTATAATTATATGTACATGCATGTTCTTTATCCTATGTTAGTTCTTTATCCTCACTATGTCTATTTCTAGACCTTTTCTTGTAAATCATGCCAACTTGAATATTTCTTCTATTTTCAACTCATTCTTAAATTTGACTAACTCTAATTTTGATCGTGCATAAAACCTTCGTGCATGTATGGCTCTCAATATTCCACACACATCTTTGCACACTCATCTTATAATTGTAATGTTTCCTTTTCCCAATATGTACTCTTATATGTTCCCTTTTGGCCTCTTTATGCTTTTCTAAGATTTATGCATGCCCTCCAATGTGCGGTCTTGACCTCCCCATGTGGCTTGTACTTATCCACATCCTCATCCCTTCAATAATACCATGCACAATTTGAAGGGAAATATTGAAAAAGTATTGTCTTTGAAAATTTTCTTGAGATGAAAATGTGATTTTTATATTAAAAACCTTAAATATCCAAGGATGAGTGCATGTATCACTATGTAACTATAGGTAGATACAAATACTTCTATATATCTACAAGTATACATTATTCTTTTGAAATATCCCCGATGGCTGACCAAGGCAATTCATGTTTAGGTAGGTGATTGCGACATTGAAGTAACCTAGAAAATCTAAAGGATTCTCGTGTACAATCTAGGCACTAAACATTAACTCATGGCATGTAGATAGAGGTTCCTTCAATACAATTGAGGTTATCAGTCTATGATCAAGGAATTTATGGACTAGCTATGGAACCCAACGGTTGTATGTGATGTACTTAGATTATTTAATTATTTGATTTGACTTGTATAATAAATTGATATTATTAACAATACAACAACACTCAAAATTTCAAGGTACAATGTATAATATTGTTTTCTTATTGCTTAATATTAATAAAAATAAAATATAATTATTTAGTACTTTTATATTGTATAAAAATTAAATTAATAATAATTTTTAGTTGTTAATCGACTTTAACTTGATTACATAACATTTTAAATCATGTTTTAACTAAGGTAATATATTTTGAATCCAATAATTTGAATATTTTAATTAAATACACTTTGGGAAAATGTCTTATTTATGGATAATTTTAGTTGGAAAAAATATCCACATATAGATTTTGATATTAATTTGATGTTTAAGAGGTTATACACCTACCAAAAATAAAAATAACTCAAACAAAGTCAATCATTTTGTTAACTAAAGACGTAATCTAATATTTCATGATTAGAGGTCGTAGAGAGGGCCTTCCTAATGGAATAACCTTATGGAAAAATTCAAGTGAAGATGCATGACATTCTATCATTATTTGTTCAATACTATAATAAATGGGAGCTAGGGGTGGTAGTGGGATGTCAATAATTAACTTTTGAGCTTAGAATTGATGTCGATTTGATTGTCACATCATAATTTCAAACTTAAATATGACATGCATTTGACCACCACATAATCTTTTAGTTGTTTTTGGGAGAGTAAATCCAATTTTCTTAATATCTTGTCCAATAGTAGAGTTTGAACCCTATTTCTTTATTTTTTAGAAAAAAAAATTGAGTCTTACATAGAATTCTAGCTAGATTAACACTATTTTTAATTTTCTTTTCCTACACCTAATGTAATCAACTATATATGAGAATGATGTTCTCATAATGATTTAGGTTTATTAGGGCTTTAATATATGTATCAATACAAAAGACACAACAACCCACAAATAGAAAACAAGAGTATAACTTTGATGGATATATTTGAGTACTCTATGTTACAAGTTTGGATTAAGCAACTCACCTAGGCCCCTTCCAGAGAATAATATTTAAAACTAGTGAATATAATTTTTTTAATGAAATTATTATTACTTAAAAGGTAGTAAATATTACATCTACCTAATTTATAATTTCAACATCCTATTCAATAAAAACCTAATATTAGGATATTATTAAAAATTAAAAATTTTGACATTAGAAAATTAAAAAGAATATTCTTGGGGTCTTATTTAGGCATCTTCCTTTCCTATCATGGGAAAATTACAATATGCATCTATAGCTAGATTAATATCAACTAAACACACACTAACAATTAACACACATATATACTAGTACATAACTTTATAAATTAAACACACAAATAAATTAATACCATATAAATTAAATAGTCCTCAAAATACAAATAGTGTAATAATTAAATGTCAATGGACTAATTTAGATAGTGCATATTTATATTTTCAATATACTTCCAAATAATCAATATTTGTTTGGAAACTTTTGAGACTATAAACATCAAATAACCACTCAATATAATTTACCATATTCGATTTCAACTACAATAATAAGTCATATGTAACAATTTTCAATTAAAAGTGTTAATGAAGTTTTCATACATGCAAACACAAACTTGTGTATTACCCATTTTTAATACATTAAATTAACCCCCACACACACAAGCTTGTGTGCTGCGTACTTTTATATGCTAAAAACTTTTCAAATGAATTCAATCTAGTATATATTTACATCGATAGGTGTTCTACAATTAAAAGAGACCACTCAATACAATTAAACATGCAATGCCCACTTAATATAATTTAGTATATTCAATTTCAACTATAATAATAAGTGAGTATGTAGCATTTTTCTATTAAACATGTTAATGACATTTTTACACACACAAAAACTTCCTAATCGAATTCAACTAACACCCTTACCCCCCTGGGGCCCCTTCCCCCACACCCACACACACAAACTTGTGTGCTACTCCGCTTTTATATGTTCAAAACTTCATAAATGAACTTAACCCAACATATATTAGTAATTAAATTGATACTACAATGGCAACAAGGGGAGAGATGTGATGGTGTGATCGTATAAGGTTTTATCGTGTATATTAATGAATTTGACATCCATTTGACCTTCGGATGATAATTTTGACTTTTTAAATATGATGTTTACTTGATTTTCACTTTATTTATTTTTATTGTTTCACTTTGAAAATTCATCAAAAAATAGTAACATGTTAGTTATATAGTAGAATTTGAGGCTAGAAATATTTTTTGCATCATCATATAGAAAATATAAACATAATGTAATAAATTATTAATCAATACAATAGGTATAAAATCCCAAATAAAAACCTTAAAAATTAATAGTTTTAGATATTTTCCCTATAAATATAATTAGGATATTTGTAGCAGTAATACATATATCAACCTTACTCGTGTATAAAATGCTTACAAACTCCATTTCATAGGACATCTAGATAGAGATAAACGCAACTCTAGGATGCGCCCAAACAAATATAAGCACACGGCTTTAATTACTTGCCCCACCAAGGGTAAAATTATATATTAAACTTGAGCGGTTAACCAGTCCGCCATTACGACGTAAGGCTCTTCCTCTCGTTTTTCCTCTTCTTGGCGTCCATGCCTATGCCTGCGCCAGTGCCTTGCATATCCACGTGGTAAACTATAATGGAACTCCCTCGACTCAGGTTGCACATGAGGGATGGTTTCCAAAGAAAACTCTAGCGGCTCCCCTTTACCTCGAAATCGCACATGCTCGCTCGCAATCTGATGATGATGGCAACCGCCGTGACGCCCAAACCTGAGTCGTCTACTTGTAATTTCTCCACGGTTGTCCCTGAACTCGGACTCGTCCTTTTCATTCGGTAAAAGAAGAATCGGTCGTTCCTCTTTCTCGCCAGTTTTGGCGATTTCTTCTTCTCTGAACTCGAATTGATTCCTGCACTCTCCCAATCCAGAAAGACAGAGGAGGAGAATGTAAATAGAGATGAGAGCTAATAATACACTGCGATAGCCTGCCATTGCGGCATATAATACTTGAAACAAGGACGTTTGAGGTGAATATATAAACGGAGGATGATGGTTTGACAGATTAACGTTAACGCGGCAAAAATATTCTTCTCCGTCATAACTTATCAAATGCGTGTTCAAAAGCAATTCTATATGCTTTCCAAAGTCAACTCTGGAAAATAATTGATTTCATATCTTATCAAAAGCAATTCTATATGTTTTCGAAAGTCAACTCTGGAAAATAATTAATTTCATGATTTAACCGGAATCCCAATGACCGACTGCTACTTTGTTTTATATGGTAACGGATGGGATTTTTGGAAAAGGCCTTGTTACCTAAAGAGATGATATCATTCAGAAAAGCAGCCTGCTCTAACTTTGGTCATACATTAATTTTACGGAGACTAAAGTAAGCATGGAATAATCAACGCCTACACCTGCGGCTTGCCGGTCATGTGTCACTTTCCACACATTGCTTCATCTTGAAGTTACTACTATTCATTCATATAATATGGCTTCTCTCGTGTCATATACTAGGATTATTGTCTGTGAGCCGGGGCCCGGTACTGTTACCATAAGACTTAAACTAGAAATGGTTTTTAGTTGATTGTACTAGCAAACGTATGTGAATAGTGTCATGGAGACGTCAAAAGAAATATGTCCAAGAAACTAAACTTGAAGGACTGAGATATTGCAACAGGTAGAGGGGTGTTGGAGAAGGGGATCGTGGGAGGAAATGTGTACGGACAGGAAAATTGTTGAGGAGAATGTATGCGAAACTCATATTTCTTCCGAGAAGACATATATAAACCATGTGTCATTTATGTCAATCATTTGAAGGAGAAATGGGGTGTGTTGTGCTACACGTAGATGGTTGAGGCAACTACTTTGGACATATATCAGCAAGTTGGGTCTTATCGGTCAATACATACAATGTCAATAGTTATTTTTTGCAATGTCAACCCTAGTGTTTTGTGAAAAGTGAGAGCGCACAGAAATTTTAAGGGAATTCACTTACCCGCGCTATGGGATACTTAAGAGATAAGGTCATGCGGAGGGGAGTCAGCGTCTTATTTCAAGCTGATGTAGCAGTTGAATTTGATAACAAAAAGTTACAAGTCAAGTGGTTTTGCGCCATACTTACAGGTGATTATCTTAGGCCATTCTCTACATTTGCGTAGGGAATAACATATATCATCCAAAAGAGTTTTCCTTGTGGATTTGTATTTGACATTGCCTCCTCAACATCCCAAGTTGCTAACAATCATTTGGCATGTGTATAATCATATGCATGTTATTTTCAAAGGCATTATGGGAATAGATACACCAATAAGGAGGCATCAAAGAAGTTAAAGTGCAAGGAGCGAAGTTGAAATAGTGTAGGAGGAATGATGAAGAAGAGGATAATGTGAGGAGAAATCTAGGGCAAGGGAAATTGAGCCAGAGGGAACATAAATGACCCTCTTCTCTCTTTTGATAAGTCACATATGAAACAAGTGTCAATTGTGCAAATGCTGGAAAGAGGAAGGGATGCAATGCAAAAAAAATTGCAAGGAAATAAACTATATTGGAGTTAGTTTTAAAGGCAAGGCCTTGGCATTTAATACTATCATTAATGTCAACAATTTTCTTTTTGCAATGTCATCACTTCTATTTTGTGGATAATTATTGTCCATGCCATTTAGAGGGGATTTTGCTTGTGCTTGGTATGGGAAACTATAGAGATGGATATATGGTAGGGGAACCTAACATCCCATCTTAGGTCGATTCAAATTGTGAATTTAATAACCATAAAACATGGAAGGTCATGTGGTTCTGCATCAGATTTAAGGATATTAGATTTAACTTGGTTGATTGCACTACTAAGAAGCCCATGCTCCACCAACAAGGTGGAAGTAGGAATAATGTTTTCTCCCCTTATAGATAACAAAGGTTTCCTGTAATTGATGTTCAGGAATAAAAACTAAATCTTTCTTCTGGAGAGAAAAATGCATCCATTTTTTGCATAAGGGCGATATTACAAACTAAATTATACATTTTTCACAAGGGCAATCAACTAATGGAAACATTTATATTGACTTCCTTTATTTAACGTTGTTGTTTTTTTACGCCATTATATTGTGGATGTAATAAGGGATTTCTTACGAAAAATGTAAAATTGCAAAGGTGTAGACTACATCTATAATGAAGGAATATGAGAAAAGTTCGTACTATGAGATCGACAATGTGTTTGGCATCCTATATCCCTTAGCATGTCACCTAACTAGATCATGTACAATAATCCCTATAGATATGTGAGAGAACTCAAAGACATGGTATTAGTCGGTGTCAATAGTTATCACGTTCGACTCCAAAGGGAGGTTGTAAAAATTAACAAGTCACATCACTTCATATAAAGTGCGGGAAAGTTGAAATAAAGTGTGACGTGGACAAGTATGACAAGTCTGGATACATTGATGACCAAATGAATCCACACTATTAATGTGTCATCCAAATGTCGGATTTTTCCCTTTTCAATTCATTTTGGAAAATGCCTTTAACGTGAATATTAATGTGAGTAAATTCCATCTTCACCAAAATTTTGGAATTAATTAAAGTTATAATACATTTCTTGATAACATAGCTGCCATTTCTATAGAGATTTGTATAATTCCCATTGAGTCAAAATGAAAGAAAAAGAGAAATGACACAAACCCAAATCATAATAATTGAAAATTATAACAAGCTACAATGACTGAGATCTCATGATAGCAAGAATGAAATTGCAATTTTTTACTTCCAATACCACTTTTAGATCCTCCAAGGCATGTAGGGAACAATAGTAACTATTTAGAGCAAGTCCAAACCAAGAAATAAATTTTTAGAACCATGGCTGAAGTATAATAATTAATTTTGTGAAAGCGGAATTTCCCACTTAAAAACATGGCTATAAATAATGACTCTTACACCAAAAGTTCAATCAAAAGTGTAAGCATCCTTATAAATTAGGAACAATCCAAATTTTAAAAAAGAAAGGAGTGACGTGCCCAAGATATAACTGAAACCTTCCACCATGCAAATAGCTACCCTAGGAGTGGATTTATATTAGGCTGGAAAATGGTATAAACTATGAACAAATCCTTATAAAACACAAATACTGAAATGTGTGGTTATTCCATTCTCAAAAACTCTCAAAATATGACCTCTTATTGAAGCCCTTGTGGAAATGGTGCCCTATGATTGAAAATTATGAATTTAACCCTCATATATTCAAACCAAGCCCAATTGTGACTTCGGGTACGAAGCCACCAATGCATAAATTAAGGGTTTTCTTCCTCAATTGCATCAATTTATTAAGGTTTTTCTTCCCTAATAGGATACCAAGGGTTTCCATTCTCAATGAATGAAATTAGAAGCACAAGTTCTCCACTCATAAAATTAAAATGATAGATAGATGATGCATCTGCAAATTAACCCTTGATCCTACTTTTATAACTTCTCTTTCCTCTTTCTTTACATTTTTGTGGCTGACTTACTTTAAGGTCACTTTAATAAGTTCCCAATGACCGACTACTACTCTTTTTTATATAATAACGGATGTGACTTTTTCGAAAAGGCTTTGTTACCTAAAGAGATGATATCATTCAGAAAAGCAGCCTGCTCTAACTTTGGTGATACATTAATTTTACAGAGACTAAAGTAAGCATGGAATAATCAACACCTACACTGTGGCTTTCCGGTCATGTGTCGCTTTCGCACACATTGCTTCATCGTGAAGTTACTACTAGTCATTCATATAATATGGCTTCTCTCGTGTCATATACTAGGATTATTGTCCCTAAGCCGGGGCCCGGCACCATAAGACTTAACGTAGAAATGGTTTTCAGTTGATTGTACTAGAAACGTATGTGAATAGTGTCATGGAGACGTCAAAAAGAAATATGTCCAAGAAACTAAACTTGAAGGACCGAGATATTGCATGCAGAGAGGGTGTTGGAGAAGGGGATCGGGGAGGAAATGTGTACGGACAGGAAAATTGTTGAGGAGAATGTATGCGAAACTCATATTTCTTCCAGAAGACATATATAAACCATGTGTCATTTATGTCAATCATTTGAAGGAGAAATGGGGTGTGTTGTAAACATGCTACGTAGATGGTTGAGGCAACTACTTTGGACATATATCAGCAAGTTGGGTCTTATCGGTCAATACATACAATGTCAATAGTTATTTTTGCAATGTCAACCCTAGTGTTTTGTGAAAAGTGAGAGCGCACACAGAAATTTTAAGGGAATTCACTTACCCGCGCTATGGGATACTTAAGAGATAAGGTCATGCGGAGGGAGTCGGCGTCTTATTTCAAGCTGATGTAGCATTGAATTTGATAACAAAAAGTTACAAGTCAAGTGGTTTTGCGCCATACTTACATTGGTGATTATCTTAGGCCATTCTCTACATTTGCGTAGGGAATAACATATATCATCCGAGAAGAGTTTTCCTTGTGGATTTGTATTTGACATTGCCTCCTCAACATCCCAAGTTCTTATAACAATCATTTGGCATGTGTATAATCATATGCATGTTATTTTCAAAGGCATTATGGGAATAGATACACCAATAAGGAGGCATCAAAGAAGTTAAAGTGCAAGGAGCGAAGTTGAAATAGTGTAGGAGGAATGATGAAGAAGAGGACAATGTGAGGAGAAATATAGGGCAAGGTAAATTGAGCCGGAGGGAACATAAATGACCCTCTTCTCTCTTTTCATAAGTCGCATATGAAACAAGTGTCAATTGTGAAAATGTTGGAAAGAGGAAGGGATGCAATGCAAAAAATTGTAAGGAAAAAAACTATATTGAAGTTAGTTTTAAAGGCAAGGCCTTGGCATTTAATGCTATCATTAATGTCAACAATTTTCTTTTTCTGCAATGTCATCACTTCTATTTTGTGGATAGTTATTGTCCATGCCATTTAGAGGGGAATTTGCTTGTGCTTGGTGTGGGAAACTATAAAGATGGATATATGGTAGGGGAACCTAATATCCCATCTTAGGTCGATTCAAATTGTGAATTTAATAACCATAAAACATGGAAGGTCATGTGGTTCTGCATCGGATTTAAGGATATTATATTTAACTTTGATTGATTCCACTATTAAGAAGCCCATGCTCCACCAACAAGGTGGAAGTAGGAATAATGTTTTGTCCCTTATAGATAACAAAGGTTTCCTGCAATTGATGTTCAAGAATCAAAATTAAATCTTTCTTACGGAGATAAAAATGCATCTATTTTGTGCATAAAGGTCGACCATTACAAACTAAATACATTTTTCACAAGGACAATCAACTAATGGAAAAATTTATATTGACTTTTTTATTTAACGTTGTTGTTTTTTAATAGTTATATTGTGGATGTAAGAAGGATTGGTTATAGAAAATGTAAAATTGCAAAGGTGTAGACTACATCTATAATGAAGGAATATGGGAAAAGTTGGTACCTATGAGATCGGCAGTCTATATCCATAGAATTAAATTTTCTTTCCAACAATAATTTTAAAAAAGAAATCATTATTATTGTGTCTATTTATGATACATAGTAAAATTTAGATATGGGACCTAAAGTCCCATGGATTTTTTTAAAATGGTACTTGAAGTTCTATAGAGATGTCATTCTTATACAAGACCTCGAATTGTACAATACTGTTTTTTACACTAACACTTGTTGACCTAGACTTTTGATAACAAAAATGCTTTGTCAACCTATTGGTCAAATGACACAAGGCACTATCCTCGTGTGACAAATTTATGTGCTTAAGAAAAATATAGAGTCATTTTTCTTATATGCCTTGGCTATCCTCAAGGTAGGTTTCTACTACCCTAGTCGAAAGAGAAAGAGACAAGGATTACCCTTAGCGTGTTACCTAACCGGATCATGTACAATAATCCCTATAGATATGAGACGAACTCAAATACATGGTCTTAGTTGGAGTCAACGTGATCACGTTCGATTCCAAAGGGAGGTTGTAAAAATTAACAAGTCACATCACTTCATATAAAGTGCAGGAAGCAAATAAAGTGTGACGTGGACAAGTATGAAAAGTACAGACATTGATGACCAAATGAATCCACACTATTAATGTGTCATCCACATGTCGATTTTTCCCTTTTCAATCCATTTTGGAAAATGCCTTTAACGTGAATATTAATGTGAGTAAATTCCATCTTCACCAAAATTTTGGAATTAATTTAATTTATAATACATTTCTTGATAACATAGTTGCCATTTCCATAGAGATTTGTATAATTCCCTTGCCGAGTCAAGATGAAAGAAAAGAGAAATGATACAAACCCAAATCATAATAATTAAAAATTATAACAAGCTACAACAACCCGAGATCTCATGATAGCAAGAATGAAATTGTAATTTTTACTTCCAATACCACTTTTAGACCTTCTAAGGCATGTAGGGAACAATAGTAATTATTTAGAGCAAGTCCAAACCAAGAAATGAATTTTTAGAACCATGGCTGAAGTATAATAATTAATTTTGTGACAGCAACGAACCCACTTAAAAACATGGCTATAAATAATGACTCTTACACAAAAGGTCAATCTGAAAAGTGTAATCAGCCTTATAAATTAGGAACAATCCAAATTTTAAAAAGAAAGAAAGGAGAGACATGACCAAAACCTTCCACCATGAAAATAACTACCCTAGGATTGGGTTTATATTAGGCCCGGAAATGGTATAAACTATGAACAAATCCTTATAAAACACAAATCTTTTGAAATGTGTGGTTATTCCATTCTCAAAAACTCTCAAAATATGACATCTTATTGAAGCCCTTGTGGAAATGGTGCCCTATGATTGAAAATTATGAATTTAACCCTCATATATTCAAACCAAGCCCAATTGTGACTTCTCGGACGAAGCCACCAATGCATAAATTAAGGGTTTTCTTCCTCAATTGCATCAATTTATTAAGGTTTTTCATCCCTAATAGGATACCAAGAAGGGTTTCCATTCTCAATGAATGAAATTAGAAGCACAAGTTCTCCACTCATAAAATTAAAATGATAGATAGATGATGCATCTGCAAATTAACCCTTGATCATCCTACTTTTATAACTTCTCTTTCCTCTTTCTTTACATTTTTGTGGCTGACTTACTTTAAGGTCACTTTAATAAGTTCCCTTATAATATAACATAACGTTACATTTGGATGACATAATCAAATCATTAATTTTAATTTTAATATTAAATTTTTCATCATGAAGGTAATCCACATACTGAACAAGGTATAAAAAATGACTCTTTCATGAAACTTGTCAATCCTCCATTGAATGAACTTCTCTAATATATAACAGGCCCAAAATCACTCCTTAAATAACTCCCTAATTTTATAAAATCTGAAATTTTATTATGAATCTAAGAGTACAACAATTCAATAAATGGAATATACTGAAATATAAAATGCTAATTAATTTATTTGAATATTTTAAATTAAATGAAAGGGAGAAGGTACTTACTTTACTTGGACTTACCTCGCAGTGATTTGGGACTTAATAGTGTGATGAAATGGTGGAACATAGCATCGCAACAAACCTCGAGAAATTACAGGTAGAGGTAAATCTTTCCGAATAGGTGTCTGGGAAGGATAAAGGCGCTAGGGCATCATGGTCTAAAATATGGGTGCCCTAGTTTCTGGAATAACTCGTAATATAAATCGATATGGTCCTTAGGTCTTCGCAATAATTCTCCTTTGGTTGGGTGGATGTCGCACTTGGTTCACCGATATTATTGTCAACCTACAATGAAGAATCACTAGTAAAACCCCATACAAAACATCAAAACCCTAAAACAAAAGATGCAAATGAAGGGGTTGGACCATCCTCAGATGCTAAATGGATGGACTTATGACTAATCATTACACTACATCTCAGACCCAATGTAGTTCTATATGTATTTTTGTGTGTAACAATGTTCCTAGGTTTCCCTTGCATCAATGACCACGAGAGATAGTAGGCAATAGCTTGATAAAATGCAAAATGGTGGATGGAATAGAATAGAATCCTCTTTCTTTGATGTGTGTATGCAGAATAGTATCCCAAATTCAATCCCTTGCTCTATGTAGATAGCTATCCCTTGATAGAAATAGTCCACCCATATAATGGTAGGTATGTTGTGTTTATATAGGGAAATATTATTCAAATTTTGACACTAATGACCCGACACGCCGACTAGTACCTCGGAGATGAGAGGAAAACTGCAAAGACCAAATTCGAGTGAAAAAAATAAAACCAAGTGTGAAACGGACTAAGGTGCCTAAAATCGGGACCAAGGTGTCGCAGCACCCCAATCCCTCTCTAGGCACCCTAGTAAGAAACTAGTGATGACAACTGAGTCATTACTAACAAATAGTAAGCCCCAAGACTTCACTAGAATCATGCAGTGAGTGAAAAATGTACAAGACCAAAAACGGTAAAGAACAACAAGACATACGACCGGAATATGTAATATGTCATCAATGAATACTTTTCTTATGCAAGATCTATATATAAAACAACATACTTTGCAGTATAATAATAGTAGTAAGGGCGTGATTTTATGACTACATTTTCCCCCACTTTATGTTGATGAGAAAAGGCTCAGTAACATAAAGTAGTTTGAGATGCATACTTGAGAGAAGTATGGAGAATCTCATGATGGGAAGAACATGCGAGATGTGGTAAAAATCATGCCGAATGAAAACATATAGCATGGAAAACCATGAATTAGAGTGTTGATCCATGTAGCATAGCGAGAGATGTAAGAATATGATTATACTAATGTTTTTGATGTGGGATGATTGATGATTTCAACTTTGGTATGACTATGATGTGATGGGTTAGGGAGTGATCAGTTCCCTAACCGATTGCATGTGTATGAAAAACCGAGGATTCGGGCATCCTACCGCCAGAGGAAGAGTGTAGGGAGAAAGGTGTTTTATTCTCCAACCTGTAACTACATCCTAAAAAGATATAGTCACCGCAAATAGACACATAAAAATTTTAGTGGTTTTGAATCCAAATATTTTGATCAAACATTTTGACCCATATAGGATCAGTATAGGAAAGACAATGACGTCTCACTGTCCCCAATCCAAGGTTGTCGCCGTAATGTGTGTGATGGCTTCCAAGTTAGGTCATCTGGAAGCAAACAAAAAATGTATGATGGCTTCCAAGTTAGGTCATTTGGAAGTAAATGAAAAATTTATGATGGCTTCCAAGTTAGTTCATCTCAAAGCAAACATGAAATGTATGACAACTTCCAAGTTAGGTCATCCTAAAAACAAACATGAAATGTATGATGGATTCCAATTTAGGTCATCTAGAGGCCGTGTGTGTTGTTTTATATTGAATGACGTGATTTTGATTTTTATATACTTAAACATATTGATTGGTTGATTTATTATTTGTTTTGATTGTTTTACTTATTGAGATATTTTACGCTTGTTGCACCCAGGTTAGGTCATTAGGGGGAATTAATAGAAAATGATGAAATGTCACATGGTGTATTGGTAAATGTGTTAAAATGACATAATTAGAAGTGTAGATTGATCACGTAGTGGTGTAAGGGGAATTATAGGATGACCCCAATTATATGCCCACCCTTTCAGAGAAAAGCAAGTGATAATGAGAAACAAGGATGATCGAAAGTAAGCACATACTAGCCAAGATATGATAGATATAGCCAAATTTTGTGTAGATTGAGTGGAAGACAACAATGAGAAGAAATAACATGTGTGTCATGTGTATGATATGATGGTAGGAGTAATTCTAAAGAGGATGTCATAAAAGGGATAGAAATTAAAGTAAAAACACTCAAGATATTAGCAAAATCATGCGACGTGTATTATTTGAGTGGTGAATGTGAAGTATGACCATAGTAGAGTGAATAATGAAAAGTGACTATAAATAGTAAAGTGAAAAAGTGATTAGTCAACTCATTTGTATTTACGCGAGTGTGAGAGTGAGTTCTGAGTGTGTAAGGATGCCACAAGTTAGAGCACAAAAACCTAGCCGATTCGATATGGCGAAAATTTCAGGGCATTGCATACAATGATGGAGTTGGTGAGTGTGATTTTTTTCAAAAATACGTGTAGTAGCCGTTTTTAGTGAATTTTAGCAAAAAAAATATTTTTGTTTTTCACAAGAGTGTTTGGGACTCGAACAAGAGCGGTGAATGCGCTAGTGGCCTTCAATATATGAGCATCCAAGCATGGGCACTAGTGTCTTGATTCTTGACGCCCATGTCCATAAATTCTAATTTTTGTCTTGAGTGATATAAACACAAAATTTGATGTGTAGTGATGTCATAAGTAGATATGTTTGCATATGTATAATGTTTTAATGTGTTTTTGTTCTTGTGTTGTGGTATGTAAAGGGATGTCCATTTGAGGGAATCCAATGTGAACAATTAACATGATACAATGACTGATATGGATGAGATGGTGCAGCGATGGATGGATGTAATGAAGAGCGTGCATGAGTGATAACCTTTGCAATGAACTAATAATGACCTTAGCACTATACGTAGGAGATAACTCATCTGGAGTAGTAACACGTTGCCAAGGGAGAGGAGATATGGACTGCTCACATGAGAGAGAGCTAAAGGAAATGATTCCCTTATCCTCTAATTGTTGTAACTGATCTTGAAGGGTGAAGAGATCGTTGTCCCTATGGCCATAAATATAATGGTAGTTACTGATAGGGTCGATCATGCTAATGCTGTAATAGATGTTATAGATGATGCTTGTTAGAAGGTAAGTGAATTAAGAACTTTTCGAGTAATGCACACAACACATCATGTGGTCAAACGTGATGAGAGAAATGTATCACATGAAATAGGTGAAGAATATTACAGTGTATCATGTTGTAGAGTAGAGAAGAAGGATTATTTTGTGATGTAGTAGGTGGAAATTTATTTTTAGGAGGAGATGGAGATCTTGTAGGACGCTCAACTAATGGAAATGGAGAAGAACGAGATGGTAAAGTAGTAGTAACAATATGTGGATGATCTATAACATGTGTAGCAATGAATTCTTGTTCCAAATCAATGACTTTATAGCATAGAAGTGTGAATGATTCACATGTGTTATATTGTAATCTTTATTTTAATAGTGGAATCAAACCACAATAGAATATAAATTATTTCTCTAAATCGATAGGTTGGAATACTAATTGGTGTATACAAGCATTGAATTGTAAGATGTAATCCATAATAGGTTTTGTTACCTTACGATGTAAAGTAGGAGGTAATCATATGTAACTCGAGGGCCATTTTTATGATAAAGCGACAAAGAAAGCTTCTTCTATCTCATGATAATTATTAGTAGATCCAAATGGTAGATGAGTATACCATTTTAAAGTGTAATTAGTAATACTATGTTGAAAGGTTGTAAGCAATAGCGGTCATTATAATAGGAAGCCATTGCTTTGCGGTAATGCTTGAGATGCAAGTAGGGGTTACCAATCACATCAGAAACATGAAAATATAGGCATGATAAAATCCTTAGGGAACACTTAATTATGAATCCTATTAGGAATAGGGTTTCCATGTAAGGAATTGTTATCAATGGAAGCATAATGGGGCTTACTTTCTAATGTGAGTGATTTAACATGAGACCACAAGTGACCTACTTTATGCATGAGTGATAATATATCCTTTGAAGGAATAGTAGAGGAGTGTAATAATGTGTTAAATGGTTGTAATTTTCCATTGTGAGTAACCATAGGTATATAAAGAGGAGAAAAATGATATTTTGATACTAAGGGCACACTATGTGTAGTTTTTGACGAAGAAATAGGTGATGAAGAGAACAGAACATCTATAAAAGCATTAGGACTAGCATCGGAAACATCCCTAGTAATCAAGTGTTAGATGGAGATGTGATGATAGGAGGAGACAAACTAATAGATGGAGATGGAGTGATAGGAGGAGATGAAGTGGTAGGAGGATATGAACTAATAGATGGAGATGAGTCATGAATATTATTAGATATAACCTCAGAAGAAGATGACAATGGAGCAAGAGATTCACACTCAGTAGTATGTAAAGTAGTAGACTCATGACTATCAATTGTTTCGTTAAAATCAGAGAGAGAATCGAGAGATGAAGATGTTAGTAAGTATATCATCAATTAGATCATCAACATAGTGTGAAGCAGTATGTGAAATAGTATGTGGTGGATCATGGGAAGCACTATCGTAACTATGAGATGCAACTTATAGTAGTTCTCTCGACTAGAGTAGAATCAATATGCCCATGTTTACTATTTTCAATACTAAGCATGAAATAAATAAGAGAGTCATCTAGAATTTCTTTCAAAATTTTAGAAGGTGGATCATGGCTAACTACATAGTAAGGGTGACAACCAAAAAAGCTAGCTAGATCTGAAACAATGCTAAATGAATCATTTTCAAAGCTAGTAGGTATATTACATTCATTAGCTAAGAGTTGTTGTTGAATATGATCTGGCATAGTAACATCACGATATAGATCCGTAAGCTCAACAATAGTTGCCTCATCATATGTGGGATTGATACTAACATGATTCATGATGAGCCGAGAAGGAGAAGATCTATCCTTAGCCATTAGGGTTTTAGTGGATCTTAGGGAAAAATGTTCTAATCTATGGGTTCACCAAAATGATTCTATAAAATCTGAAATTTTATTATGAATCTAAGAGTACAACAATGTAATAAATGGAATATGCTAAAATATAAATGCTAAGTAATTTATTTGAATATTTTAAATGAAATGAAAGGGGAAAGGTACTTACTTGATTTGGACTTACCTCATAGTGATCTAGGACTGAACAGAGTGATGAAACGGCAGAACGAGTGTCGCAACGAACCTCGAAAAAATTGTAACAGAGGTAGATCTTGCTAGACTGGGCATGTGGGGAATGATAAAGGTGCAGGGCACCCTAGTTTGTGGAATCGCTTGGAATATGAATATGATATGGTCGTTAGGTATTTGCAATAATTCTCATTTAGTCGGGTGGATGTCACAATCGGTTCAACGATGTTGTTGTCAACCTATAATGAAGAATCACGATCAAAACCTCGATACAAAGAATCAAAACCCTAAAAATAAATAATTAAATGAAGGGGTCAAACTATCCTCGATTCTTGCCAAATGGATGGACTTATGAATGATGGTTGCACTACATCTCAAACTCAATGTATTTCTATGTGTATGTGTGTATTCCACAATGTGCCTCGGTTTCCCTAGCATCAATGACATAGAGATAGCCAGAAATAGCTAGATAAAATGTAAAATGGTGGATGGAATAGAATAGGCTCCCCTTTCTATACAGTGTGTATGTAGAATAGTAGCCCAAATGCAGTCCCTTGCTCTATGTAGATAGCTTTCCCTTGATAGAAATAGTTTGTCCATATAATGGTAGATATGTTGTATTTATATAGGGATCTCTTGTTCAAATTTTGACACGAATGACCCGACATGCCGATTAGTACCTCAGGAGATGAGAGGTAAAGCTGTGAATACCAATCTCAAGTGAAAAAATAAAACCAAGTGTAACGTGGAACATGGCACTTACAATCAACACCAAGCACCCCATGTGCCCTAATCCGTCTCTAGGATCCCTAGTCAGAGACTAGTGATGAAAACTAAGTGAGTATTAACAAATAGTAAGCCCTTAGACCTGACTAGAACTGTGCGAGTGAGTGAAAAATGTACAAGACCAACAACAAGTAAATACGATAAGACATACAAATGGACTATGTAATAGGTCATCGGTGAATATTTTACTTACAAAAGGTCCATATATAAAATAACATACTTTAGTGTATAATAATAGTAGTAAATGCATGATTTTATGACTACACCCATGTCATTGTTTCTTTATTCAATTGTTGGAGAAAAAAATTTATCGATTGGGAAAATTAGTGGAATCTCACCAATAGTTTGAGGAACGCAGTCCCTCTTCTTGAATGGGGCAACTCCATTTATTGAAAACAAGGAAATGAAAACAATCTAAACTAATTTTTGGGGTGGGCTAAAGACCGAAGATCACACAGGAATACTTCCATAAACCTGTGGCAATTGCTTGTATTCAATACAAGAGAAGAAAATTGTTTAGTGAGGGAGATAGGAGAGAAAACTAAGAAAGGGATTTTAATCAACAAATAGCATAGCATAGTTTGTTGCATTAAAATCAAAACATTTCACTTGCATCAATTAGAAGAAACCATTTACAAAGAAATAGGAATAATAAAAAAGAAACAAAATTATTATTGCATCATGTTGCACAATTTACAATGCTCCTGGAGTACAAGTTAAGATGGAGATAGAATAGAATCATAAGAGAAACATAAGAAATGAAGGCACTTGCTTCTAGAAATATAGTGAGAGCTGGTAAAAAAGAATTAACCATTACCTCGAAATGAGGGCGCAATTCATATTTATAGTGCTAAGACTGAATTTTGATCTCCCTCACATGACCTTTCACCTTTATGACTGTTAACTTTTTAGCTTTTGACCTTTGGTGTTTCTTCGCCACTATGACCTTTCGAATTCCTAACCTTTGGTGTTCCAGTTGCCACACATCAATACCTTCTTGTTCCCAACGTAAACATTTTTCTTTTTCCCAACCGTAACACATTTTTCTTATTCCCGATCGTCAACACATTCTTCTTGTTCCCGCCATCATCAAAAACTTGATCCTGGTGTCATCAAAATCTTTCTGTTCCCATCTGTCATCAAAATCTTGCTCCCTCGAAGTCACGAATATTCATGTTCCCATTCGGTATCAAAATATCATTCTCTTCCAATAATACATCCATTTTTTTTTTTGACCGCCAACACTTTTTTCTCATTGTTGGCTAGTAACACCTTTGTGTTTGTCGACCCAAGAACACATTGGTGTCGTAGGACCAAAATTTATTTCTTCATTTCGGGGTCAAAATTTAACGAAATTTGGTTGTATAATATATGAAAAATTATGAAAAAGGGCCAATGAATCTAATGATAATATTTAGAAGTCCTGAAAATGAGTTATTCATCATTTTTTACCCATATTTTCACTTTTTCCTCAAGATGTGCGCCACTAAACTAAGTGATAGGAAGAGTTTATGATCACCGCAAACTAACACATCATATGGGATATGAAGAGCACTAAATATAATTTCATTTTAGATTTGGTTAGGATCTCAAATATTCATGAGGCTTCTGAAACTTTTTGAGAAAGTTACATCTTGTACAAGGACCTTTATATCGCATTGTCGGATGATTTTCCACCTCTCAAAATTCCCAAAATCTTTCCTTGATGATTCCAACATGAAGTAGGATATTTTATCTCTCCAATGCCTAGGGTATGAGCTTCTAAATATTTATAAGGATCTTGAAACTCTTCAAACAAGGTGACTAGCTTTTTTAGAACATGCATTTCCCAATACCTTGCTCATAAAGACCCTGATTTTGTATAACTTGTTCCTAAACCTTTATTTTCTTCCATAACTTTCCTATACTTCCTCAAATGATCACATAGCTCACATACAAATTTTTAGGCATTTTAACTTCTTGGTACCTCCTAGAAGGTGTTCTGTAGGTGCCAAAACTATGAATATTGGCCTTTTTAGGCCTTCAGGAGCAACTCCTTCGAGGTGAATCATAATAATATCACGAATTGTCTTATGCATACTTACCTACACATAAAATAAAATTTATAAATCTATTTAGCACATCCCCTCAGCCATGGCGGGGATTACATAGTTTTAGATTTGCCAGGAGGAAGGTTCACATTGCCCAGGTTTAGGGATGTTTTAAGTGTGGACTTGATTTTCATGGCCAAAATTTCAATTTTTATGATGGAAATTTAGATTGAAAACTCATTCTCATCCACGTGGGACTCGAATGCCCAAGTTAACATCTTTATGTTCCATGGATATGTGCCTTCTTCATCAAATGAAGTCATAACCAGAAGTTATTGTTGTATATATCTCCCCTCGGGTAAATACGAGACAAACAGGAGAATATGGGAATCAAAGAAGATGTCGACATGCAAAAAGTCACACCCTGGCGCAGGTTGGAGGCGCAAAGAAAAAGATGTCGACATGCGAAAAGTCACCCCCTAGCACAGGTTGGAGGTACAAAGCAGAAGATGTCGACATGCGAAAATTTGCGCCCTTGCACAGGTTAGAGGCGCAAAGCAGAAGATGTCGACATGAAATTTTTAGTGCCTATGGCGCAGGTAGGAAAATGTCGACATGAAAATGGATGTGCCTAGCGCAGGTTGGAGGCGCAGATCACAAGATGTCAACACCACATTTTCAGCACCTATGGCACACTTAAAAGTAGGTTAACATGAGGATGGATGCGCCGAGGCACATCTTCAGGAGGTGCAACATTTTGAGCGTTGACACCCGACAGGAAGCAAACCCTAACCCAGATATTCAAATGGCCATAACTTTTCACAGGGAGCTCGGATTCACGCAAGGTTGGAATTTTTGGAAATCTTACAGGTCCTCTATCCAGGTTTAATTGGGTGAGAACAAGTTCTTCAAAAATGCAAAATACAATTTGCCATTTTTGGGTTTGCTTAGGGTTCTCCTACCTACCATAATGAGATGAATTAAATACAATCTAGAGGTGGTTGGGGTAGATTTGGAATTCCTCTCTCTTCCCTCTCTCATTCTTCCTATAAATTGTAAGGAGGGGCTTCTTTCTAAAGGTTGGAAATTCTTGTTTTGCCCCTCCCTTCTTCTCTTTGGTAGGTGAATTTGTGGAGTTCAAACCTCCCATCTAAAACTATAATGCAACTTTGCCTCTTGGCATTTTGTAGTGTATTGTATCAATCTTTGGAGCAAATAATGCATGTCTGTGGATGATTCTCAACCCTCTCTATGTTCATTTGCATCCTCCTGATCTTTCACTGCAAATTTGGTTATCTGTGCATGATCTTGCATTGCATTTTAATGGTTTGTGTTTATTGGCAAGACAGGTGTTTCTTCATTCCTCGGTGCATCACCTTTGTTAGTTTAGGTTTATTTTTATGCATCTTCTTACCCTGTCTCCTTGGCAAGTTAGATTAGGTTTTTGAGTAAACCCTCTGCATTTTTATGTGTGCATCTAAATAGAGGAATAGGAACTAGCCTTCATCCGGAGAGCTTTCCCGATTCACAAGGTCCCACACTTGGGAAAAGCTCCATGTTATGCAATCGCACTGAGAGTCTCAACCCATCGAGTTGCAGACATTCAAGGGTGTTGTGATTCACCATCAATAGTTTTGGCATGCCCGGTGGGACCAAGAGGTCATTCCACAAGATTTGAAGGAATTTTCAAGAAATTTGGACTTAGAAATTGTAAGTTTTACAATTTCTAATTTTTTTACCTTCCAGGATGAACTCCAAATCGATTTTCAAGGACTTAACTTGCTCAAAACAAGTCAAAATTTCACCAGTTGATAGATCGGGGATAATCTTCAAAAGGGTATTCTTAGATTTTTGATATTTTGACTTTCAAAATTTCATAGTTTTTAGTATTTCAGGTTTTCCCAGTGTTGAGCATGTCCCAAGTTCCAACACGGTGTATTTCAGGTTTTGTAAGTTGCCTTGCATGACCTGAGTTTCACCTGTACCTTTCGGGGATTAGTAGCTGCACAACAAGACCCGATAACCGAATTGAAGAACTGTATCTTCCGGGTCCTTCAAAGTTTTAAATTCTTTTTTAATATTGTCAGGTTTGGTGTGTAACTTGACAGAATCTAGCCTTTTGAGGCTCATTCTCTAACACATCTGGCGACTCGAAGGGATAGAATTTAGTGGTATAGCAACACAGGTTGCCCAGGTACATGAGAAGAATTCGAACTAGGTCTGATACTCGAGAAGAAGGGTTATTTGTCTACTTGCAGCTATCACCAGGCAGAGGAAGGAGAGGAAGAAGACCACAAAGATCACCATCTCCACCTAACAGGACTTTATCAACCCCTCCACCTGGTAGACCTTTCATCCAATCAACAAGGGTTCTCAGGCCAATCAGAATGGCACAACAAAACCCTTTTGTCAACTTCACTGGCAGCAGCCCACTTGCCCTCAATGCACAGAATCCAGTTCCAATTACAGCATTGAAGAACATTCCATTTTTCACTGGAGAAAATCATACCACTCCTGGTGATCATGTCAAAGACATTGCTAACGTTTGTGCAATCCATGAGATAAATGAAATGGATGTTGCTGTCAAATTGCTGGCATCTTCGTTCAAAGGGAAGGCATTGCAATGGTTTAGGAGCCTTGGAGCTGGTTCTATCCAAAATTGGAATCAGTTATGCATAGTTCTCCATGAGCAGTTTGGAGAAAAGGGAGACAATTTGTCTCTACTAGAACAATTGACAACTATCAAGAGAGCTCCCAATGAGCAGCTGACTAACTTCAACTTCATATTTCAAAGGTCTTGGGATAGGATTCTAGTGGCCGTTAGGCCAATAGCTAAAGGTGCTTTTCTATATTATCTTAAGGCTTTGAATTATGATATTTCTATGTTAATTCAATCTATGGGAGGCACAACCTTACCTACTACTTATAGCATTGCCATTAGGGCTGAAAACTGTCTTATTCAAGCTGGTAAGTTGGCTCCTAGGCCTCCCATGCCCTTGTATCCAAACTTAGAAAATCCAAGCACTAGTCAAGCACCCACTTTGGCTCCTATTCCCACTCCTAGAAATCAAAGTTCAAATGAAACTTCTACTTCATCCTCTAGTGCTTCAAATGAACTCCAAGAGGTCATGAAACAATTGCAAAATTTGGGAAATGAGTTGGTTACACTCAAGAGCAGCAGAGCCCAAGCTTTAGACCTTCTTATCAGCCTCAAGCTCAACCTAATAGGAAACCATACCAGCCCAATAGGCCACCCAATCCAGCTGCAAATCAAAGCCAAGTAAGGCCTCCCACCAATAGACCATTTCAGCCCTATAACCCCAATGTTGCATCTACTTCTAAAGCATTAGTGCCAGTGCAAAACAACATAGCTCAAGAGTATGATTGGTGTTTCCCATGCAATGAACCTCACAACCAATCTATGTGCTTCAATGGTGCTTTGAACCAAGCCTTGATGGTGACAACTACTGGCGTAGAGGGTGAAGTGAGTCAAGAAACAAATCAGCAACAAGGGACATCTCAGCAAAACACAGCTCCAAATGATACCGCACTTGTGAATTGGCAAGCTGAGGATTTTTGTGGCATGAATCAAACAATTTCTCAGAGTGTAGCAGCTAACACAAGATCAAAGAAGAGGAATATTGGTGAAGGGAAGTCATTGGCTCCAAGTGATCTACAACCTTCCATCACTCCACAAGGTGTTGGTAAGCAAAATACAGTTCCAAACACATAAGGACAGCCCAAACCACCTTCTAAACCAACTCAAATGCCAGCTTGTTGCTGCCCATGCGCAAGAAAGGAATGTGTAGGCTAAAGGACAACAAAGAGATGTTTCATCCCCATTTAGCATCATTGATCAAATGAAGAAGACAAATGTGAATATATCAATGTGGGAATCTTTATCCATCCCAGGCCAAAGAGATCTTCTACAAGTTGCCATGAAGAATTGGTCAACTTCAAACCAGCAGGTCCATATGCAAGAGAATGTCCTCACAAATGTTGCTCATCTGAAGGGGAATCATGGAGGACAACAAGGTAAAGTTTTGAAGCCCCCTCCATTCT
Source organism: Taxus wallichiana var. yunnanensis (assembly GCA_018340775.1). Classification (NCBI taxonomy): domain Eukaryota; kingdom Viridiplantae; phylum Streptophyta; class Pinopsida; order Cupressales; family Taxaceae; genus Taxus; species Taxus wallichiana. The sequence continues at coordinate 573,864,840 of CM031239.1, read as the reverse complement.
ATGTTTCATTAATCATTGGGGATAAACTAGTACACAATTGCATGATTGATTAGGGCAAGTAGTTATGTCATGCCCAAGCAAATAGCTGATCAGCTGGGTCTCCAATATGAAGTCATATCAAAGGGGGTAGTGCAGTTGGATGGGACAGCAGTAGCAATGGTGGGAGTGATTAAAGGTTTGAATCTTACCTTGCATGCATGCCCCAATGTTACCATTTTGCAAGATGTGTCAGTGATAGATTTTCCACCACTCTTTGCCCTATGCTTATCAAGGGATTTCACAGCTAGAATTGGAGGCTACTTATCTTCTGACTAGTCACACATGTTGTTCAGAACAAGATATGGTACTAAGGTCACAATCAGATCCAAACCAATTGCAAACTTTCACATTGAGCCTCATACTCCAAGCCAAATCAATGCCAACTGTTCAGCATTTGATCAAGAAGATTATCCAAGCATAGATGAAGTTGACACCAAAGTTGGAAGCATCCCAGATTTGACTCTTGATGAATGGGCAAGCAAGGTACATGCTTTTGATCCCTACCAAGAAGTAGAAGAATCTGAGCTAGGAGTCTATTGCATACATGAAGAAAACCAGCCTATTCCTAGCATCACCAAACCAGACCATAAGGATGACAATGAGGTATGGCAGTTATTTTTCGATGGATCAAGGAGTAGGCAAGGTGCAGGAGGAGGAGTTATGCTTGTTTCACCTCAAGGCATCAAATATTATTCAGCTTTCCATTTCCATTTTTCCTGTTCAAACAACACAACTGAATATGAGGCCTTGATTCATGGACTTCATTGGGCGGGAAAAAGGGCATAAAGAACTTGCAGGTGTTCGGGGATAGTGAGCTAATCGTCAACCAAGTCAGGGGACAACATGCTACAAAGAATGACCTGCTGAAGAACTACAAGAATAGGGTATGGGACCTCATTGAGGATTTCGAAGCTTTCAACATCGTGTCCATACCCAGGAAGAAAAATGAAGCCGCATATAGGCTCGCAGTAGTTGGAGCAATGTTTGATGTGGTTGACAACATCAGAAGGGAAAAAACACAACCACATATGCATGTGATTGTGAGGCCAGTAGTTCCAGATAATAACACAAGCTGGCAGGTGTTTGAGAACGATCAACAGATCGTCAATTTTTGCAAGAAGAGGTTGAATTCTCAGCTAGGAATCAGGACAGACTAGAGCAACAATATGGGGATCAAGTAGTGCAGCTACGGACAAACAAGCTTCCCAAGGGTTTAGTAACATTGGAGTCTATCTTCAACCCTAACGACCAATTCCGTAAGGAAAAGGCTAACATACAAGTCAAGAGAGAAGATTCAGAGCCAATTCCGGTTGGGAAGGAAAAACACTTCAAATTGGTAAAGTGGCCACTAAGTAGGAGAAATCATATTTCATACAACTTTGCCAAGAATTTCCATATGTCTTCACTTGGAGCTATGAAGACTTGAGAGGATTCAATCCGAAGTTGGCACAACATACCATAGAATTGGATCCAGATGTTAAGCCCATCAGGCAGAAGTAGAGACCAATCAACCCTCACATTGAGCCTCTAATGAAGAAAGAGCTAAACAAGCTAATAGAGGCAAGCATTATATTCCCGATCAAGCACTCAAGCTGGGTTGCAAACTTGGTTCCGGTCAGGAAGAAGAGCGGAGAAATTAGGTTGTGTGTGGACTTCCGAGACCTCAACAAGGCATCTCTCAAAGACCATTACCCACTTCCTTGATGGAACAAATATTGCAAGTGGTATCCGTTCGGAGAGATTCTCTCTCCTAGATGGCTACTCGGGTATAATCGAGTAATGGTGAAAGAAGATGACCAGTTCAAATGGCTTTCACCACCAAATGGGGCACCTATGCCTACTGAAGATGCCATTTGGGCTATCAAATGTTGGAGCCACTTTCGAAGGGCAATGGATATGGCATTCAAGGGGTTGATCAATAAAATAGTTTTGATATATCTTGATGACATCACTGTATTCTCCAAAAATGCAGCGGATCACCTCTTTCATCTGAGGCAGGTATTTTAGAGGTGTAGAAGATTTGGGGTATCATTGAATCCCAAAAAATGCATATTCTTGGCTCACGAAGGAAAACTTCTAGGCCATATTGTTTTAAAGGAGGGGTTGACGATTGACCCAGAAAGAGTTGAAGCAATTCAAGTGTTGCCATTGCCAAGTCACAAGAAGGCTCTTCAAAGCTTCTTAGGAAGGATCAATTTTGTCCACAGGTTTGTTCCAAACTTTGCAGCTCTCGTAAAGCCAATAACGTTGATGTTAAAGAAGAGCATGGCATTTAAGTGGACATCTGAAGGCAAGGCAAGTTTTGAGGCAATAAAAGAGGCTATATCTCAAGCTCCGACTCTCGTCAATCCAGACTTCTCCAAGGACTTCATGTTATATGCCTTCGGTGGTGGAGACACAATTTCTGCAATCTTGGTACAAAAAACAAAGAGGATTAGAACAACCAATTGCTTTCTTCAGTCAAGGCTTGGAGGAATATGAAACTAGGTACTCTTTCATTGAAAAGCATGTCCTTGCAGTGATCAGGAGCTTAAAGAAATTCAAGCACCTAGTCTCAAACAACAAGATCCAATTGTTGGTCTCTCATGCGGGAGTCAAGGACTTCCTTCTAAACAAGGATCTGAATGAGAAACGTGCAGGATGGATCACTCGTGTCATGGAATATGACATCGAAATTAAGGTCACTAAGCTGGTCCGTGGAAAGGGATTATGTGAACAACTAGCTTTGAGTCGGCAAGTTGAAGTAGGTGATGAAAAAGAGACTGTCTTGGTACTACAGGATGGTCAAGAACAGGAAAATGATGATGTGCCCTCTCCTTGTTGGACTCAAAATATGATACACTTCCTACAGGCAGGCCTATGCCCTCCAGAAATGAGCAAAGCAAAAAGGAGATACTTTAGATTACAAGCCATTCCATATGTGCTTGTTGATGGTGTTTTGTTTAAAAAGACATCAATGGAGTTCTATTGAGGTGCATTGGGACAGGTCAAATTGAGAGGGTGTTACGAGATTTTCACGATGGAGATTCCGGAGGACATTTCACCCCACGAGTAACAGCTCTCAAGATAATGAAGGCAGGGTATTATTGGCCCACAGTGTTCAGTGACTGCTATACATGGATAAGAAAGTGCAAGAAATGTGCACTCTTCACGGGAAAAGAAAGACTAGCAGCACTTCCATTGCACCCAATTTTGGTTGACCAACCATTTATGCAATGGGGATTGGACTTCATCGGGGTCATCAATCCAAACTCAAGCCAAGGCCACAAGTGGATTCTCACGGCAACGGACTATTTCACCAAGTGGACCGAAGCAGTAGCACTCAAAGAAGCAAATGAGTCTAACATACTAGACTTTTATGAAGGAATAGTGACCAGGTTCGGTGTGCCGGCCACTATCATATCAGACAATGCATTGGCATTCATAGGTTCCAAGATTACAGAATGGGCTGTCAAGAATGGAATCTATTTGAGCACCTCTTCAAATTATTACCCGCAGGGTAATGGACAAGAAAAGTCCACGAACAAGAATTTGCTAAGAATCATCAGAAGAACTCTAGATGAAAACCAAAGGACATGGCATACCAAGCTAAAATCAGCATTATGGGCTGACAGGATAACACCAAAGAGGTCTATAGGTAATTCTCCCTACAATTTGGTCTATGGGAAAGAGGCAGTATTGCCTATATCATTAGAATTGCCAACATTGGAGCTCATGAAGCAGTTGGAGTTGTCGAGTTCGAACCAATGGAGGCTAGATATGCGAGTTGATGGAATTGGAAGAAATCGAGAGAACATGCGATTCGAGATGATTGAGAAGGATCAGGCCTTAGTAAAAAGATGGTTTGATAAGAAGGAAAGAGCAAAGACCTTCCAGGAAGGGGACCTAGTTCTGAAATGGGATGCAGATCGGGCAAAACCAGGAAGGCATTCCAAGTTTGATGCCATTTGGAGTGGCCCCTACATGGTCACGGGATGTAAAAGTAGTAATGCCTTCCAATTGTCTACATTGGATGGAGAAGAACTTCCGATTCCGGAGTTAATGGAATCTATCTTAAACATTGTTACTAAAAGGAAAAGGTTTACCCTTGTAAATATTAGCCTAGATTTCAATTCCTCTAAGTGTGGATGCACATTGTCTTGTTGTAGTTAGGTTTCAATTTCCCTAAGTGCTTTGGCACACAGGTTTTGTTGCTCTCAGGTTGAATTTCTATAGTTCAGCATGCTCTCGGAGAATGAGTTGCGGTATCAGGATCGGGATCAGATATCAGGTTGGTTTTAGGTTATTGCTTATGACTCCATGCCCAATGGATTGCTAAAAGGCCACTGATCTTCTACCTAGCAGGCAGGTGATCCCATTGAGTCACCAAATTGTTGTATATATCTCCCCCAGGTAAATATAGACAAACAAAAGAATATGGGAATCAAAGAAGATGTCGACATGCAAAAATTCACGTCGTGGCGTAGGTTGGGCGTGAGCGCAAAAAGATGTCGACATGCGAAAAGTCGCGCCTTGGCACAGGTTGGAGGCGCAAAGCAGAAGATGTCGACATGAAATTTTTAGTGCCTATGGCGCAAGTAGGAAAATGTCGACATGAAAATGGATGCACCTATGGCGTAGGTAAGAAAATGTCGACATGAAAATGGATGCACCTATGGCGCAGGTAAGAAAATGTCGACATGAAAATGGATGCGCCTATGGCGCGTCGACATGAAAAGGATGCGTGGCACGAGTAGGGCAGATCACAAGACATCAACACCACATTTTCAGTGCCTATGGCACACTTAAAAGTAGGTTAACATGAGGATGGATGCACCGAGGTGCATCTTCAAGAGGCACAACATTTTGAGCGTTGACACCCCACGACAAAGCAAACCACGACCCGAGATATTCAAATGGCCATAACTTTTCACAGGGAGCTCGGATTCACGCAAGGTTGGACTTTTGGAAATCTTACAAGGTCCTCTGTCCAACTACAATTGGATATCTTTAATTAGGTGAGAAAAAGTTCTTCAAAAATGCAAAATACAATTTGCCATTTTTTTGGGTTTGTTAGGGTTCTCACCTACCACCATAATGAGATGAATTAAATACAACCTAGAGGTGGTTGGGGTAGATTTGGAATTCCTCTCTCTTCCCTCTCTCATTCTTCCTATAAATTGTAAGGAGGGGCTTCTTTCTAAAGGTTGGACATTCTTGTTTTTCCCCTCCCTTCTTCTCTTTGGTAGGTGAATTTGTGGAGTTCAAACCTCCCATCTAAAACTGTAATGCAACTTTGCCTCTTGGCATTTTGTAGTGTATTGTATCAATCTTTGGAGCAAATAATGCATGTATGTGGATGATTCTCAACCCTCTCTGTGTTCATTTGCATCCTCTTGATATTTCACTTTGCAAATATGGTTATCTGTGCATGATCTTGCATTACATTTTAATGGTTTGTGTTTATTGGCAAGACAGATGTGTTTCTTCATTCCTTGGTGCATCACCTTTGTTAGTTTAGGTTTATTTTTATGCATCTTCTTACCCTGTCTCCTTGGCAAGTTAGATTAGGTTTTTAAGTAAACCCTCTACATTTTTATGCGTGCATCTAAACGAGAGGAATAAGAATTGGCCTTCATCTGGAGAGCTTTCTGATTCACAAGGTCCCACACTTGGGAAAAGCTCCATGTTATGCAATTGCATTGAGAGTCTCAACCCATCAAGTTGCAGACATTCAGGGGTGATGTGATTCACCATCAACGCTTATTCTATTGATATGGTGCTCTAGAAGCACACGCATAACACCTTTCTTGGATCATTAATGTAGCCCATTCTTGGCCCTTGTCTTTGTCATCACACCCTTCCCACTGTTTGCATAGTCCTTGGGAAGTTTACCGCCAAATTGGGATTCCCACCCATGTTGTCATATTATTTCCCAATGCTTTCTTCTTCCACTTATTTCAAAACCTCATTTGTGCTCCACTCCAACGCCTATCCCACCAAGTCCTTAATGATGCCCACTACTTATCTTTCCACGACTTCTTCCACTTGTTACTTGGTGAGGCTTGGGTTTCTCCTATTTTTGTTTCTTACCTCTTCACTCACCCCGTTGCCTTGATCATCTACTTCCTCCTTGTCATTATTCTCTTCGTCGTCCCTCTACTCAAATTCATGCACATCGTACACTTTGGATGGTCTTGAGATCCCTCTACGGATTTTCATCATATCTCTCACCAATGTAGGCCTCTAGGATCTCTGTCTCCTCCAAATCTTCCTTTTCTACCACCTTCTACTTCTTCCTTACTGGGGATTCTAGTATAGGATATTCTTCCTTCTCTTTCTCCTTAATAGGTGATGTCTTCCTTGGTGATTCCTCATGTGTGAGGGGATCTTCATGCTCTAGTGCCTCTTCTTCTAGGTTATTCTCCTTAACTAGAGAATTTTTTCTACGCGCATAAGTGTTTGGCTTAGTACTTGCTTCTCCGGCATGCCCATAGATTATGTTGTTTGCACACTTCGTTCCTTCTTCTCCTGCACCTCTTCTCTTTCCCTCTTCTTTGGAGTGGCCTTTTTCCTCCCTGTGGGCTCCTATGGAATGGAGACGTCACTCTCCAGGTAGGCTCCTTTCTCAAACTTAGGTCTTATGTGTAGATACACCCTTGTTGCGGTCCTTCCGAAAATTGGTGGCATCAATGGTTTCATCATCTGCACTTCATGGGAGACATAATTCTCAAAATATGTGTGCTTCTTAGGGTAGATGAGCTTCGGAGAAGCTCGGAGTGGTCTTGGTCCACCTCACTAAGGTCGAACCTTAGCCTTTTGGCCTCCTTGAACCGGTTGACCCCTGCTTGGAAGTATTGTGCGGTAAAGGAAACTAGGAGCTTGCACCATGGGCTCTTAGTCCCATCTCACAATGTAAACCTTCCAATGCGAAAATGTTGATATCTGTAGTTTTTACTTCTCTATCCACGAGTGTGGAAACTGCGCTCATAAATCTTCCACTCGCCCAATGCGTCGCGCATTCACTTGTACCAATTTTCCAGGGAGTGCCTTGTGAGCGGCCGTCATGGTCTCACATTTATACTTCTCAAACCTTTTCATGGGTGAGGGATCCTCTTCTAGATACTCCCAAATGAACTTCTCGGGTCCATCGGGCACTCCAATCTCCGACAAGACGATGGTGAGGAGAAAATTTCCGAATAGTATATGTTCTCCTTCATGTGTGTTACTTATGATCTCATCCGCAATAAAGGTAGAAAAGTTATAGATGGTCCCTTCTAATATCTTCGGCATACATTTAACCATGCCTTGTTCACTTGCATCCATATTTCTTGATCATTCATTTTGGTGACTAAGCACGTGGCCATCCTCATAACAAGGTCAAGAATTTTTGCGATGTCAAAGTACCCTAAACCCTTTTTGTATTCATAAGACACTACTATCTTCTTGATGGATTTCGTGTCCTCCAAGTCATCGTGTATAGATTCTCCTTCGCAAATCGGGCGGTGAACTTGGATATCACCGAGGTGTATGCGTATGTTGCGCCACTGTAAAATAGAAGTGGTATTCATGTACGCGTGACACCAACCACTGATATAGCCCTTGATCTTTCCAAAATAAGGAAACTCATACAATTGCAATAGCCCTGACTTCTCCAACTTTACTTTTACTTTGTCGCTATATATTGGCATTTTGTTTGGTGTCCTCTTGTTATTTGGACAAACTAGCTCTAACGTCATTTCTTTCTCAGTAGTGCTCATGTGATGGTTATAATCACTCATGACCATTTGTCTCAAGTGCAACACCCACTCATTCCCAACAAAACGCCATCTACATATTGCATTTTTTCATACCATTCCTCATTAGAGCTCACGGCGGCAACATGCGGTTTGTTTACCTTTTCCCTTTCCCTTCTATTTCTTTGGTGAATCGGTCACCTTCTTTAGTGTCATGTTTTCTTGTCGGGTTCTGACCTAAATATCTCCTTATTGCTTTGATCTACTACTCTGCTCAACTCTAAGGCTTCACTCCGCGAAGAACCCTCCTTTTTATGTGCCCAGGTTTGCCCAAACCCTAACTAGGAACAACTCTTCCACAAGACAACGTATTCTCAAGAGGAATCTCTCCACACCCATGTACTCTTTCCACTTTGGTTCACAGATCGATCTAGTTACGCACTTTATGGTTCTTCCTCCTTCACACAATTCTGACTAGATGCCCTAGTTTGTAAGAGCTCTAAATTTGTAATGGCAAGGTAAATAATAACGTGCCCAACTTCATACTTATATTTTTTTCTCCTCTCCAGTAATAAATGATATACCACCTACCGACGTACTTAACATTAAATGCAGATTTTTCCACTAAGCTGACCTTAACACCCTTACCCACGTGCCCAATCTTGCGTGAAAACCCTTCTACAACCTTCTGCGACGCGTAAAAATCCAAACTGACCGAAGACTATTACGCGCGCATCTGCAACGTCGAAGGCACTTCTTTTGTCCTTTACCTAATTTTTGCCCTTTCCTACCTCATTTTGTTCCTCTGCTCTTCATCCCTTATACGTGGTCTTTGTTACAGCCTTCTTGACACCAAAATTCATTATCCACCATTTCCCCACGCGGTTTTCTCAACCTCACGCGCTTCCTTCCACTGGGTCATTTAACGTTACTATCAACTTATCCTTCACTTTGTACTACATTTCACTATTCCACCCCACACTAAAACAGATGTGTGGTCCTTTGCACATACACAACCTTAAGAAAAATAATGTGGTTATCGGCACACAAGGTGCAAAACAACACAAATGAAAAGGAACAAGCAATGAGAAAGGGAAACACAAGAAAGGAAAATCATTAAAGGAAATCCTGAGCTAAATGGAAAAATTGCCTTATTTACAAACACCCAAAAGACTTATTTATAGTAGGGCTTCATCCTACTCCCATTGAAATGACCTGGTAATCTCGTCCCATCTAGCACTTATAGCTAGCAAGCACCGAATCTGGATGTACGAGATGATGTAAGGGCCCAACCAATGGACTTTCAACTTCCCAGGATGGCGCAGAAACTTGGAATCATACAACAAGACCATCTTCCCAACCTTAAACTATGTTTGTTCTTGATATGAAGATCATGTCATGCCTTTTTTCTTTCCTTTTTTGTCTTCTGACTCCATCTTGCAAGTGATATCCTCTCATCTAACGCATCAACTTATCAATCCACTCTTACGGCTCTTGTTCATCGACTAATCCTCCTGCGTAGCGTTATACCCGAAAGTGATGGTAACATGAATTCAACTAGAAAAAAATCTTCTGTGCCAAACACCAATTGAAATGGTGTGGCCTTGTTCAACATCTTGTAGGTTGTCCTGTATGCCCATAGAATGGCTGATACCTTATCATCCCAATCTTGTCTTCCAATGTCACAAATCTTGGTCAACATGTGACTTAGTATTTTGTTAAATGCTTCAGTAGTTCCATTCACCTATGGGTGATAAGGGGTTGTCTTGTGATGGGCCACCATAAACTCTGCTAAAATAATCTTGACCGTTTCATTTATAAAATGTGTACCCCTATCACTTTTTAAACTCAAAGGACATCCATACCAGTTGATTATGTTCTCCCATAAGAATTTTCCAGTTGTTGTTGGGGTGAAATCCTTTGTAGGCGTTGCCACTGCTCATCTTGTCAAGTAATTTGTGCAAGTGATGATGTAAGCGTGAACCGGTCCTTCATGCAAAGGTGAAAGAGGTCCTAAAAATTCAATTTACCATTTTTCGAATGGTTCAACGCTAGCTATTTGTCACAAGAGAATTTCATCCCTTCTTCTAAGTTTTATAAGGTGTTGGTAATGGTCACAGGCCTTGCAAAAATCAATACAGTCTTGGTATATGATTTCCCACCAAAGCCCTACGAGTAGAATCTTCCGCAGATTGCATTTAACGCATAGTGCCCTCATGCAATCACAACATGCGCTTCCTCCATAATAGCCACGTGCTCATGTTCTAGTATGCATCGGCATAGAACCTCATCACAACCTAACTTGTACAAATCTCCACTAATCAAGCATGTAAGGCGCGGTGCGTATAGCCAACTATTTTCTCTCCACATCCTTCATACCTTCCGATGCCACACCTATTTTGAGAAACACTGCGATGTCTTCCAAGTCTGAGGGTGGGCATCACAACCTAAATAGTTACGCGTCTGTAATTGTATCCTCAATGTTTTGCGCGTCCTCCCCTGAGTCAATCCTAGATAAGTGATCAGGTCCAGAATTACTCTTCCCTAGTTTTACTACAACCAAAAACTCAAATTATTGAAATAACAGGACCCAAAACATATGCGCCCTTGTAGAACATGATTATTTACTAAGTACTTTAAGGCCACGTGGTCCGTGTAAAATATAAATGGTATTGCCAACAGTACTATCTCGAACTTATGTAGTGCATAGATCATATACAGTGCCTCACGCTCAATAGTTGTGTAATTTTGTTCTGCTGGTGTCAATTTTCTACTCACAAAACATAAGGAGTGATCAACAATCCCCTCACCAGGTTATGCTAGTACTTCTCCCATGGATGTCCCTGAGGCGTCAACATGCACATGGAAAGGCTTATCCCAAGAAGGAAAATGTAGTATGGGCTTCGTAACAAGCCTATCCTTAAAAGTGTCAAACACTTTTTGTTGTTCCTCTCCCCAGTGAAAGGCACTCTTGTGCTTAAGAAACTCCACCAAGGGCGTGACAATCTTGCCATAACCCTTGATAAAAAATTTGTAGTACCCCGTTTGCCTAAGGAATCCACGCACAACACTATGACTAGTAGGCTCCCCCAATCCCACAATAACTACAACTTTAGTGTGATCCACCAGTAAGCCTTCCTTATAGATAATATGAAGTAGCAGGGTTCCAAAAGGGGTAAAGAAAGACACATTTCTTAATTTTGAGGGATATCCTCACTGCCGACATCTTTCAAAAATCAACCTAAAATTATCACGATGGTATTTTACTAGCCCATACACAATCCAATCATCTAGGTAAACTTGAAGAAATTTATGGATGAAGTCCAAAATGCTTGTACCATGATGCATGAGAACACAACAGTGAATTCTTCAATCCAAAAGGCATAACCGTGTAGGAAAAACTTCCCCATTCAGTGGCAAAGGTTGTCTTCTCCTAGTCTTCCTTTGTAATTCTAACTTGGTGGTACCCTAGAGAATCCATCCGTAAAAGAATAGACCTCGCACCCGGCCACTCCTTCCAAAATTTCTTCAGTGAAGGGGGTTGGAAAAGGGTCAATGACACAAACTGCATTTAACTCCCTGTAATCCACACAGATCCTTATCCTCCCATCCTTCTTGATACTTATGACCATTGGACTTACCCGTTTCGATTCTTCAATGGCCTCAATAATTCTTGATGTTATCATCTTATCTATCTCCTCCTTGACCTTTACGCATAAGTTAGGATTCATCCGATAAGGTTGCTTCTGAATCGGGTGCACACCTTCCTTCAACTTAATCCTTATCTCCCCTAAGTAGTGGTGAAAGCCTTTGAGCTCACGGTACCCGTGAGGGAATAAATCCTTAAACTCACATAATAGATCAATGATCTTAGAAACTTCTTTCTCCGAACAATAATCCCTAATGATAACTTCCTTAGGTTCTTCCTCTAAACCAATGTTAACCTTTTTTGTCTTCAAGGGCTCATGGTAGGTGCGTGTTTGCTCATCAACACTATCTATGACCTTGCACGTACCTCTGAGTGGTTAACATCCAAACTCTCCATTTCTTCACCATCTATCACATAGACCATCTTTCCTTTTTACTTTTCCATGCACGCGCGCTCAAGCTATACCTTCTCTGATTCCTCTTCATCAAAGCACGTCTCTAAATGAGGTTCTCCTAATAGCTCTTGTATCCTATCTTATGTCATAGCACTATCTCCCTTTGTAAGGCACTTGACCACTTGTAACACCTTATCCCCGATGGCTTCGTACTCCTATACTCGAAAGCTTCAATGAGATCGGCCGCCAACTCTTTCTAATTACCTGTTTGACGGCGCATATTTAAATGAATATACCATGCATGCGCACAACCTTGTAAGTTGGAATACAACTTATGCACCCATAACAAAGGTGGTAAAGCTTCTGCGACTTTTATCCAAGCCTTCTCACACGCTTGGATATGAAATGAGGTGGTCTCTTTACCATGGTAGTCTTGGATGATAGTGGGCGCGTTGCTCTTGGAGAACCTAACAAAGAATGCGACCCTTACCTCACGCCATTATAGAAGGATCTCTCGATGTGTATTCCACCAAAGCACGTTACAGCCCCGAGTAGGTTATAGTTGAATATTTCTCTTCTCTCTTTCTCATTTTTCCACTGAGCCTCCATTTCTCGCAAAAAATCTTCAAGGTTAGGCTCCTCCAGAGTAACTTGGTAACTTCTTCCCTCCCAGGTGCTTGACCAAATGCGCCTTTGTAACTCTTGTTACAGATCCTCTCAACTATCGCCCAATCAACTCATAAGTCCCATGCACCCAATTTTCACATGCCATGCTAGTGGTATCACTCAAGGATTGAGGCATCTTCAAACTAGATAACTCCTTTGTGGGATGAATTATCTCAGGGTCTCTAATGGAGCACACATAAATTATGTCAAGTACTTATTCTCCCAAGGGCTCAGTATAAGGGGTTGACTTCCCATCAATTAAGGGGATGATGACCCGTTCTTCCTTGTTCTCAAAACTAATATATCCCTTGTTAAACCGCAGGTCAACATTGTTCTTATAACACCATGGGCACCCAAGAAACGATGGAAAGTTGTCTTCGCCTCGGTGAGTGCCAAGACTTGAAGTCTCCAATGAACTTGGCCCCTTGAATGGTGATAACTGCATCCTTCAAGACTCCAATGGGAATTTCCTTTGTCTTGTTTTCCATATACAACACATTTGAAGATGGTTGTAATGCAGGCCTTCCCATTTGATGCCAAGCATCTAGAGTGAGAACATTGACCTCTACACCCATGTCAATCAAGATGTTACTTAGAAGCCAACCATCCACAACTACATTTAAGGTGATTTCCTTGTCATAGTCAAGGTTGTGAGGAGGGAGGTTAGCATGCAAAACCTTTCTTTCGCACTCAGCTCCAATGCATGGTACCTTCTCTCATAGCCATTCTCTTAGCAAGGGAATAATATTCTCTTGCCTTAACATTTACATACTTCCCTGACCTCATCTAGATCCTTTTGCGGAGCCTCAACATTCTTTCTCTGCTCCAACTGCCTTAACTGCTCCTTCAGACACTAGATCTCTCCTTGTAAACTCCGAATCACACCCATAGTCTCTTAATACACCTCCTTCTGATGAGCAAGGTTTAGATACTTTCCATGTACCACTTCTTCTCTTGAAACCAGTGTCCTTTGTCTTAGCATCTCCTTGGCGTGTGTGGACTCTACTTGCATCGTCACCAATACAGGTTCTAATCCTGACTCAGGTACCACTCGTGGCATCCACTGTGAATCGGCCTTCTTGATGCTTACCATCCCAGTGCCTTTTTCCTTCCGGTGTTGCTGGTTCATATGCTCATAAATCTCTGGACACTCTTCATAGTTATGTTTCTTCCCGCACCACGAGAATTGTAACAGATCAGGACACTCACACTTGTAATGCTCTATAGATCCATAGTTATAACAGGTTCCTTACAGGAACTCACTTCTTCCTCTGTCGCAGCTACTAAGACCATGAAATCCTCTGCGAAAACCTCATCCACACACCCCTCCATCTGCGCGCCCTTCATAAAGAATGATCATCATCCTTGGAAATACTTGCAAGGATGGTTTGGCACACACCAAGATCAATGGCGTCATGAATCGATCAATCACCTACGATCCTTGGTATCATGGGTCGTAGAGGTACAAATATTGCAATAGCAAGACACATTTTGTGGATCATGCGCTACAATAGAGGACACCTACTTGTGTCATGATCCCGTGGAAAATTTCATAATCTACTACCATGACACGTCTTTGATTTACGGGAAACTATCTTTGGCATGCCCTCTATCTCACAATCTGTGCACCAAACCACTACGAGTCTCATGTGCTAAGTTCACAAATAGCTTCTCCAACTACTTTTCCATTGTATAAATTTGAGCCTCCAAAAAAGGGCTTATGCCGGTATCAACGCTTCCAACTGCCCTCGATGCGCAAGGTAGCCTCCAAGGCCTCACACGGGTCCGTGAAGGTCTTGTGGGAAAACACCCTTCTAAATGGTGTTATCAACCCTCCAAAAAACCATTGAGCATGTTGAGAAGGGTGAATGTCATATGATAGTTTTGACAAGAGAGTTTTAAACCATGCGTCATACTCCCACACACTCTCTTCCATTCCTTATTGGATCTCTTTCAAAGTGTTGATGCTCTTTTTCTCAAATTTAGGGATATGGAACTCTGTTAGGAAGGTGTTCTTCAATGCAGTGTAGTCTACCACCGTTTGATGGGGGTCATATTTCCGATACCAACTATGCGTGTGCCACTTGTAACGTCGTTACAAACCGACTTGTCTTCCACTGGGGTAGTGATCCTTTTGCGCGCCATAGTAATTCACACTTGTACACATGCTCTACAACATCCTCAATACCTCTGTGTCTGGAAAATGTAGAGGCATCTCAAAAAAATACTTACTTACGGTGGTGGCCGAGGCCCTTGCCCACCCTCGATCCGTAACCTTGATTCCCTCCAATGTTTCCTCCACCACGACATCCACTAGATTCACCATGTCCTATGCCTCTGGATCCACCGGTTCCTCTTGTAGTGGAAACGGGCTGAATTGGTTGCAACTAGCGTCCCTAATGTCCCACTAAATTGGTCTATGATATTGTTCCGCTGCCAGGTCGTGTATCCCGTGCCACTTCCAAATGCGATACCCAAACTTTGTGTGCTTGCACTTTTCCCAAAGATTACTCCAAACACGGGAATGGTTTGTGTAACCATAGATGACCGAAATGATAATGTAGACACCCCAATTTCATATCTATTATAAATCAATTAATTCCCCTTCCTCATTTCCCACAAAAATACACTTGAATTAATCAAATATAATTTGATTAATTATCCATTTCAAAATCTAAAAAATAACCCAATCCTCACCACATGTCATTATTCTCCATGTTTTTCTACTATTGAATTAAAAATTCAAATTCAAATCCTCACTTACCCTTCGTGGTCCCCACTCACCTAAAATCCTCCACTTATGAATTAAAAATATAATTCAAATCCTCACCCATTCTTCGAGGCACCCACTCATCTAATCTTGCCCACATTTTCAAACCACTCACTTAATCTTGCCCACATTTTCAAACCATGATTACTTAAATTAATCTAAGCTAATCACTCCCTCAAGCTATAAATACAACCTTACCCCTCCCCTCTAAACACATGGAGAATAAACTTGAATGCCATATCTAAGTTCTTGCATCATTTGAGGAAAGAACATCATTTTGCCTCGTCCCAATGCCCAAATAGCCTCAAAATCTTTTTCTCATCTGCGTGCAAGTAAGAGTTGTTGTTGCAAGAAGGTCTTGTTTCATCTCGAAGAAAAGCACCTACATGTCACACAATCGGGGCTCAATCCAAGTTTGCTAGCCCATTCTAAGGTTTGCTACGAAACGTGAAAGAGGAGGTATGATTATTGGTATTTTACTTCCTTGTTAGTAGTGTATTTTCCTAACTTACTTCCTTGTTTGAAATTGGTATTCACCAAATCCCCACATAGCTATGGCAAACCTAATGCTCCACATCTGAGAATCCATCCCACTTACCAAATGGGTCAATCAGTTTAGAAAAAGTTTGGTTATCTTGACAACGAACATATTCCAAGTTCTTCAGGATCTTGGTTATATAATGACGACTTTGCTCCATGTTATGAGTCCCCTCAATTTACCAAAGCTCACCGAATAATGAAAAACATGTGATGGCAGGGTAAAGGACTCGGTCCAAATGAACAAGGTCATTTAGACCCGATAAATTACACACAACATCACAGTAAACATGGTCTAGGTTTCAAGGTGTTTGATGTTGCTCCCATAATAATTTCAAGTGACAATGATGACACCAGTTTTGATAATGACATCAGGTCTCCATGTAGTCTTTTTGAGGACCTTGCTGAAACACATCTTTCCTTTGAACATTTATCTATTAATGTCATCAATTTTGAGCCTACACATCCGAGTCTCATAGACCATGGCCAACCACATCATGCGGCCATGGACATGTTCCAAAATGATGAAGCCATTGAAGAATTCCTTGGAACTCGTGACCAAATCCCTACTTCCGACCATAGAAAAGGATTTGAAATCAATCTAAATGAATCAGCCTATTTTGGCAAAGAGATAAAATATTTAGATCCTTCACCCTCAGAAAATTTGGATCAAAAGTGCAAACAGAGGATTTCCCATAGTCAAAACCTCATTGCCACCCTATCCACCAAACATGTCAACAAAGTTCCAACAAACACCCGACACTGATGACCTACATCAACCATTAGCATCATTCTCTGAAAAGGATACATCTAAAATGCTTGTAGAAGAAACAAAAGACATAAACATTGGCACCATTGAACAGCCAAAAATTTTACAACTTGGCATTAGTCTGTCTAACCAAGAATGCATGGAATTCACAACACTCCTTATTGAATTCCAAGATATATTTGCATGGACATATAAGGACATGCCAGGCTGAACCCATCTCTTGTAGTACACCATCTTGTGGTACATCCGGATGTAAAACCTATAAAGCAAAAACTACGCAAAATGCATCCCCAAGTTGCATTGCTTGTCAAAGCCAAACTCGAGAAACTCTTGGAAGCTGACTTTATCAAACCTATTGATTATTCGGCATGGATATCTAACATAGTTCCCATTGCCAAGAAAACTCCCAGCATCAGAATATGCACAGACTTCCATGACATCAACAAGGCTTGTCCCAAAGATGACTTTCCCTTGCCAAATATAGACATGATTGTTGATTCTACGGTAGGCCATGAAATACTCTCCTTAATGGATGGATTCTCAGTTACAATCAAATACGTATTGCTAGAAGGAGATCAACATAAAACGGAATTTACTACACCATGGGGCACCTTCTATTATAAGGTCATGCCTTTCGGCTTGAAAAATGTTGGTGCCACCTATCAACAAGCAATGACTGTCATCTTCCATGACATGTTACATGATATCATGGAAGACTATGTTGATGATATATTAGCAAAATCTAAAACACGAATAGGGCATCCAAGTGTGTTGAGACACATTTTCGATAGATTACGCAAGTATAAGGTTCGTCTTAACCCAAAGAAATGTGTGTTTGGAGTAACCTCTGGTAAATTATTAGGGTTTATTGTCTCACGAAGAGGCATAGAAGTGGATCCTGCCAAAGTCAAAGCCATTATGGAAATGCCTCCTCCTCAAAACCTAAAACAATTACGCAGTCTTTAGGGAAAGATACAATCTATTCAATGTTTCATATCACAGTTGGCTGACAAGTGCCATCACTTTAATCAGTTGCTCAAGAAAGATGTGCACTTTCACTGGAATCACGATTGCCAAGAATCTTTTGCTAAGTTAAAAGAATACCTCTCTAGTCCACTGTTCTTATGTCACCGATTCTGATAAACCTATGTTGCTTTATACATCTGCCACTGAACATGCCATAGGAGCGCTACTAGCACAACATAACGATCAAGGAAAATAACATGTTGTATATTACCTTAGTCGAATACTTATTGAGCACGAAGTATGTTATTCCCAAATTGAAAAAGTATGCTTAGCGGTCGCCTTTGCATTCCATAAGTTACGTCATTACTTGCTCAATCACACAACTAAGTTGATTGCCAAAATTGATCCTCTCAAGTATTTGTTGTCCAGACCCATTCTCACGAGAAGAATGTCTAGTTGGGTCGTATTACTTAGTGAATTCGATGTCGAGTTTGTTCTACGAAAGCAATTAAAGGACAAGCCCTTGCTAGACCAAATTGCCGAGGCACCCCTTCCTGGCACAGAACCACTTCAGTTCTCTTTTCCTGATGAAGATATTCTACACATAGACATCGTGCCAGCTTGGACTCTATTTTTTGATGGATCTTGTAATCTCCATGGCTTAGGGGCTGGTATTTTGCTTATCACACCCAGCGGACATGTTATCCCCAAATCATTTCACTTAGCATTCCCATGTACCAACAATATCATAGAATATGAAGCTCTCATCGTAGGATTAAAATTGGCTATATCTTGGAATCTTACAGAATTAGTTGTATTTGGTGATTCTTTACTTATCATCAAGCAAGTTACCGATGAATACCAGGTCAAGGATGAAAAACTTATCCCATATAAACGCATGGTGGATAGTCTTCGAAGCTATTTTCAATTAATTAGCTTTGATCAAATTCCCAGAATTCATAATAAATCTGTCGACGCTATGGCAACCATCGGATCCCTATTAGAAATCACATCTAGTCAACCCCAGGCACATTTTCTTGTAGAACATCTCTTAATGTCTACCTATGATCTTCCTGAAAACACTATGGTATGTGAGATCGTGGGTCCGAATAACCCTTGGTACCACGATCTTTATACCTTCATTCGTGATAAAATGTTTCCTACCGACATGAAACCAATGCATAAACGTGCTTTAGCACAACGTGCTTCTCGTTACACCATTTTAGCATAAACTCTTTATAAACGAGGATATGATGGCACCCTGCTCCGATGTCTTAATCAAGAAGAATCCTCAAGTGTCTTAGCTAAAGTCCATTCTGGTATCTGTGGAGCACACACGAATGGTATCGCCTTAGCCAAGAAAATCCTGCGAGTTGGATATTATTGGCCCTCCATGGAAAGTGACACATGTCATTTTGTCAAACGTTGTCAAGCATGTCAAAAGCATGGAAATCTTATCCACGCACCTTCCCAGGCATTACAATCGATAACCACACCATGGCCCTTCTCTCAATGGGGACTTGACCTCATTGGTAAAATCAGACCAACATCTTCTCGATGGACATAAGTTCATCATTACCGCTACCGATTACTTCACTAAATGGGTAGAGGCTATGCCTCTCACTTATGTTACCGGTAGCCAAATATCAAAATTTATTTTCAATAATCTCATCTGTCGATTTGGTATTCCATCCGCTCTGGTTGCAGATAATGGCAAATCATTTAAAAACCAGGATGTAAAAGACCTAGCCAAACGTTTTCACATCAAACTTAAATGGTCCACTCCATACTACCCTCAAGGCAATGGTCAAGCGGAAGAAACCAATAAGACCTTAAAATCCATCATGGAAAAGATTGTCAACACCCATGGACGTAATTGGCATACTCAAATTTACCCCGCTCTTTGGGCTTACCGTACATCTTACCGCACACCTACCGGAGCCACCCCATTTTCCCTTGTTTATGGTTATGAAGTCATTTTACCTATTGAGATAGAACTCCCATCCTTGAGGATCTCCCTTAAAGATGTAATTAATGAGGATGAATACCGACAGTCACGGCTTCAAGAGCTTGAGCTTCTCGATGAAAAATAACTTAATGCTCTCAATCATCTTCAAGTCTATCAAAATAGATCGCAACATACGCTTATCATAAAAGGTAAGACCCAGAGAATTCAAATTGGTGACCTCGTTTTAAAAGAAAATCAAAAGAATACCACTAAAGAACGAGAAAAACAAGGAAAATTTGAGCCTAATTGGTTAGGACCCTATGTAATCACAACTAAATTTGGCTCTGGAGCCTATAAATTGGCCACTACAGATGGTCAAGATCTTGATGAACCAATGAATGCAGTTCATTTAAAGAAATTTTATCCTTGAGATGTTCACTATTCCGGATACAACGTGTACATTGTTCCTTTTGTCTTGCTTATCTCTGAATAATTTAAATTTATTCATTTCCATTGGCAGATATTTTATTTATCAAAATCACATCTTCATATTT
The DNA here is from genome assembly GCA_018340775.1 of Taxus wallichiana var. yunnanensis. Taxonomy (NCBI): domain Eukaryota; kingdom Viridiplantae; phylum Streptophyta; class Pinopsida; order Cupressales; family Taxaceae; genus Taxus; species Taxus wallichiana. The sequence continues at coordinate 573,844,833 of CM031239.1, read as the reverse complement.
ATCATCATGAAACAAGTGTTAGTATAAATCCTATTAAGTTTGTGAGCGTCATACTTCTTCCATTTTCAGTCACTTTCCTCTATGGTCATACCTAGAAGCTTACTGATGGTAATATATTCCCTTCAAATACATTCTCTCTTTCATAACAAAGCTCTAAACTTCGTTACCCAGTTTGTTTGGTCATCCATCTCAGTCTTCGGTGTTGAACCCTCGCATCCTACTAGTCGTGTGGGGCTGAGATTGGGGGCAGACATTTCTTCCCAAATAGAAAGCACTATTATAAAAAAATCCATCAATTCAATAACTTATAAATAATTCATTGTCACATCTTTCATCCTTCATAGTCTTTGGTGTTGATCCCACACTTCTTATTGGTATTGTGAGACTGGGAATGGAGGAAGGTGCCCTTACTCGTCTACGTCTTGTTTTCGGTGATAAACCCTTGCCTCTTACAAGTGGCATGGGGCAAAGCATAAAGGGTCATTCTCATATAAGCATAAAAACATTGCAAAATATTCAAGAAAAACAAAAACAAAAAAAAAAAAAAAAGGAAATTCACTCGCCTATATTTTACCTTCGGTGATGAGCCCTTGCTTCTCACTAGTAGCATGGGGCAAAGCATAGGGAGTCATTTCAAAAATACAAAATCTTACAGTGCTTACAAATTATAGAATCCCCAAACACGTAATTTAGATGCCTAAGGGAAGAGAGAACTATCTCTTAACCTCATATCTTACCAATCAGTAGGCCACATAACTGTCTAAGTCTAGCACATGACTCATAAAGTGAAAGCCATTTTTGAAACTGGTTTAGTACCATTATGAAGAATGGAGTCACAATTTCCCAAAGGGATTGTTGTTAGCATTTGTCTCTATATTCATTATCTACCTCTTGCGTCCTTCTTAATTCTCGATGATGAGCCCGCATCTTACTAGTGTGGAGTCAAAATGGAGCTGGACTTCTTTTCATCATATCATCACCACCATATCCTGTCAATGGAAAGAGAATTTTTGTTATTCTGAGCATAAGTTACCACACGGAATACGATACATACGGATAATATCCTGGTTTATTGCCTCTCAAAAACTAAGTCTGCACTTTGGTCCATAAATTGCCAATCACAGTGTAAAAATCTACAAACAATGTAAAAATCCAAAAATCCAAAAACATTTGAAAATCGTCAAAAATCCAAAAATAGTGTAAAAATCTAAAAATCTAAAAACATTTGAAAATTGTCAAAAACCCAAAAACATTAGAAACAATCGTCCAAAATCCAACAAAAAAATTAGAACTCGTCAAAAATCTAAAAACATTAGAAACCATCGTCCAAAATCCAACAAAAAAATTAGAACTCGTCAAAAATCCAAAAATATTAGAAACACTTGTCAAAAATTTAAAAATATTAGAAATATTCGTCAAAAATCTAAAGACATTACAGATAAATCGTCAAAAATCTAAAACCATTAACAAGAATCATCAAAATCTAAAAACATTTGAAAATCGTAAAAAAAAGTCAAAAACATTTGAAGATCGTCAAAATCTAAAAAACATTAGAAAATATATATATATATATATATATATATATATATATATATATATATATATATATATATATATATATATATATATATATACAAAATCACAAAAAAAAAAACATTTGAAAATTGTCAAAACCCAAAAACATTAGAAATAATCATCCAAAATCCAACAAAAAAATTAGAACTCGTCAAAAATCCAAAAACATTAGAAATACTCGTCAAAAATCCAAAGACATTACACATAATCATCAAAAATCTAAAACCATTAACAAGAATCGTCAAAAATCTAAAAACATTTGAAAATCGTTAAAAAGTCAAAAACATTTGAAAATCTTCAAAATCTAAAAACATTAGAATATATATATATATATATATATAAAAATAAAAAATAAAAAAATCCACAAAATCGCAAAAATAAATAAATAAATAAATAAAACTCTAAAATAACCAACACAATTTAACCTTTGAACTATTATCCCCAATGAATGATCCAATCACCTTATGACTACCAAATTCAAACCATCTTCCCTGGTGCGAATCCTCGCTTGGGGCAAATCCGCTCTCATTGTTTCCTTGTTTGAGGACAATGACCCAATACTTTACTGTGTCCTTATACCCCTTCTTGGGGGCACATCCAATCAATCCTCACTGTGGAACACGTTAGGGACATGTTTATTGGTTCTTGTGTTGCATTATTAGTTGTAAATTATTAATTACTTTCTTGCATCTTGATATATTACAGGGGGCATCTTGATTTTATGTACCACGTGTTATCTCGTAATATTCTTATGTTATCTGATTGCATGTCGTACTGGCGGCATCATACTTTCTTGATGGCCTCTGTCTATGCTCTCTTCCATTTGCATATCGTATCGGGCATCAAACCTTTTTGATGGCCCATGTCTATGCTATCACGCATATTACAGTCTAGTCATCCTAATCTTTTATATCACGATGCATCATGTTATGTGCTATATTAAAATCAAGATGTTTTTCGTCATGTAAGTATCTTCCGCATGATCAACATCTTACTTTGCACCCCATCCATTCACCCATACTAATGCATTCTCCAATTTGGGAGTCCTACTTGATCATCACAGGGCAGTTTACAAATCCTACTTGACGATCTTTCTCAAGTAGCATTCACTATCCAAAGCAGCTCCTTCTCCCCACCATGATCACCATGTATTTGATCCATTCATCCTCACTCCTCATTTTTATTCCTCCACCGCTTATACCCATATTACCCTTCTCACCATTCATGTCCCCTCTCACCCATTGGTATTCTTTCCTTTCACCCTTTGCTTCCCGCTTGACAATCTTACTTAATAACCCCTTCTATATGGAATCCTCGGAAGTTTACCCTCTCCCTAAGATTTTCCCGTTGTAGAAGCTTCTTCACCACCTGCCTTTTCATCAAACAACCATCACCACCAAACGCATCTTACCACTCCACCTCTTCTACTTCTTATTCTCGCATCATTACTCTCACCACGCAGGCACCCCAATTAAGGATTCCCCTCACACTCTCCACCCTCCACTTTGCATATATTCCTTCATCTATTCATGTTACACTCCTTTGTTTCCTTTTTTCTTATTCTCACTTCATCTCATATCATATACCACTTAGGCATACCCCACTCACTCTTTTCTCATCCTTCCCCAAATCCGTCTTATGTCCGGTCATCCTACTTACACGCTTTCGTAGTATAGAAAATTCACTTGAGGGTTCCCTTCACCCATTTTTCATACCCTATTCCCACCAACTCTAACATCATCCATCTTCTTCCTCAGCTTGCGATCTTACTTAACCATTCCAACCACATGGCAATCTTACTTAAGACTTCCACTTAAGGTTGATATGCCCTATGGCCTTTCCCCATCCCATCATATTTCCCCATCTTATTTCTCTTGCCTCTCGTCGTGATCATCTTCTTCAACCTACCATTCCATCCCCGTCCCCAATATCATCTTGTCTTTCTCCTAGCATATCATCCTGTCCGGTTGGGTGATCCTACGAAACCTCTCCAAAGAGATGACGATCTTACTTAAGAGATTCTCTTAAGCATGACATGTCATCTTACACTCGCCCATCACTCTACAATCTCACCATCCATCTTTCCTCTTCATTCCCCATCATCACACCTTTTTACACCACTATCACCCTCCTCTCGCTTGCAATATTACTTAACCACTCACCGGCATGGCGATCTCACTTAAGAGTCCCTCCTAAGGATGATCTGTCTCCTTGCCTTTCCCCATCACTACACACCCCTTCACCCTTCATTTTTCTCAAGCATTCCCCATTATCACATCCTTTCACCTCCTTTTCGATTCTCGCAAACACCACTTCTCGCTTGACCATTTGTCATCTCCAGTTTTGCTCACATGGCAATCTTACTTAACCACTTCCATCACATGACAATCTTATGTCAGGGTCCTCTCTACACTTGTCATCGTGAACTTCTCCCCGCCTCATTCTTCGTTCACTTTGTTGATCGCTTCTTCCAACTGGTATCTCCTACTACCCACTTTTTCCTCCTACTATTATCCTTTCTCCACATATCCTCTTACACCATACATCTAATCTCTTCCGCCTACAATCACATTCTTTTCCCCATTTTCCCCTTCTTGATCCATCATCCTTCATACTGTTTCTTCCCATTATTTTCATGTCTTGGTTCTTCATCCTCACCTCGTTCATCCTCATCACCCGCATCCTCTCCTCGCTTTCACTTAGTCCCAACTCATCTTCTTCACTCTTTCCACTTCATCTTCTCAAATTCCCCCCACATTTCTACCCACACACACATTCACCATTATTGTTAACACTCCTATATCATTCTTTCATCATCATCTTCTCTTCCCGAGCTAATAATTGTCAATGGGTTTTCCCTAAAAATCATCAATCCTCATTCCGCATGACCTCATTCACTCCCTTGGACCTTCTAGAGTTTCCCTTCATTCCTTCCCTCCTCTAAGCCCACCACTCATTGTCAAAGGGTTTTCCCTAACGTCCTTTTGTTGGTGTTACCCTTTCTAATCCTCATTAGCTTTCTCCTTTTCTTCATTTTTTCTCTCACCCTTCCCCACCACTCATTGTAAAAGGGATTTCCCTAACATCCTTTCATTGGCATTGCCTCTTCTATCCCCCTTTCTCTTTTCTCTCATATTCTTTTCCCTCACTCCCACCCTTTCTTGTCGCTTCTTACCCATCTCTCCATCTCCTCTTTTCCCTCTTCAATATCTTTATTGTCTTCATCATACATCCTTTTCCTATTTTCTTGTCATCCTAGTATCCTCATTTCATGCATCTCCACATCTTTTCCAATCGATGTCATTCCTCCCCTCTTTCTTCTTTGAACATTCCTTATACCATTCCCTTTCCACTTATTACCCCCTTTCTGTATTCCCTTCCTTCTACATCATTTTCTTTGTTATCCTCTTCTCTCTCCCACCCCTCATCTTATTTCCCTTCCCCTGTATCGTCTTCTTCCCCTTTTTCCATCACATTTCCTCCTTACTTCCCCATCGATAACCTGGCTGTTCAGTGTTGTCCTGTCTTTTTTATCATACCACCCTCCACATGCATCTCCATACGGTCTATTCCATATTCTTTGCCTTGGTCTTCCTCGCAATGACATGATTCCTTCAATCTTCTCCTTGTATTCGTTCTATCTTCCTTTCCTCTCCCCTAATTTTCACGTTTCTTCTGACCACTTCTCCTTTTCTCTACCACCCCTACCTTTTCGTTCATTCTGTATCTGTTTCTCTTCCTTTCTCTCCTCTTTTTCACACTTTCCTCGCCCCTCATAGTTTCTTTTTTTTCTCCGTTCTACTTCTTCTTTCGTCCTCTTTCCATTTTCCTCCATTTCACCCCCTACTCCCACCTCGTTTTCTCCTTCTTATTTATCCTTTCCCGTTTCCTGCTTTTCTCAGCTCTATCATTTATTTCACTTCCACGCATCCCTCTTTACTATCTCTGTTGCTTCCTTCATTTTGCACATCTCTCTATTTCATCCCTTCACCCTCTACTCTGTCATTTTCCTATTTTTGCCTTGTTTGTCCTTCATCATTCCCTTCTTCCCCTATCATCCCTCTCTTATTTCTACCTCTTTCATTCCCTTTTTCCCCTCCCCTATCTCCCTTACTCTTCTCGTAATCAACCCCCAATCCTATCCATTCCCTTTTCTCTTTCCCACACACCTCACACCTAGCATTCAAGGTCGATTGAATCCTTTCTCCATTTGCGTCGTGTGGTCATTCCAGTCTCTTCCACTCCATTATCATCCTCTTCTCCACCGAATCCATTTCCCTTCTTTTCGAGAGTTCTGTCGTATATTCCATTCTCGTCAGTCCTCTCGAGGGGGCATCACCACATCTATCCATAATCACATCTTCTCATGACATTTTTGTCTTGAGGATACTATGACATCCGTCACTCACCACTTTCTATTCACTCTACCTTTTAAAAAGTAGATTGAATTCTTCCCCCATACCGTCTACTTTCTTTGAAAGGACACTACTTTCATAGTACCCTTCTAAAGAGGGGCAAATGTAGACACCCCAATTTCACATCTATTCTAAATCAATTAATTCCCCTTCCTCATTTCCCACAAAATACACTTTGAATTAATCAAATTTAATTTGATTAATTATCTATTTCAAAATCCAAAAATAACTCAATCCTCACCACATGTCATTATTCTCCATGTTTTTCTACTATTGAATTAAAAATTCAAATTCAGATCCGCATCCACCCTTTGTGGTCCCCACTCACCTAAAATCCTCAACTTATGAATTAAAAATATAATTCAAATCCTCACCCATTCTTCATGGCCCCCACTCATCTAATCTTGCCCACATTTTCAAACCATGATTATTTAAATTAATCTAAGCTAATCACTCCCTCAAAGTTATAAATACAATCTTACCCCTCCCCTCTAAACACACGGAGAATAAACTTGAATGCCATATCTAAGTTCTTGCATCATTTGAGCAAAGAACATCATTTTGCCTCGTCCTAATGCCCAAATAGCCTCAAAATCATTTTTCTCATCTGGTGCAAAGTAAGAGGATCGTTGTTGTAGGAAGGTCTTGCTCCGTCTCAAGAAAAGCACCTACATGTCACACAATCGTGGCTCAATCCAAGTTTGTTAGCCCATTCTCGAGGTTTCTGCTACGAAACGCGAAAGAGGAGATATGATTATTGGTATTTTACTTCCTTGTTAGTAGTGTATTTTTCCTAGCTTACGATAAATTATATCTTCAAGCGCAGATCAGTTACTTCCACCAATACAGATCAAGTTAGCAATACTTTTTCTTGATTTGAAAACCAAGCGCCACGGTTTGGTCACTAGGTGGGTTTAGATGCGCATCGATGGATCTTCTTTCTCCACGAGACAAACTCTCATCAAAATCCGAAGGGGTCTCTCTCCCATGATTTCCAAGATGGGGCAACACAGACTACTCAGGTTCCATGTCCTCTGCGTGAACCTCAATTCCTTCCCGCAATGTTTGCCTCCATAAATCCATCACTCTTGCAACCTTGCGTTGTCTAGCAATCTCCCTTTCATGTGCTTCACCATACTTAGGTCGTATTTATTCCCTCTCTTTTTCCGCCGCAATGTCTTCCCTCTTCCTCCACCCTAGCTTCCTCCCTTAATACCTAGAGAAGTTTAGCCGGCCATAGGGAATGCCTCCAAACTTAGTGTAACGATCAATATCTTCATATCCAACGGGATATCTTGCAAAAATGATCCCCTAGGTTCCCATAAGAACTCAAATTCAACAACCTATGCACAAGAATACGTAGAAATGGTGTATTCCTAAGTATAATTGGTCAGCACTCTTCTCCACGAGTGATAAATATCACGTATCCAAGTCAAATCCGCATCATCCTGCAGCTAATAGTCATCCTAGGTCCACACGCGCGCGATCTATAGTACCGCTTTGATCTCGGATGCATATGTTGAGAGCAACTCATACAACTCTACTAGAAAACAAAAAAGGTCTCATACAACTCATGATACAGATGCTCTTCCACCCATCTGCATGGATCAAAATCAGGTCTAGTACAAAATCTTTGAGCAAACTCATCCTCTGTGCTCTTAAACCATGCTTTGAAACTTCTCAAGGTCAAGTGCTCTGTCATCACACATCAAATGAACCAAGATGTATCTCATTTCTCACAACAACTTCAAAAGAGGTCCCGACAACGGAACCAAGATGTAGTCATTTTTATACCCTTAGAACAACAGTCTAATCCCATGTGTGTTGGACTATCACCCAACATGCGTTGGGCGCTCACCCGAGGCATGCGCGGGCGTCGAGCCCCTCCTTTATGTGAGTTGTGTGAGAATACATCATCTATGACATATACTTAAGTGCACAAGAAGAAAGAGGTCATACATTCATTCTGAGAGCTTAGGATGAGTTTTTATACCAATGCATCCATTCGTAAAAAAAAGAGAAACATCAATGAATATAGATCTAATCCTTAACAAAAAGTAATTGCACTAGGTTTTATGCTTAAGGACAACATTTATGCTTAAAACAAGACCTTATATTCATGTTAACATGTTCAATAACCACCATTACATTCACTCAAGGCCATAACAGACCAATATAACAATGCGGATCCGAGTCATGCATAAGAAACACGAACTATGCACATTACAAATCTAGTTCTGAGACCCATCCCTCTAAATATGCCATCACTCATACAGTTCTCCTAATCCCTACCCAAAGGATCATTCATTACTATTTCTGCAGAGCTTTGCTTTATCAAACGCTATATGATCCCGCCCATTGATGGTGCTCTTCGTCTCCCTTTCTTAATGATAATGATGACACCCCTTCTTCTACCCGAGCATCTCCATATATAGTGTTTTCCCCACCACTATGCCTTCTTGAGGTAATGATCGGTTGTCAAATGTCCAGTGGTCCTCGAGGGAGCATGTTTGCTCAAATCCGAGCTCTCCACTTTTGCAATGATGTCTTTACGGATCCTTCTATCGCATGCATGGAATATTCCTTTATTGACCATCAAGTTATCAGTGGCACCTTATCCACTCGCATGCTAGACGGGTCATGGTTTTCTTGTTTTTCCTCATGCGCGCACATTGTGTGTTTTGTTAAAACCCTACTAGAACCTTTTCTGCGCGCGCCCTTCTTCAAATAGGTCCTGCGCGCCCACGCCTTCTTGTACTTAGCCAATATTCTCGGGGCCCAACATTTTGACATACTTTTTATCTTTCTAACATCCTAATGGATGCTTCATGTGCAACATTTATTATGCAGCCTATTTTTCTTCCATGGTTGTCGATACACTGCTTTTCCTTTTCTTGTCATTGTTTGTGGGATTTTCCCGTGTCTTTCTTGTTCTCTCGACTGCTTTTAGCCACCAAAACCTTTATTTTCTTGCTACATCGTGAGTGATGTCCCATGTTTGCAACCCACTTTTCATGGTCTACTTTTTCTTTTGCCTGTGTCTTAGCTTAGACATTGTTTGTGTAGCTTACATTTTGTCTTATACATGAGTGTTTTTCTTTGATTGTACTAACACTTGTTTTTCCTAGCCACTTGTTTGTGTGTGCCTTGGTTTCTACCAAGCACATTCCCTTCCCCTATAAGTGCGGTTTCAAATAGCGATCACCCTCTTTTGGGCCACATACTCTTTCAACGGTGTCACATGCACCCCAAAAAGGGGGCATCATATGGGTGAATCAGTCACCCCATACAGAGTTATACACAACACGGTACTAGTACTACACAATTTTTAGTTTTAGATAGGGCTCAGAATCAGACTTAGGTCCTTAGCATAGCGGCCTTTCCTAGATGCCTGAAACCAAGGGGCAATGCAATGGTCTTTCTTGGATACATGAGACCAAGGAGTAGTCACACAACGATTGGTAGTTCAACACTTTGTCATAGAACTCCATACACAACAGCTTTTATAGGGCGAGACGGTCCTTAGCATGCGTTTATACACACCATATGCAAGTGGTTTTCTACACACTTTGGGAAGCAATTAAAGGACTATTCTCCCTACACTTCTTCCATTTCATTAGGATGAGATCACCCAAAAAACTCATGCGTCTAAATCATCTATAGGATCCTTTCTACACTTTTTCCTCGTCACGGATCAGTTCACATGTTCCTTTTTCACATTTTTCATTTTACATACTTTCCTTACACACTTTTTACATATTTTGATCATATACATGCGTATTTGACTACTTTTCAGCTTCTCTTTTGCAGGTCCTTCGTATGGGAAGCGGTAGTCAACATCAACAACATCACACACATCGACATCAACATCAACAACATGTACATCATGACATCTACACATGTGTTTTCTACCCTAGGTTCATTTTCATCACTTTTTGCACTTTCTCCTCCTTAGCATCCACACTTCACATTTTTATCACTCCACGCTTTGTCTAGTCCCTCAAGCACGCTTGCATTATCGATCTACATGGTTATCAGGTATGCATCTCTATCTAATTTATGTTATCGAGATTTCCGTTCACCAACATAAAGTGGGGAAAATGTAGACACAAAATCATGCAATTTAGGTAATTATCTAGTCATGATTACATACTACTATTCATATGATTCCTAAGTAAGAAAAGTATTAACTAACCCATGTCTTTGGCCACCTTTCTTTGCTTTCTATTACCACTTTTGGTCTTACACCCTTACTTTCTCGCTTTTCCTTTTTGGTCTTACACCCTTACTTTCTCAGTTTTCCTTTTTAGTCTTCGACATTTGTCATCCTCGAACACCGCGCCAAAAGAAAGACGTTAGCGTTAGGCGCCCTCGTCCCCTCTGGGCACCCTTATCCTCTTTTTAATTTACTCACACATTTTTGTTTCTTTTTTCCGTTTGAGTTTATTAGCTCTTTGGTAGTCGGCCTTTTCAGGGTTAATTACAAATTCAAGAAAGGGAACCATATAAATATAAAGTTATGTGATCATAATAAAGCACCAAGCACTAAGCACTATCTATCACCACCTAAGGTTAGCATCCATCAAGGCATCTAAGAGCTCCATTGCATCCATCTAGCTCCATCACAAGGGACACAAGGGATGGTTTTCTACATCACACTTCATAAGAGGGAAGTTCATTCTATTCCATGCACACATTTACTACATTCTACATCTAATTATTTGCTCGTTATTCCAAGTGCGTCGACACAAGAGCAACCTATGGCACAATTTTGCACACACACACACACACATAGAACTACATTGGGTCTGAGATGTAGTGCAACGCTCAGTCATAAGTTCACCATTGTGACAGCTGAGGACAATCTGAACCCTCATTTTGCATCTTTCTTTTTTGGGATTTGATGTTTATTTGAGGGTTTTGTAGGTTCATTCTTCATTACAGATTTACAGTGAGATCAACAATCTTGGTGCGACCTCAGAGCGATAAAAGGATACTAAAGGAGAACACCTTCGACACCTCGAGGAAGTTTTCGAGCATTTTTGCAGACCAAGTGCCTGTAAGTAGGTCTAGGATGCCCGGGTGCCCCTATCCCTCTCCAAGTGCCCCAATATTGCCTACTCCTCTAGTTTTGTATTTTTATGAGCTCCAACATGGCGGATCGGTGCTTTATCTTTTCTAGTTTTCCCACTCTATGCATTCTCCAAAACTCTACAAATCAGCTAAGGCTTCTTACCCTCTCTTTGTACTTAGGGTTTCGTACTTTATTGTTTAATCTACTTGAGTATATTTGTTGTACTTTATTATTCATTTACTGCAATCTTGCTCATATTGGCATAATATATTTCATGTTTTGCATAATCACTTTCATGTTTTTAGCGGGATTTTTGCTCATTAATTTTATTACGTGGGTCTTTTACTCCGCCCTTTGGGTGGTGGTAGGCCCCCTTTTAGTGGCCTCCCATTCGACTCCCTCGTGTACTAATGCGGGCTCATCGACGAAGTGACTAAAATCAATGACACCAAAAAAGCACGGAAGTTTGTCCCGAAGGTTTTCAACGAGGTAATGAGTTTGATACTCCTTTACCTCGATGTTGTTCTTGATTTGCTTGCTTTTGATAATGCATGCAATTGGTTTGAAAACTATAGCCTTTTTGGCATTTTGTTGTTCGAGTCCCTCCCCGAAAGCCTTTTGAAATAATGGATACACAACCACCGATGCACTCGTGGGGTTAAACTCGATCTGAACACAACTGTAAGGCCATTGTTAACCATGGTCCTTGGTTCATCCGCAACTCCTTGGTTGTTTTTTCACACTGACCCGGACTTTTAGGTTTCTGAGAAAGCCAAGCTCAAAGTCCCTGTTTGGATTGAATTTCTAAGACTCCCTTTACCACTTTGGGGTTTTATTAAGGACTTAGTCAAACCCTTAGTGAGGCTCATCTGCAATGAGCAACCAAAAATTTTTCATACTTGTCCTCAACGTTGTGTTTGCGTTGAAATCGATTTGTCAAAAGACTTAAAAGAAACAATCGATATTTAGATTGGGGACACCCGTTTCTCCAAAAGGGTGCTTTACATCAACGTACCTAATACTAGTTTCTCGTTGTCACCTGCCCGAGCACATGATTCGTGAGTGTCCTCTTATGGCCAACTCTCATCCTACTCCCATTGATAAACCTCCGACAAACCCTAAGGCCACTCCCACTTCGATGGTTGGACCACTTTGTCACTAACAAAAAGGGTGCTTCGCGGGGTCCTTCAAAACCCTCGACCTCCACCTATCATCTAGTTGCTAACAACGATGTTGTTGCATCCACGGCTCATGTGAAACAAGTTGAGCCTATTAAATCCGAACCTCTCGCCTTCCCGCACACCTTTGTCCGCTTCGGTTGTTTCCCTTGTTACACTTCCTCAACTTCCATCCATGGCTCCTCTGGCCTTACCTGAGTCCCCTTTTATGATTGACTCCTCTCAATCACACACAACTCGACTAGCCCGCTCTCGTAGCCCATCCCCCTCAGAGGATGGTGAGTATGTGCAAGATAAATGCCGCCCTTGGAATTTAAGAGATCTAGCTCCGATTCTTACCTGGGTTTCTTCTTCTCATAACCAGTTTTCTACCCTTTTTAATATGGATGATGAAGGGAACATGTACTTAAACCCTTCTCAATGATTGTGTACTCTTGGAATATATGTGGTCTTACTGAACCGACCCGACGATATCTGGTCAGGGACAATTGTCTTCATTTTCATCACATGAAAATTGTGTTTGCAAGAAGTCAAGTTGGTTGGCTTTTTGTTGCACTTTGCAACTCGTACTATCTAGCCCCATGTCATTTTTTGTACCTCTAATCATGATCCTAGTTGTGGTGGAGTCATGGCCTTGATTACTCCCCGATATTGCTCAACATGTTGTTTCTGGGGCTCGGACCCCACGCATCGAGTAGTGTGGTCCCCTTTTTTATTTTGACGGATGTATTTTTTTGGGTTATCCAACATCTACGCTTCAAATGATGCGGGAGAGCGGGATCTTTTTTGGCGTTAACTTGTTGATTCCTCGTTAAAGGCTCTATAGGTCATTTGCAATGACTTTAACATGGTTCATATCCCTGAAGATAAAAATGGGTGTCTTCCTATGCACTAGAGTGTGGGCGAGTGGGAGGCTTGGTTTTATTTCAGGGACAAGCTTGAATATTTTGATCATAATCTTCCCTTTCATCATAAATCCCCTTCTACCTAGTTCACTTGGTCTAATTTTAGAGGACAAGATCAAGTTGTTCAACCGCTGGACTACTCCCTCATGACCAATCATGATTTTTTCTATCTTTCCCCTTGTTTTGGGTTGTCCTATTGTCATTAACACCGATTTTCTTTTGGACCATTCTCCCATTTTTTCAATATTACGTGGTCTATGCCTACAAAAAGCATTAGGTTACTTCTCAATTTTACCTTAACACCACTCACCTTAAGCATGCTCGGATTGTGTCACACATACAAGTATGGAATCTGGTTGATTGGCCTTCGATGGTTATGGCTGGATCACTTGGTGGAATGATGTCATCAAACGCACCACCACCTTCCTTCGCATATATGGGAAGCAAGCTTCCATTTTCAGGCAACATGCACATGAAGCCTCATATCGCGAGTTCTCCATGAATCTCACAAGAACTTAATGCCTCGCCTTTCAATCGTGCTTTGCAAACCCAGGTTGCCTATTGGCGACATACTCTTAAAGTCCACGAAGCCTACCAGATCGTGGAGAATAGCTTCGAGCTCGCTTGCATTGGCTTAAAATTGGGAATCTCTTTGTCATGTTGCACTCCAAACAATCTTCAGACAAGATCAAGGCAATCTCTCAAGGAAATGCTAGGCTTACCACCTTGCCTAAGATTATCCAAGCTTTTGTGCATCATTATCATGGGGTTTTTGTTGCTCAACTTGCCACTCCACTTTCGTGAAGCAACCCTTTTAAAATGTCTCCAAGTGGTGCCTTGCAAAGTTTCTCAAACCCAGCGGGTGGCCTATGATAGGCCTTTATCTCTTTCTGATCTTAAAGAGGCTTCCTTTCAAATGGCTTCAAACAAAGCTCCTGGGTTGATGGTTTCCCTATTGAATTTTATCAAACTCTATGGGACATTGTTGGTCTTGATCTCCACAATGTCTACTTGGAAGCTTTGGAAACTAATTCTTTGGGTGACTTGATCAATCAAGGCAATATCAAATTCATTCCCAAATCGGGGATCCTAAGCAAATTTCTAATTGGTGACCCATTACTTTGCTTAACATGTCATACAAGATTATTGTTAAGGCTTTGGCTAATAGGATTTCTAATCTTTTGCCCTTGATTATTAGAAGTGAACAACCGACTTTATTAAACACAGTATATTCTTGATAATATTATAACAATCTCAAAAGGTATGGAATGGGCTCCCTTTTGTCTCAACAGGTTTGTTTATCAAGATTGATTTTTATAAAGCATGACAAAATTGAATGATCTTTCATCCTAGCTATGCTCCAAGCTTTAGGGTTTGGTCCTCGCTTTGTTCGGTCTGTGCAAATGCTCTTTCAAAATGTTGGAGCATGTATTACTATTAATGGTGCCTAGTCTTCCAAGTTTGGTTTGTTCAATTGATTGAACATCTCGCATTCTCGGGGTGTGACTCTTTCCACCCGGTTTTTTGTATGATTAGATTTGTACATTTTTGTTATTAATGTAAGTGTGATTTTCAATCAAAAATATATATAACCAATATTAATTACTTTAATAGGCACTCTACAATGGTGGATGAATGTGGAGGTGGATCATAACGACTTTGAATTGTTAACAATTAATTTCCAACCTTAAAATTGACATCAATTTGATTGTCACAAGACAATTTCAACCTTAAATTTGACATCAATTTGATTGTCACAAGACAATTTCAACCTTAAATTTGACATTCATTTGATTACCACTCAAAAAAAAAAAAACTTTCTATTTGGGTAGGGCAATCAAAAAATCGTAATATCTTCACCATACAATAGACTATAGATTTTGATTTTTTTCCTAGAGATTTTTCAAAGCCCAACATAATGGCAAAGCTAGATTAACATAATTTATCACTATTCAATAGGATATTCACAAAGAAGGTAATGGAGTTATTAATTAATGTGGTATGCAACAAATTATTAATCAATAAATCGATAACTCAATAGATGATTTTAAGATATCTATACTAGTGTTAATAAAAATGTCTAAGTATCTCCCACTTGAAAAAACAAAAAAATTGGGCTCGCCACAACCCTGCAAACAATTAAAACAATTGTAGTCTAAAGAATACATAACACCAACATATTCATGATCCATTAACTTCTTACTAAGTTCATTGATTTTTCTTCAATTGAGATTTGTTGCAGAATGCACACCTGATTTCCAGTTTGTTTTGAACTGGTAATTGGCAATTCTGCTCCAATAATTCCATCACCATTTGCCAGTCTTCACCAACAAATGGGAACATTTTTGTCAATTTTGTTTCAATAATATTTTCCATTTGAAATGAGACACCTCAATTTCTAAATAAAACAAACAACCCCACCAACAGATGAAAAGGCTTTAATCATTTCTGGGAGCATTTCAACCAGTGTTCCTACCTTTGGGAGAAATTGACGAGTAATACTTGGAACTTATTATTAAATAGATATTAATTAATGTTATAATAGTCAAAGAGTTATTAATTAATGTTAAAATAGTTAAGAGTTGGGTGGGATAATCCAATGTCCGTTATTGGTAGCTGAACCAGTACATCCGTACAAACGACATTACTTCAAGTCTGAACCTCCAACTGTAATAGTGTAAATACAAGAGTACCTAGAGTAATTCAGGATGTAATATATACAGAAAGAGTACCATTCAAAATATAATTAGAATCCAGCTTTTTATCAGCCATTAGAACATAACCAGCCTCCCTGGAAGAATGTGGAAGATGGTACATTATTTGCAGCATTTCATGCCATTAGATTCTCATAATCATCTTCTTTCCCTTTCTTGATAAAATAAACAAATCCTAGTCCAGCAATGAGGGCAAATACAATCAGAAGGCCAGCTGGAAGAAACCTGCTTACATGAGGAGAGCTTCCTTGTTCCTGCATTTCACTGATACGTTATAATTGTAGCTGTATTGAAAATTTGACTATTTTTTCAAATCTGAATTTTTAGTCTACGAGGAGACAATTGAATATTCTTGTTTCTCAGCTGTGATTTTGTCATTTTGATGTTCTTTTCAAAACTAAAACATATAAATTGGAATTTATGCATCTCATGCCAAAAGAAGAGAAGTTTTGAATTGTAACGTACTGGTTGATGAGAGTAGAGAGCAGAACTGTGAATGGGATCTGCTATGAGAAGATAGAACAAACCCATAACACCTGTGTGTCCGCGTTCTTTGTTATATTTGGATTGTAATTTCAGAGTCTCCCCGCCATGTATTTGTACACTGCCAGGCTCTGGATAGCATGAGCTCATTCCAACAATATAACCGGTTTCATTACCAGGCTCCCTCCTTTACCATACCGTGGCAATGATGTGCAAATCTCCCGACCATCCTAATCATTATAAATTATTTTAAAACTATATGAAATGTACTATTGATTGGGAATAACACAACAATTATACACTAAACTCATTGAAACACGGCGGTTATCAGAAAACTCAACACAAAATTCGAAGTTAAATGAAAGAAAGAATCAAGATCCCTCCCTATCTATCTATTACTCCCACATGAGTCATTATGGTTCACTGAGATGAATGCCACAGAAAAGAAATCCGTACTTGGCCGTAAAGTGTTATACCATCCCCTCCAGTATGTTGGTGTGCAACACTATAAATTACATCACCGCCTTGTGGTATCACCATATGTGCTTCACGAATGTCGATGCCTTCACAAGAAGAATGGATACCAGCAGTGCATTGTGGAACATTGTATTCAACCTGCTTCAAAACGAATTAGAAAACTAAAAATGGGAGAGGTCTCAAGGAAGTTGCAGTGTATACTTGCCTATGTAGTTCTCATGGTAAGGTTAATTCATGAAATTACCAATTAGAGGAAATCATTGAAGATTAAAAGTTAGCATGCCACAGAGAGTCCAACAAATTAAATTAAATTCTAGCATTACCTCAAAAAAATAAAAAAAAAATGGTTTAACAATATAAGACTTAAGTGACTGCTTTGTTTCAAAATATTTTTGATCGTCATCTTTTGCAAATTGATCCTCCAAACCGTATGAATGAAGCACTAAACTCGTTTTGCCAGGCTTAAAAGGATTATTGTTAGAACTGTTTGTAATATCGTATTCAACATCAATGTTAATGTTTATTAGGTTATGATATTATTATCGGACCTTTAAATTGAAATAAGAATTACATAAAATTGGAAAAGTAGTCATTATACTAGCTTGAATATAAAAGATTAATAAGGCCCATTTTGAAGTGTGTAAGGGTCACACCCTACTTTTGAAAATTGTAACATCTGGACTAGAATATTAACCGTCTAGATTTTGTTGATAAATTTAGAAGGGAAAGTGGGCCCAAAGTGGATCACTTCTAGTGGATATATATAGAACAAAATGAGCTAAAGAATGTTGCTCTTGATTACATGTGGTCCTATCTTTAACAAGCCTCTTTGTAAAACATTGTTAGCTTTTTTTGCACAAGGCAATTTCCTTCAAAATTTCTTCCAGCACTGTGTAGAAAAGCTTGCCTTATAATTGATCAATGGGTATCTTTAGCACTTTGGCAAAGGGCATTTTGTGGCGAGCTGTTCATTTCAGCCATATACTAGATGTTTCTACATGAAGCTTAAAGGAATTTTAGGAGGACAAGTAGCTATCGAACAAACAAGAGCTTCGTGGATTATAGTCATCTACACTTTTTACTAATTCACATAATTAGGTTTGATTTTGTTACATTTGTTAGCGAATAGGAAAACCACAAAATCAGAATATTTGCCACTAAAGCCAATCTTTCCAGGCAATCCTTTTGAGAGCTGGGAACTGGATTCACAAGACCTTTTCCTACTACACACCCAGGCAAGTAAATTTTACATACATTAAAAGAACTTACCAAGTGGTATGAGGCTTTGTTTTAAAAATTATAAGTACTTGGAAGTGAATCGCCAGTATTTCTATAGCCGAGCAAACATCCAATTACTCACGAGTGGAGTAACAGGCTCCAACTCACAAGTAATGGGAATTACTCAACTAGCTACTGAATAAGAACTTCCACAGGAAAAGATGCCATGTTTATCATAAGGATGTGATTTTCTACTGTTTATGAGGACGAGCAAGAGGATCTAGGCAAGAACTCATGAAGGTTTAAACCTTCAATCTGAGAAAACTCCATATAACACTCACGAACACAACACAGCAAATTATTATTTTATTCTCCAAAATCCAACTATACAAGAGACTTGTAAAACCAAATAAATAGGCTTTATGAGGAGGTTACAAACAACCTCCTCTAAGTTGTTAAAACAAATATTGTTTGAAACAATATAACAGGGAAACCAAGTTTAAATACAAAGACAAACTTGGTTAAAACAAAATAACTACTTAACTCCCTGTAATAAGCTTACCAGGTGTGAGAACAAAACAGGTTAGAATAGAAATTAACTTGAACTACTTCCTGATATACCACTAGTGTGAACACAACTCTTAACACTGTTTTTCTCTACTAAGGCAATTTTTGTCATTTTTCAATTGCCGCTACCCAATTGTCAGTGATTTCCATCAACTTTGGAGGATTTTCACGGGATTTTGAGACGTAAGAGTCTTCATTTTAGATTTTTTTTTAATTTTTTCCATCTTAGATCTACAAGCCCTAAGGTTTGAATTTTTTTTCTTATTTTGTTTCTTCTCCCATTTACTAGTTCCTTTGATAAGCACCAACGGTTAGGGTTTTAACCTAAAACTTTTTTCCTTTGTTTTCTAGGTTTTCTAGTTGTAGTTTGCATTTGATTTGCAGCAGTACAGAAGAATGGCATCTAGTTCAAGTAGCCATAGTAAGCTTGAGAAGTCTAATGACCCTTCATGGGGCGTTAGCCGAGTCCAAAATCAAATCCCAATTCTGTCATTCGCAATTATTGTGGATTTAAGACGAGTATAAGTATCAATCGCCTCAAATACCACCTCACATGAATCTCAGGTAAAGATGTGCAATTGTGCAAAAAAGTGCACTTGAGGTTCAAAGAGAGATAATTGCTTTCCCTATGTGTTATGTGGAGAAAAAAATGAAAGTTGAACCACATGCCCCGTAATGAGAAGGGGGGCAGCGAACCCTGATTCCAATGAGTATGACTTAGGATCCTCTTCTATTGTCCCAACTCCCATGGTTTGGGAACAGAATTCATCTACTGGAGACAATTTGGGTTCACATGGATAGGATTTCTTTGATCCTCGAAATACTCTTGGGGCACAACCTTCACTCAAAGGTACTGCTTGGAACAGGAAATTGCAGAATGAAGCAAGGGTAGCTGTAGCAATTTCTTTGCATTATAACAACATATCATTCAATCTGTGAAAACCCCATATTGGAAGAATTCAATAACTACATTGACCATTTCCAAGAATGTGTTCAAGGCACCTATTCCCCATGATTTGAGTGGCCCATTGTTGGAGGTCATAATCAAAAGTACACTAGTTATAGTAGATGAGCAAAAATTAAAGACACATTGATGCTCACAACATAGACAAACATGTCAGTGCTTCAAATAATGTTAAAAGCACAACTTCAAGGGGTAAAGTACATTAATTATCTTATACCTTTTCAAAAATCTATGTAACAAACATAAATCTCAACTTTAATTTATCTTTGTAGGTATCATGAAGGAGCACAACTACAATCTGACGCCATGAAAGAGCACAACAATGATTCTGTCATTGAACACTTGACATTTGACATGAGTTTAGGGTTCAGGGTGTAGTAGATTATGCCCCCTATATTATATACATGGCATTTGGCATGGGTTTAGGGGTTACATTGTAAAAGGCATACACTTTTTAAAAACTATTTTGCACGTAGGTTATCCCTTCTTGTAGAGGCAATATACTCCGTGATATTGCAATCTTAATGATATTACATCAAAATTGTTTTATTTAACTCTATATATTTCCCCCGCACCCCCGCTCCACTGCCTTTTTTTTTGTACAAAGGCAGTATACTCTGCACTATTGTGATTTCACTAATTAACTCTATATATATTTCTCCCCACACACCCCGCCCCGCCGCCTTTTTTTTTTGTACAAAGGCAGTATACTCTGCAATATTGTGATTCCACTAACATTAAATTAGAATTGTTTTATTTAATTGTATTTTGAATTTCTCTATTATGCTTATTATTATTTAATTATGAGTGTACGACATAAAATACGCATATTACTGCATTGACCTGCAGTTTTGATCATCATCAATGTCACTTGTAGTTTCCCAAGGGTTTGCACCATCATAATGAACAAGTATATGAGCCGAGGAGACTTAGCCCTCTAGTGGAGAGGAAGGGCTGACCCAAATTGTCATTTATAAAAATGTAGAACAAAGAAATACTTATGCAGCTTTGGATCCACTCAATCACTTGCTCACTGGAGCCAAAGACCCAAAGAGTACTTTCCATTAGGGAACAAAAGCTCCAGAGATGTCCATTTTAATCAAAATACCTGGATTTTCCTGTTGCTATAGAAATTATAGCATTTCCTAAGCGGCAATTATATTATCTGTGATATGATGTATACAATATGAGTTTGGGGAGAAGAGGCTTGAGATTTTGGATGCTACTAATTTGGATAGGATTTGTACACCATATTGCATAAAGCAATAGGTCTACACTGGTCCGTCTGATCAGCTTTGGATTTTAGTGGGATATGCACCAAAGTTGAGGTGTTCAAATTCCTTTTTGCACAGTTGTATTCAAATTCCTCATCATTGGATTCTAATCATCTCAAGTTCTAATAGTGAATTGCTTAAGTTTTTGTAAAGCTACCAACTGATCGAAGATATCAGTGCCTTGTTGGAAGATATTTCCAAATACGGTTCTACTCCAATATTTCAATTTGTATTTTAGATATTTGAGCTTTTCCATTGTGTCCCTCAATACTGTCAGATTCCTTTCACCATTTGCTTATGTTTTCTTCTAACTAGGGGTGCATGAACCACATTCTCTAAAACTTAAATAGTGGTTGTCATTTCTTGGCTGTGACACGTGTAATGTGTAGTGAAACAGCCCAGCGATCTAAAAGGGATGTATTGCTAATCAAAGTAAAGAAATTCCTTCCTACTGTGAACCATTTAGCAGAGAGCATGATTCAGTCCAATGTTTCTGCAATATATTGTTTGCCCTTTCTTGTATTGCTCCAAATGAAGATGACTCGTGCATACATATTCCATATCCACCAGTGAGATTTCCTTTTCCAATTTTAAAAGAGCCTCTGTTGTCCTCTGAATAAAGCAAGTGCCTCCTTTTTTTCTCTTCCAAGCCTTTTATTGTGTTCAACTCCCCCATCAGAATGAGTTTGGTTGGGATGGAGAGAAGGATCCAGGATTTTAATTGTTCTATGAAATTTATCCTATGGTATTCATGGAAGGAATATAAACATTGATTATACATAACTTTTCTTGCATTTCATAAGAAAGGAAATTAGCCACCAATCTTCACAAGATAGGATTGATGTGTTAAGAGATCATACCTAGAAGGATCCCATTGAATCACTGTGCAAGATGCAAATAGTAGATTGCTTACTCCCCACTGGTTTGAGAACTCACATCGCTTCCACGAGCATGTCTTGAAAGTTTCTTGTAACAAAACCATATCTATGCGGTCCATCTTCACCTTATTTTTCAGACAATTATGCTTTTAAATTTTTATAAGCTCTCATCCCCCTTGGATTCCATGAGAGGAATTAAATAAATTGGGTTGGAGAAAGGATGTTCTCCCACTTTTCAAGTTTTCGCCATCGATGTCTGATGAATGGGAATGCACTGATTCTAAGTAAAATCTTCTGAATCCATTTATGTTATTTCTTCCTCTTTGTAGATTCTGTCAAATGATGGTTTCCTTTTTTGCATTCTAGTAGTTTTCTTGGTTGACCAAAGATGAAGATTAGTTGGGACCATATCTATTAAATAAGCATCTTGGGCAATATTGTTAGCGTTATTTTTTATTCATCGTAACAGACTTGATACCATTCTCTTTGAATGAAAAGACAAGAGGTATTCATCGTAACAGACTTGATACCATTCTCTTTGAATGAAAAGACAAGGAGGTAGAGGATTACCCTTGGTGTTCGACTGTTATTTTGCTTGCTGATTTATAGGATTCTTACAGGTGAATGTAGCTTCTGTAGGAATTTGAACACCATCCAAATCATCTGCATCTGGTTCTGCTAGTACCTAAAAGGATTTGGATGGGAAGGTTGGGCAGCTTCTGTATGGGGTTCTTTTCCTTTTCTTACGTGACCTTTTCAAGTTTGCTTCCCTCTGCTTGTTCTCCTTGCACGCTGATTTCTGGTGATTTTATGATGACGACTTGGTGGGTGGGGTTGTTTGGTTGATCCCTGGTTTGCTATACTTGCAGATTCTGTACACATTCTTGGACTCATTCCTGAAATTGAGCACTCACCCTGACCAGATAGCCATGTTCAAGGCATAATCTGCAGCGAAAAGGGATGTACTTGTAATCAATAGGTTGTCCCCATTCAATACCTCCCACAGCAAAGACTGGATGATTTGGAAGAGGTATGTCAAGATTCAGATTCACACAAATACATGCTTAATTGAGAACTCCTGGATTCTCAGTGAAATTAGAGGCTTTTATGTATTTCCCAAAGGCTGAAATATGTTCTTTCCAATACTCTCTTAGAAGAAAAGGTAGACAAATCCATACTTGCATTGTGGTAGGCAACTCCTGGTTGAATAGAATCTTGGTGACCAATCTTTCACGAAAATTCCCACTTAATTAAGGAACCACAGACCTCCTTGAAAGGTTTGATCTCTATCTTATTTTGAATAAAAACAGCCTTGAAATAGCCTTTGGGCATCATAAGAATATCTCCTGATCCCAAGGGTTTCCAAAGGTTCTGAACCCCTATCCTCAGAGTTTTGGGGCCGGGAAGGCTCCCATCAATCTACACATTAAAGCTTGCTCTTTAAGAAGCAAGAATCCGTTTGCCATTTCAAAAATGGGGAAAGACTTTGGGAGGAGTCTCAAGCTTGAGATAACATCCATTTTCCTTTCTAATTGGGAAGTTTGGCCTGGTAAACGCTCCTTGAGCATGATAGTGGAGAAATTACTGAGGGTTTGCCGTGCAGATTGGGGATGTATTGTTGGAGACAACATTCCTGAATTCTGGATTCATGGAGGAGGCCATGGCCGACTCAAATGGAAAGAACTATGCTTGATCATCTTTGATCTAATGCTGGAATAGATTTGATGAAGGTGGCGAGGATGGAAAATGGGTGTGAGAAGGGGGAGAGTGGCTCGGAAAATTCACACTTTGGTTAGAGTTCAATACAATTGCACTTTAATTAGAAAGATACATCCTCGTCTTTATCAAGGGTAATAGAAATAAAGTTTCTGTTATAAATCTCAAAGCAATTTTAACAAAATAGAGAAAACAATGTTGCAGGTGCAGAGTCAATGGCTGACTTGTAAAACTTGAAATATGAAACATGTGTGAAGGTGTTTGATAAAAGAACGTGTAGACAGCCCAGTCCGCATGGTGATGTCGCTTGGAGTAGCGAGTTGGGTGGAATATACTTTTTTGAAAACTTGAATTTGATTGACATGGATATAAGAGTTAATTATGATGAGAATGTGGAACTGGAAATTTACGAGATTGGCATGCATGAGATTGGGAAAAAGTGTCTTTGCAGATTCAAGTTTTTAAATAAGAAGTATTTGTAGGAATTCAGAAAGATAATTACAAAGCATCAATTACGTTCATGTAGTTAAGTGTATTGTGCACATATAAAAATTGGTTGTTTCTACCAATGTTACCCCATGCCAGTTATAAACTAGAGCTTCAATTCTAGTAAAGTTTATCCTCCCTATTCTAGAATTGTGGAAAGTATCAACATTAACTAAAACCACATTCTTTGGACTTAATAACTGCTTGCACTTGGAATCAAAAATATAAAACGAATTAAATAGGTTGGTAACTTACCTGGCAACCAATACGGGAATAAGAGCTTGATTGGTCAACAGACCGCTCTCCGGTATCTGTAACATCAAGAATATAAACTCTAACGGAACAATACTTTCCTCCCAATCCATCCAATGTACAGTGTATTTCAAGTAAAGTGTTCTTTTCTGTCCTTGAACTCCCTCCTTCAGTTGACATTGGGTCTCATCATAGCAACAATGTAAGCCTCCTATGTAATTTTCTCTAAGTGGCCGATGATACTGATCTTCTGTAACATTGTAGAGTTTACATTTACATTCCGTGCAGCCAAGGGAATCCACAACTCCCCTTGTATCAATAGCATGCACATTCAGTAACCATGACTCTTCATATCCTTCAGGTATTTTGTTAGGATCTCCAACTACAATTCCATATGGATCAGGAATAAATGTATTCGTATGGCGTGTTTCAGATCCAAGCCCAAAGTATTGGCCAAGGGCATGAGGTTGGCAGATACCATCATTTCCCGCTAAGATAAAGTCTGAACTGTGAAGTCTCTTAGTGATCGGCTTGGTCTGTTCTTCTGTTAGAGATGTTTTGTGGTAAAATCTATCTACTACCCAATGATGCAGATAGGTCTCAGACAAAGGAATTGAATTTCCATTTTCATCTACAACCTCGGCATCAAAACCCTTGAGGGCAATGTGGCCTTTGGGAAATCAATACCATAGTAAAATTTATCTTGAACCTGTCCATGTCCCAACGTAAATGCTGGGGATTTGAAGACAGCAGACTTGATTTTTCCAGCATTTAGATCCAAAGAGGTCTGTGTGATTAATTGGGTATGCACTGTTGCAATCCATAACAAGGATAAAAGAAGCCATGCCCTCGAATACAGATACATGATAACCCAAACGTCTGCATGCACCAAGTTAAATAACAGTAGTAATTATCAAAACATAAATGGAAAAGAACAAAGCATAAATAACTGGAATATATTGGAAGTGATTGCCAAGAATTTTTACTCTGCCTTGAATTTGTCACATTATCTAAATACTAGGTACCATGACATTGAATATTTTGTTCATACAAAGAATAAAATGAAGAGCTCTTAGTTGCAACATTGCACAGAACAAGATAAGAAAAAATATACCATTAGAGAAACTGTTCCAACTATATAAGAACCATATTATCTAAATAAGCAATACTCCAGTTGGGTATAGAAAAAATTGATATCAAATATACATAGGAATGGTATAAACTCCAATGTGAAATGCAATTTATTAATATTAATTGCAAACAAAAAAGGAAAAAAAAATTGTGAGGCAATTGATGAGACTAAGCATTGTAAACCATTCTAAAACATTAACATGAAACATAAATGTGAGCAGAAGGAACTGGCAGAACTTCCTATTTATCAAGGGAAAATGTTAACCACTGTTGATTAGGTCTTGATTTTAAATTTATTTTAAGTTTGAATACTGGGATCCAAGTTTACCGGCATTGATAAGTCCCTTGCATATCAAACCTATGTAAGTCCAGCACTGGCTGCCAGCAAAGTGAGCTATGCACTACCTACCATTTCTTTTTAAAGCCGAGCAAGTTGTATCATGTTGTTTTCACATATGACATTAAGAAAATTCTTCTTTAGAATTGAATTCATTTTTGCCTGACCCTTATTGAGATGCCATGTACATACAATTGGTATTCAAAGAAACTCAAGGCCCTTTTGTACTTGTTTATAAGCAAGTTGTTTTTTTGTTGATTTTGTATTGCAAATTGATTGTTGTAGTTCAAGAATTTCAACCCACTAGGACATCACAATAACATGTATTAAGTTTGAATTCAGGCACAAATATGAAGCTCATTAGGTTAAAGATAGGCTTGAGTATAAATTTATCACATGGATGTACCTTCTCGATTCCATTTTCAGCCCAGCAAATTGTGTTATTGGCCTCATACCATCATCAAATGGTAATTTTGATCACTGTTTTTGGCATTGCTCGAGCATCCATCTAATCACGAATATGAATTCTTGTTACATCCCACAATTAGGCATAACTCAGTCCCCTACAGATCCTCTAGACCCTCAGTTAATATGTTATGCCTTTAAGTTTATTACTCAAAGTTCAAACCAGGAAAAGAAGGATCTATTAAGGAAATATATCAGAAGTGGGTTTGATTTGGGAAAATGTAAAACATGGTAAAGAAAAAGAAAGAATACGCCAACTATAAACAAACAAGGTCGAGAGAAAAGATATGATAAGACAAAAACAGGGTTCCTAACTCTGAGGATTCCAGAAGACCGAAAGGGCGTCAAAAGGTGAAGAACTGAAGTGAGCCAAGTACCTGTTATCACTCAAGAGCCACAAGGGCTTGAAATTCATTCTAGGCTGATTTAATTTACAGTGCAAGCTTTGACAGGTACTGATAATAGGAAGAACACTTCCAAGCCCCTCACCCAACAATTCCCAACAGAACTAAGGACTACATTATTTAGTTTTTTGCATATTTATGGGCCGTGGAAAGAAATATTGGACTTGCAAGTGATTGATAAGGGTTTCGCACTAGCTTTGGGTTTTTTCATGCTGCTGTTACAACCCAATAATAAGGTATAGTGCATATCTTATGCAATAGGTCCACTTTTGGGACCAAATCTATAAGAATATTGTGTGCAGTACTTTTATTTCTGCATTTGATCTTTAATTGTAAGAATGAAGACTTTTGGTTCATTTATCCTTTCTGGCTATATTTTTATAGTATCACTATGGCTGGTTTGAGTATGTTTCTTGTGCAAATCTGTACATCATGAGCCTTAGATGATTGACTTTATAGTGTTGAGGCTTGCAATACTAGGAAGGATGAGTAGAATTCAGGAGTATTTATGTAACAGGAGGGCATCCTGACTCGTGCTAGTCACATAAGCAAATGCCCTTTAGCTGATGGTTTGCCTGATGCATTTCTTTGACATTAATACCTTTACAACACTGCATATGCACCTTTTATCATGTCCTTGACCAAACAAGGACAAGCCAACAGACATGAGAAGACAAAAATGAGTGTTCCTAACTCTGAGGATTCCAGAAGACCAAAAAGCACCAAAATGGCGAACTGAAGTGTGTCAAGTACCTGTCATCACTCAAGAGCCAAGGGGGCATGAAAAATCTTTGTCAGCAAAACTAATTTATAGTGCAAACTTTGACAGATGTGCTGATGATAGGGAGAAGTGAGAACACTACCAAGCAGCTCACCCAACAATTTCCAATGGAACTAAGGACAATATTCTTTAATTATTTACAGATATATGGGCTGTGGAAGGAAATATTGTACTTACAAGTAAGCTTACAGCTTGCTTCTCTGCATCATGCACTTTCCAATAGATCCTAATGCCCAAGCCCTAGCAGTGCCCTAGCTTTGGATTTTTCATGCTGCTGCTACAATCCAATATTACGGTATAGCATATATCTTATGTAATCAGTCTAGTTTTGGAAACAAATCCATAAGAATATTGTGGGCAGTCCTTTCATGTCTGCATTCATTCTTTACTTACTATAATGAAGACTGTGGTTTATTCCCCCTTCCTGACATTGTTTTTGAATTTTATATTATCACTACATCTTGTTTGAGTATGTTTCTTGTGCAGCTATGTGTCATCATGAACCTAGATGATTGACTTTATAGTGTTCAGGCTGGCAATACTGGGAAGAAGGAACAGAAGCCAGGAGTATTTATGTCAAAGGAGCATATCATGGCTCGTGATAATCACACAAGCAAATGCCCTTTAGCTGTTGGTTTGTCTGAGGCATGTCTTGAAAACAAACACCTTTACAACACTGCATATGCACATTGCATGATTCATTTACACAACTCATTACCAATGGGCTCACATGGAAATTATGGAAGCTTTAAATAGGGCAATGTACATACATTTCTGAATGGTTTTTGGTAGGTGTGGGGTTATAAGGGAACTTACATGGGTAAGCGAAATAGGACTAGAGATAAGGACATTCTAAGCAAACACCTTTATAACACTGCATATGTGCATTGCATGGTTCATTCACACATGACTCGTTACCAATAGACTCACATGGAAATTATGGAATTTGTAAATAGGGCAATGTACATACATTTCTGCATGATTTAATACATAATTCATGCATAGTTTTTTTTTTTAAGTGCAGGGTTATAAAGGAACTTACATGGGTAATCAAAATAGGACAAGAGATAGAAGGGCATTCTGAGTTTCTAGTTTGATATAGACACCATCATGGCTAGTCTGGCATGACTTTTGCATTTTCTTACATTTTGTTTGAAAGTAACT
The DNA here is from genome assembly GCA_018340775.1 of Taxus wallichiana var. yunnanensis. Classification (NCBI taxonomy): domain Eukaryota; kingdom Viridiplantae; phylum Streptophyta; class Pinopsida; order Cupressales; family Taxaceae; genus Taxus; species Taxus wallichiana. Next base: position 573,816,375 of record CM031239.1, on the reverse strand, counting down.
TCAAGACACTAAGGAAATTATCATGTGGCCCTAGAGTTATGACAAAGAAGTGGTAATATGTGCGAGCCCCTAACACACATGGAGCATACGTGAGCACAATTGGTGTCATATTAGCTGATGGGTTGCATAACTTTCCATCTACCTAGGATTGCATTGCATTACCTTAGTTTACTTCTAGCTCTGCATCATGTTCTAGAATCCTGCTCTGTAAAAACATTATTCTCAATGATGTGCTTTTTAAATACAGATGGGCAATTTTTTTCCTAAAGTGTATTCTTCAAGTGCATGAGAGAGATTTTCTTGTATAGCTATTCATTGAGCTGTTCATAAAAGTATATTGCTCCAAGTGTGAAGTTCTAGTCTTGTAATAATGTTAGAGCCAAGTTGAAGCATTCTCCTGGTTGACAAGACATAGTCTACGAAAGAAAACTTCCTTCAAAGAGGACCAGAACAGAAAGGAAGAAACAGAGAAAATTATGCCTAGCAATTAAACTCTAGGGAAGGAAGCTTGTAGATCTTCATGGAAAAAGCATGCCTCAAAAGAATATCAACATAATGTATTGATAATGATAAGGTTTCTGGTAAATTTCAAGGCAGGAGGAGTTATGCTTATTTAAGGGTCCTATTTAGACATATCCGTTGAAGAAACTTAAAAGCTTCTAGAAGTAGAGCCTCAAAGAAAAGGGAAGCAAGTTTTTTGAGGTAAACAAAAGACGATTTGAATCCAATCTAAGTGGGTTGTGTCTTTACTATATTTTATTTTCCTGAGATATTTTGAGACTCCAACTATTGTTCATAATAGAAGACAAACAAAGAACAAATAAAACTTGCAAATTCGGAATGTCAAATCCTTCAAGAGAAGCATCAATGGAAGCAATTCATGCATTTCCTTCAAGACATGAATCTTCATGATGTTAACTCCCTCCTTGTTTGAAGAGGCACATAGCCAAGACAACAGATAGTACTTAATCCTAGGGTACTACCCTGCATAGTAACCACATTCAGTCCCAACAAAAACTTGATAATGTTACAGTCTGGTATAGGACTTCACTTTCGGACAAGAACCAGAGAAGACATGTTATCGTCCATAACATGCCTTTACTTGACCATAAATTAATACACTGCATCTTCAAAGTGATGGAAGACGATGTTAACATAAAAAATAGGGAGAACATGCCACTTGGAGAAAATTTAAGATAATAATATCACCATCTCATCATCATTTGTATTTATTTTGATAGTAACATTTGTTAAAATCCTTTACGTTTTCATGATGATAAGAGTTTGAGTTCAAAATCTTTGGATACATCAATTCCTTGGATCCCATCGTAATTAATATCTGATTTTCCCAATCAGAGTCAAGTCAAATTGGACCAAAACCCCTATTTTCTCTAACCTGGACTAGTTAGAAAATTAAAATTGTTGTTAGCACCATTATTAAGTTGCACATACTTCCACATAGCTAAGTTGTACAACGAAGCGAGTTAAAATACTCTAACACCTACTGTTTACACCCTTTTTAAGGTTTGATTATCTTTTAAATAAATATTATGGAATGCACAACACTAAAAAGAAATGTAATGTTTGAAACTAGGAGCTATTCTAATCAATTAACTTCCAACATTAACTATATTATATCAAAGTATTGTATCGGTGCTTGGAATTTATGATTGCAAAATGCTACAAGTTACAAAACACAAGAGAAAAGATGTTCTTAGCTACACAATACTATACATGAGAGATTTGGGTGCACAAACTAGAGAATTTGGGATTGCGAAGGTTGAAGATGCTTCTTTCTAGAGACTCTCACCGGAAAATCTCTGGTTCAAGAGTGTATAGGTCTGCCAAGAACGGTTGAGCAGTTGTACGGTCGAAGACCTTTTATATGTCTTAGACCTACTTGCTCTTGGGTTTTCAGAACTTGCTTTGTCCTTCGATGGCCTAGAAATACATTTCACTATCAAACACTAAGTGTCACACAATCTCGAAACCATCTGTAATCAATTGAATCACGCTCAAACCCTAACCATGGGTGGAAGACCCTACAAGAAGGTTAATGTTTAGGTTAAAGTGCAATCCATGCACCGCCTACGTCAACACTACTCTGAAGAGGCCTCAAACCACACGTAGTTCTCCACCTAACATGTAACATCTATATGAATGTAACTAATTGGCAACTTGAACCACTCTAAACATGCTTGAGAGGATTGTGTTCCTGAAAGACTTTGAAGTAGGGATCTTGGTGTGCTTGGAAATGAGGGAAGCTAGACTCCTTGACCTAGTTGAGTGCTTCAGAACTATAGTAGTGGCTGCCCTAATGGATGTGCATCAACTTTAAGAAGATTTAGGGAGCCTTGAGTGAATTGTGTGAGTATTGTAATGATTGTGCCAAGTGATTTGCTATATGTTTGTCAAGTGACTAAATAAGGTGATGTTAACTTGTTTATATAGGGTTCCAAAGTTAAATTATCATGATAAGGTGACCCAGGAAGATGAATAGACACAACAAATTTTATTGCATCAAAAGCAAAGTTGGAAGATGTGTTACTAGTCCAAGACCATACAAGTCGGCCAGGACCAGATTTCACATCCTGACCTAGTTGTACAGATTTTGAAACAGGATGTGGTGAATGAAATCTGAAAGTCGCACAGTGAAAAGAAAAGTTTAAGTATTGATCTTATGTATTTACAATCGAGTTTGTCAACACATCAATGTGTGGGAATAAGCAAGTTAGGAAAGAGATAACAAGATGTACTTGAGTGGGGATAGGATGTGGGTGTTTATCTCAGTGAAGAAAGGAACACAGTCACAATCAATAGTGCCAAAGGGTAAATTTCCATATTTGAGTGTCTACACCTACTACTATAAGCATTTGATCAAATGTCCTACTTAATGTGACTAAGAGTCGAGCATCAAGGGGTTTAAATAATTAGTGCCTCATACAACTGACAGTCAGTGTTACATTATATTATCATATGACCATGGGCTAAATGACTTAAAAAAAGAGGTGTTTAGTTTATGGAAAATTATTCAAATGAACCTCATTATGATAAGGGAGTGTTATATTTCAAACACTTTTTAATAGATTTAAAAATTTAACAAATAAAAAATTCTTCCTCGTATCATCTTGTGTTTCATGATCATGTTGATAGGAAGCCACTAGATCTCATGCAACCAAACTAGGACCTGATGCCCAAATTACACGATTTAAGGAGAAGATGGCCTCCTTGCTAAAGATGGATTGCATTTTGCTAATAATCCCACATATGCATAGCTTGTGATTTCCTTCTAGAGATCGACCCATCCAACAAAGCCTAATTGAGATATGCACAATGATGTTGATTCGCTAATACCTATAGAACCTTAACAACAATGAATGTAAGATTGTTGACTGAATTTTTTTATCTCATACACAAATTTCAAAATATACATTAGTATTCAATTTCGGCTCTCACTTAAAGACTCTAGGCTTCATCCTTAGCATTGTCTTGTTTTTAAGCATGATAGAGTTTTCCATGGTCATTGGATTTAAATTTGTGTAAATATTTTGTAAATAATGGGATTAGGCACAAATGTACTCACACATATAGATATAATCCCACATCATTTAAAAGACTTGATTTTGAAAATTGCACATTAGAACTACACCCGCCACTATAGATCTATCACCTTGGCAACCTCACTAAAAGCCTATAATGCAGGGTCCGTGGCTCCCGGATTTACACCCCGAGAGAGAGGGGGCACGGATGTATAGGAACGGGGTGAGAGGGATGGACCCACACAAATTGTCATTATGTAGCCGGGGATGGGGTCTTCCTCCGCTCGCCCATCCACTCTCTCCAAGGGAGTGACGGGGAGGCACCTTAACAAAGGGTGGCTGATTTCCCTACTACTTTTGACTCTGCCTAAGTCAGGGTGAGAGGACCCAAGATACGACCCGAAGGGTACAAGATAGGGGAGGGAATCGAGATTTTGTCCCAAGTCCACCAGGACGAACAATCGAGGGTCGGATGCAACCACTTAATGCAGCACTCCACTCGACAAAGTGGTCACGAAGCACCGCAAGCACCGGGAACCCCGATACAGGATTTGCTAAAGGCAGGTTTTATGCGATTCACACATTAACACCCAAGGATCTATATGATTCATGCCAGGCTAATGTTAGGAATTCTAAATAATGAGTGAAAACACTTAAGGTATGTGCATTAACAATGTATTTTCACAAGCGGATCTGTGTAAAATGAACAAGCAAGGTGAGATTCGCACGGGCACTTATGGTACACGAAGAAGTTAATGTAAATTTGTGGCGTGGAGACAAGGTTGCAAAGAAGAACTGAAACGTCAAAGGGAGTTAGGCGGGTCAAGAAACATATCAACCATTTACTCGAACACCCTTTTCATTTCTTGAAGATAGGGGATACATAAAATGGACTTCACAAGGAATTGGTCGCGAGGAACCACCAAGCAAACATACAATCCTGATCCTTGATAATTTAGCTCGGTTTCCCTAAGACTAAATCATCGTGTGCAAATTATGTCGGTGTTCTAAATCAAGGGACCCCGAGATAAAAAACACAAACTCAGTCCTATTTAGTTAGTAAGGAATTTTATAGGTCCCAAAGATAACATCCTAAAGTACCCCCAAAGGACATTAACCTCCCACACCATCCTAACAAAACCCAAACAACAACAGGGTATCTTTATATAAAATTACAACCATAACTTGCATAAGATTTGAGTGAAAAGACACATGATATTTTACCCCTAAAATCATTCCACAAGAAAAGCATAACCAAAAAGATTACAGTATGTTGCTTAAGGATAAACCCATTAAACTTGGAAAGAACAAGAGAAATATATATATATATATCAAAGCTCTCAAAGCTTAAATGATTGTACATATGAGCAATCACCTTAACATGAATTCTAGGCGAATGAGAAACACAACAATGCCTACATCACAAAAGTGCAAATTTCCATGGTCGATTATGCATCTAAAAAATCCCAGAACTCCTCCGAAGAGTCTTCCCCCCAAGAGCCTCCTCTTCCCCTCCTAAAATCCTCCTTTTTACTTTTATACAACATTATCCAATTTAGGGTTTTAGAGAATATCCTTCTAGATTCCAACTAACTCATGCTTTGAGGTCGCCACCTGGAGATTCCAAAGAATATTGAGGAATATTTGTCCACGACAACCGTTAATATCACTCGCTGCCAGCCTATCACCATCATGCCATTATGAAAAAGAAGAATCTCTTACATGTCACCTTTATTTAATATCAAATTTTACACGTGCGAGTAAATGTGACATCACCAAAGGATTTAAATTGATAAGACATTTCTTAAAGACATGGACATTTACTCAATCTCTAATTACATACTCTAAATAAATAACCAATTTCAATCTAACTCCCACTCGTGCCTTCCAATCCGGGCTGGATATTACATTTATGGGGCATGATTTTCCGACACGTCACCCCAAATGAAAGCCGCCTATTTAAGTGTGGCACAACGGGCCACAATTTACCACCCAAATTCCACCAAGCTATGTGCACCATGCTTCCATTAACAAATTCTCCGCCATGGCTTCCGCACCCCTAAGATCAAGCCCTACCAATGAAGAACTCACCCATCTAGGTGAATTTTTCCAATTAACAGTCCAAAGGAAGCATTCATCGTGCACGTCTTCAGATATGCCAAATGCCGTGGTCAGTCCTCCAGCATAATTCCTCCTGAATATTATAATCCCATCCTTCCTTAATTGATTGTCGAGATATGTGCCTCATTCCCTCTTTTCCAAACTCTTCATTTTCATTTAATCCGCCTAGAATACCACCTAAGCATAGAAACCCGAAACAACATTGGCTTCATTATTTTCCCATATGCCCATGACAACCAATGGCATATGAACAGAGCTTATTACAATCCCGCCCTCACCACAGCTCCTTAGAATAAGCCCATCAAGTGCATCGGAAGAAAAACGACAACCCTCTGGTTTGATATGATAATACGAAAAGCGGCTTTCAACCTTGGAAACTGCCTTGGCCGAACTTCGAGCCACAATGAGCACCCAAGATCTTCCCCCCAAGAAACAGAGAATCGCCACGGATGACGCACCCAACGAAGTAACTCCATCACTCATAGCTCGACGCTTCACAGCTTGTAGGACAAAAGCTTATATAAGAGCACTCCCTCTTTCGGAATGGGTGAACTCGCTCGAGAAAAAGAGGGAGTTCACCCAAATTCGTAATGGCCCGCAAGTGGAGATTCCTGAGCTGCTGGAGAAGTAGATGTCACGGGGCTTGGCGGGAGACATTCAGTTCATTTTTAGTGTCGTGGACAATGAAAACTTTATTCATCGCAAGGACCATCAGTTGAGGCGTGCGCTTCCCGGCGAAAATTGTGACTTCTAAAAATTGACCTCCATGTCTATAATGAAATCGTTTGTATTCTCGTCATTTCATGTATGTATCTTCAAGGGCAGGGGCCCATGTAATAGAACACCATTTTGTTTATAAGATACATCACTCTAATTAATTTCTTTTCTTCTTCTACTGCATGGAATGTCTCTTCTCTTTTTGTTTTAGCGTTATTGAGACACACAATTTACTTTCATACTCACATATACTTTGCCGTAAAACAAATTTGCAAAATTGAAAGTGATCCCGCAAAATGAATCTAGTCATTAATTGCTAAATCAACCTTGGGTTCCCATCCAAAAAGATCAAACACTTTCCCGCTCATTTTACTATTTGTCGGATAATTGTGAAAATGCATTAAAATTTAACCAACTGCACAACCATGAGTATGAGCCCGCAATGAAAACCTCAATTCTTACTTAAAAAAAATTCAGGCAAGGCAAAATGCAAATTCAATTTCAGGTGCCGGAGACCTGCCACATCCCAAGTTACTCTAATGTATCACTTCAGACCTCGGGGTCAAACTGGTGATTTGCACATTTTTGGGAATAAAACAAACTTTGACATCACTAATTCTTTCCCCGGACATTCACTTTATCCTTTTGTCCCTTTTAAATAACATGGGGCCAAGAACCCAACTCGTACTCGAATGAATGCCGAAAGAGAGCATGACATTAATTTGCATAAATGGCCCGAGATCCTAACAATACATCAAAGCACCCACCGCCCTATACCTTAAGCTCTGCAAAACCCCAAAATCTCGATGAAAGCATAAACCGAGCGAATACTTAACCTTATTCCACCAAGAAGAAGAGTTTACGAAGAAATTTTTTCCTTGAAATGCCGATACCCAGTGCGCATCTAAAATGGAAATAAGAACACATCAATTGATATGGCATTGAAATGAAGCTTTGACAATTACAGTACAACATTGGCTCCAACTCGAGGATGAACTCCCCTAGCGAGCGTCCAAAGAACACCAAAAACACTGGAGAAGACGCCCGGACACCTATCCAGGGGCAACAACGGAGTCCAAAAGGTGACCACCACAACGAGAGCCAACAACACCAACAACCAAAAACACCAACAGAAACAAAACAAGAACCAAAAGAAGGAAGCAAAAACTATACATTGTACAAACCGTTGAGGCCCTGGAGGACCCAAAAACTTCGCTAAAAACCACCCTAATCCCAAATAATACGTACTTGTCCAATCAAGATACACAAGTTAACAAGCCAAACTCTACGGGTAATGATCCTAACCATTTCAATTGGAACACAAATCATCAGCCATCTGCCATCACTGACACACAACTCACCCTTCAGCAATGGTAACACACCATTGTTCAAATCAACCAACAGATCTTGTGCACCTAGCAAAACATGTCCACGAACATCTTCATCTTCACTACATACTCTAAAACACAACAATCTTAAAAACTTCAGGTGTATCCCAAGATGACTAACTTGTTCATGCCCTTCAATTTCAGACAAGTTTCCATTTAATCAATTCCCTTTAAATAACAAGTAGGCACTAAGACAAAAGTCTATATACTCATTTTTGCTTATACCTACCATATCCCTCTTTGAGGGAAGGACATTTATCCTTTGCACACCATGCTCAACAAACAAAGGGAAAACATCAACCTCTAAACACACTTTTGCCTCATGTCTCAACGAACAAGAACCTGCCTGCGACCGAACATTACTACCAACATATAAAGCAACTTGCTCCATCTCTAGAGGTCCGAACGACAACTGATGTTCAACCATTTGATCAAAAAATAAGGGAGCACAAACATTCAGTCCCGGTTCCATATGCAATTCAGCACACATATTTTAAGGAAATAGAAACATGTCGGCATCCTCTTGTCTTCTGCCATCTGGTACAAAATTCTTGATACACTTGTCACCAGAGAAAACTTCCTCAACATCCAGGGCCACCGTATCAATTTTAAAATCAGGTAAAGGAACTGTATCACATACATCCAGGTTTACAAAACATTTTTGATCTATCCACGAATGCCTCATTACGGATTTATTTGAAAACTTACACCACAATTTAAACCTCTTCTCCTACTCCACCACCGTGTCAAGTAATAGGCATTTATCTTCTATTGAGGGAATACCCCACCGTATTTAGTAATCATTTCATCCTTCAACTGAACAAAGTCATGACTAAGAGAACCACAACCTGAGTCTAGCCCTATTGTATCACTATCTTCCATAAGAGAGCAACACACTCCTGCGAGGATATCCTAGAATTCATTTGTTGTTTTGGCACACAAAAGATCAGTAGAAGATATCCCACCTCTACAATCTGTCTAGCCATGTAGTACACAATCTTCTTTAGTTCCTAACTCCAATTTTTCAACATTAAGCACACCATCCGGACCACACGGGAGCATGAAGCATAAAGTATTTATCACACTATAAATTGGTATAACCAACAAGGTTATTCTTCTCAATATTGCTCTCGATCAACGACTCTGCAATTGATACTTGTTACTGTAATACCAATTTCTTCATTCTTAAAGCTCGTGATCTTCTTTTCTTGAACCAGGCCCACAAATTGCTACCATGATCAAGAAGAAGAAAACCAAGATCATCACTGAATTGAATTGATCTCTAAACATTGCTACCATTTTATTCCACGAATGCAATGAACCTTGAGGTAAGGAATTAAACCAATCCCTAGCATCTTCTTGTAGTGTATGCACAAATAAATTCATGAAAACATCATCGTATCTTACCTCATATTTATGCATCACCTTCTCAAACGAACCGAGATGTTGTTCCACATAGTACTTTTGCCATATCCCTGAAAAATAGACAATTTTAGCCTATAGGTGCAAAGCATTTGATTTAAAAGGGACCTTAAGAGAATACCACACCACACCACTATCACAGATACCCATGGATAGGTTCACAAAAAACCAATTCTTACAAATAAACACTTACCCCTTAAAACCTAAGGAACACAATGATATAACCAGAGTACAGACTCAAATTTAACACAAAAATCAATTACAACACATTAAATGTAGAATACTGGTCCACTACAACCAAAAGGATAATGGATTCACCACTAGAGTCATGACCCTAGAAAATTAAATCACATGAAACCCCAAAGGTAGACTATTCCAACACGCGATTCCTAAGATTACATAAAATAGGATAAGAAGATCAAAACTGAAAACCCAAGTGATCAATGATTTCAGAGTTCCTCGGCAACGGCATCAAACGGGTGTTGGCTCCCAGTTACACCCCAGGGGGAGAGAGGGGGCACGGATGTACGAGGGACGGGGCGAGAGGAATAAACCCACACGAATTGTCGTTATGTAGTCGGGAACGGAGTCTTCCTCGACTCGCTCATCCACTCTCTCGAAGGGAGTGACGGGAAGGCACCTTAACAAAGGGTGTGGCTAATTTCCCTGTTGCTTTTGACTCTTCCTAAGTCAGGGTGAGAGGACCCAAGATGCGACCCAAAGAGTACAAGATAGGAGAGGGAATCGAGATTCTGTCTCAAGTCCACTAGGGCAAACAATTGAGGGTCGGATGCGACACCGAATGCAAAGCACTCACTCATAGAGAGGTCACGAAGCACTTTGCAAGCACCCGGAACCCCGATCACAGTCACTAAGGGCAAGTTTGACATGATCCACACATTAACACCCAAGGCTCTATATCAGTCATTCTAGGATAACGTTAGGAATTCTAAATAATGAGTGAAAACACTCAAGGTATGTGCATTGACATTGTGTTTTCACAAGCGGCTCTGTATAAAATGAACAAGGTAAGATCCGCACGGGCGCTTATGGTACATGAGGAAGTTAATGTAAATTTGTGAGGTGGAGACAGGGTTGCAAAAAGGAAGAGTTGAAACATCAAAGGGAGTTGGCAGGGTCAAAAAAATATCAACCATTTGGTCGTAATGCCCTTGTCATTTCATGAAGATAGGGGATACATAAAATGGACTTCTCGCAGGGAATTAGTCGCGATGAACCTCTAAGAAACATACTGATCCCGATCCTTGATAATTTAGCTCATTACCCCTAAGACTAAATCATCATGTGCAAATTATGTTGAGTGTTCTAAATCAAGGGACCCCCAAGATAAATAAACACAACACCTAGTCTTGTTTAGTTAGTAAGGAATTTTACAGTCCCAAAGATAACATCCTAAAGTACCCCCAAAGGACATTAACCTCCCACACCATCCTAATAAAACCTAAACAACAACAGGGTATCTTCATATAAAATTACAACCATAACTTGCACAAGATCTGAATGAAAATACACATGATATTTTACCCCTAAAATCATTCCACAAGCAAAGCATAACCAAAAGGATTATAGTATGTTGCTTATAGGATAAACCCATTAAACTTGGAAAGAACAAGGGAAACATATATATACGCTCTCAAAGCTTGTTAATGACTGTACATGAGCAATCACCTTAACATGAATTCCGGGCGAATGAGAAACACAACAGTGCCTACATCACGAAAGTGCAAATTTCCATGGTCGATTATGCATCTAAAAAATCCCAGAACTCCGAAGAGTTTTCCCCCCAAGAGCCTCCTCTTTCCCTCCTAAAACCCCCTTTTTTTCCTTTTATACAATATTATCCACTTTAGGGTTTTAGAGAATATCTTTCTAGATTCCAACTCACGCTCAGGGCATCACCCAAAGATTCCAAAGAATATCGGGGAATATTTTTCTACAACCCTTAATCTCGTTTGCCGTCATCCTATCACCATCATGCCATTATGACAAAGCATAATCTTTTACATGTCACCTTTATTTAATATCAAATTTTACACATGCGAGTAAATGTGACATGGCCAAAGGATTTAAATTGACAATACATTCCTTAAAGATGCAAATATTTACTCAATCTCCGGTGACATGCTTTAAATAAATAACCAATTTCAATCTAACTCCCACTTGTGTCTTCCGATCCTGGCTGGATATTACATTTATGGTGGCACGATTTTCCAAGACCACGTCACCCCAGTGAAAAATTGCCTATTTAAGCGTGGCGTGGCACAACGGGACCACGAATTTACCACCCAAATTCCACCGAGTTGTGTGCACCTTGCTTCCATTAACTTCTCCATGATGGCTTCCGCACCCCTAAGATCAAGACCTACCAATGAAGAACTCACCCATCTAGGTGAATTTTTCCAAATAACAGGCCCAAATGAAGAGTTCATCAAGCACATCTTCAGTGTGCCAAATGCCAGGGTCAGTCCTCCAGACAATTCCTCCCGGATATTATAATCCCATCCTTCCTAAATCGATTGTCTGGTACATGTGCCTCATTCCCTCTTTTCCAAACTCTTCATTTTCATTTAATCCGCCCAAAATACCACCTAAGCATAGGACACCTGAAACAACATTGCCTTCATCATTGCCCATAAGCCCGTGACAACCGATGGCATATGAACAAATCTTATTACAACCCCGCCATATCTTGTTGTAGAGCTCCTGTAACAAGCCCATTGAGCACATCGGAAGAAAAAGGACAGCCCTCTGGTTTGGATACAAACAATACAGAAAAGCGGCTTTCGGCCTTGGAAACTGCCTTGGCCGAACTTCAAGCCACAATGAGCACCCAGGTTCTTCCCCCAAGAAACGGAGAATCGCCACGGATGATGCACCCAATGAAGCAACTCCATCACTCACAGCTCGACGCTTCACTACTCGTAGGACAAAAGTTTATTTAAGAGGACTCCCTCTTTCGGAATGGGTGAATTCACTCGAGAAAAAGAGGGAGTTCACCCAAATTCTTAATGGACCGCTGGTGGAGATTCCTGAGCTGCTGGAGAAGGAGATGTCACGGGGCCTGGCGGGAGACATTTAGTTTGTTTTTAGTGTCGTGGCCCTTGAAGATTTTATTCATTGTTGGGACCATTTCTGAGGTGTGCACCAACCTTCCTAGGAAAAATTGTGACTTCTGAAAATTTATTTCCATGTCTCTAATGAAATCATTTGTATTCTCGTCATTTCATGTTTGTATGTATCTTGAGGGCAGGGGCCCCTATAATAGAACCCCATTTTGTTTATAAGATACATCACTCTAATTCATTTATTTCCTTCTACCGCATGGAATGTCTCTTCTCTTTTCTGTTTTAGCGCTATTGAGATGCACAATTTACTTCCATAATCACATATACTGCACCATAAACAGCTTTGCACAATTCTAAGTGATCCTACAAAATGAATCTAGAAACTAATTGCTAAATCAACCTTGGGTTTCCATTGAAAAAGATCAAACACTTCCCCGCTCATTTTACCACTCGTCGGACAATTGTGAAAATGCATTAAACTTTAACCAACCGCACAACCATGAGTCCGGGCCCACCATGAAAACCTCAATTCATACTTAAAATATTTCCAAGTAAGGAAAAATGCAAATTCAATTTTGGGTGCTAGAGACCTGCCACATCTCGAGTTACTCTAATGTATCACTTCGGACCTCGAGGTCAAATTGGTAATTTGCACATTTTCGGAATAAAACAAACTTTGACATCACTAATTCTTTCCCCATGCATTCACTTTATCCTTTTTCCCTTTTAAATAACACGTGGCAAGAACCCGCACATACCCCGAATGAACAACGAAAGAGAGCATAAAATTAATTTGCATAAATGGCCCGAGATCCTAGAAATACATCAAAGCACCCACCGCCCTATACCTTAAGCTCTACAAAAACCCCAAAACCTCGATGAAAGCATAAAACCAAGCAAATACTTAACCCTATTCTGCCGAGAAGAAGGGTTTACGAAGAAATGTTTTCCTTGAAATGCCAATACCCAATGCCCATCTAAACTGGAAATAAGAATACATCTATTGATATGGCACTAAAATGAAGCCTGACAATTACAGGAACCAACAGGGTCTAAACCATTTTCCCTTTCAAACCACCACCTAGATGTCTATGTCATAAGTATAGACCTTTGTCCACCACTATCTCGCATAAATTATAATGGAGTGCATTATTTCCATAATGAACCATAATGGATCCTCACAATGTAAGAGATTACACCTCAATTGTGCTAATTCTACCAAGATCACTCTCACCAAAACTACTTTCCACACAATCAGAATCAGACTCAAAGAGAAATAGACTACGTAATCAGAATATCCTGTGTTACGGATCACCCCCTTTATGGTGGTCCAACCAGCTACAAGATGATATCAGATACATTCTCAACTTGGAATGCTCTCTATGATGATTGTAATTGCCTTTTTGTTGTATAATGTTAGGGCTTGGACCAAAAGTTTTCAGGCTTGGCATACCCATATATGTATATTTGGATTCCATCTAATATAAAATCCTTGCTGTTTTTAAAAAAAAAAAAACAACTCTATCATATTGAAACATCAATTTCTTATAACAATCCAAGAAGCTTAACAAGAGCTTGTCCATGCTCTAAAACTACTAAGCCCATGTCTACTGACCTCTATTTATAGCAATTTGAAGAGGCAAGTATAGTTTTAGTTGTATGAACACGAGTTGTCAAATGAGAAGTACATTAGTAAATTGACCGTGTACACACCTACCAAATTGACCATGTATACAGCTGCCATATTGACAATGTGCGCGCTTAAACATACTAATTTTAGGCTATAAAACCTAAGTTACCAAACTCAAGTTACTGAGAACTTGAAATACAAGACCCACGTTACGCTTTTACCTTGGATATTCGTAACTACACTACCATCCCCTCTTAAGATATATGTGGGAATAGAAAAAGAAGTGAAGAGGAAAGAGGAATAAGAGGCATTCCCATCTCAGAGAAAACTTCCTTCACCCCTAGAAAATCTTGGAGAGTATCATACTTGAATATTTCTAGTGATTTAACGAACATCTCTACAACCTAACCATCAAAGTGCTAACACTCAGTTGACAACCTAGTCTAGAATGGGTTATCGAATATAGTGCATATGAAGCTTAATTTCTTTGGTGTGTCCATCCAATCTTCATCTAATGTAGAGGATATAGGCCAGGCAAATCATCGAATTCGCCCAGCTAGAGATGTCAGCAAGGTCCCCTTCTATAGATAGAGATTGGAGAATGGACCTCGCCTCCCATGTCCGGTCCCCAGGCCTAGCTAAGGTTGTTTGGTCCATCTGGTCCAATTAGAATATAGTAGGTGGGTGCGTCCTCCCCCACCCTACTCCAGAATCATGCAAACGTTCAAATTATCGGTAAGGAATCTATTCTCTACTAACCCCGTGTCACCAATTGTGTATATATGGGTGGGGGCCCTCTCCCCTCTCTCTATATGATATGAATGGATCATCTACTGTATTGCATTGGCCCAGCAATAGCCGAATAAAAGTAGGTAGCTCCATTCCAACCCCTTGAATTCAAGACTCGCCCCACCCCTATTGTCGATGTGTTACGCCCTATATAGATAATAATATCTAGAATTATGAACTATGAAGGGGGACATTGGTCGAGCGCTCCTCAACCCCAGGAGCTCTATTGAGTTGTAAGGTGGATAGCACTCTGGTTGTCACAGCATAGAGTAGTGGGTTCATCCAGTGGAAAGCTGAAATCGGTCAAAAATTTGACAAATCCAAGGAGCCTCCTAACCTACATTGACTGCTCCGTGATACTCCTCAATGAAAGATAAGAAAATAGCATGCAACTTCTTGCTGGACCAAGTGACAAGACAAGAATCAAGATGATATACGTGGCTAGAAGGGGACTTGTAATCAACATCACCTTCTCACTCAGAATCCATACTTCCCAAAAATTGAGTCAAGTCCCCCTTATGTATACTCAACTTGGTACTATATATACCTGGATATCTCAAAGTATGTAATTTTTGTTTTACAAATACTCGAGTGGATCCTACATGAAGCAAGAGACAAGTCCAACAGCAAAGGACAGGTCAGATCAGTTGTGAATAAAATAATGAAGGCTGCCTACTAACTGCTTGTACAATGTAATATCAACTGATGGTGTAGAACAAGTGGTAAACAATGTGATTCCAGACTCAGAGGGAGTCGAGGCCAGCTTGTAGTCAAGCATCATAAAGAATCAAAGCATTTCCAACACATAATTAGGATAATAAATACGTGTCCTAGTCTTAGATTGTGAGACCTAAGAACAAATGACAAGCACAGCATATCAAACTGCTCCATGAGGCTCGACTTCACATCCTAAACCAAAGAGGAAGAACTTCTAGTGATGCAAGTATCATCAATATTTCACCATCAAACTTCTTTGTGTACATGGTGTGGTTTGAATAACATTAGGAGAAGCTAGTTGCAAGCACATAAGTGTCCTCATACCAAGCCCAAGGGCCTTGTTTGAGATCATAGAGATCTCCAAATCCTGCATACATGTGAAGAGTCATGAACATACCTTGGCAGATGCTCCATGTAGATTTCATCATGCAGATCTCCATGCAAGAAGGTACTATTCACATCCATTTGGTGCACTTTCTGACCATGTAATGCAGCAAGAGAAAGGACAAGGTGTATGAAATTTCTCTTTGCAACTAGTGCAAAGGTATTTAGATAATCACCCCGTCAACTTGGGAGAATCCTTTCACCACAAATTGAATCTTGTACTTTTCAACTAAATAATCTGCCGTATAATTAGTCTGGTATACCCACTTGTATGGAGCGAGTTTTCTTCCTTTTAAGAGGACTAAGTCCCAAGTATCATTCTTAATTGCAGGATAATATTCAGTTGCCGTAACTTCGTTCCATTCATGTTTTCCAACTTCACCTTTGAAGGTTTAAGGGTCTTTGTATTCTAGATAATGAGCAACATGACCCAGAATGGCCTTCTCAGATCTAGCTCGATAAGTCTCACAAGGATCGGCTGCCGGAGTACATTTCACTTCTCTAGTCTTTTAGATCCACTTTAGAATTGATTGTACCACTTGAGGTGGAGGAGCTTGAGCAAGGTTTAAGAAGGTGCAATGGGAGAAGGATATGGAGAAGATTCCGGCTCCTCAACTGAAAAAGCATTCCTCAACTTGCACATCTCGACTATAAAGTACTTCACGAGTACTTGGTCAAACAAACAATAGAATATTACATCCTAACAAAGGCCAACAAAGATGCGCACTTTTCTTTTCTTTTCCATGGCCTTGCATTTTTCATCAAGAATAAACTCTCTGGCTTCTTTGCCAAACAAGCAGAAGTTGAAAACATGTGTCTTTTTTTTGTACAAGCCTCTTCTAGAGTTATGGTTTTGGCTTGAATAGTGCAATTGACCTTCTCTTCAATGTGTTATTAATCCATTCAGCAACACTATTTTGCTAAGGTGTGTATGAGACTATATGTTGCAACCATACCCCACAAGTAGCAAAAAAGTTATACAATATGGTTCACATATTCACCCCCATTATCTGTCGTTAGCCACTGAATCAAAAGAGCTGTTTACAAAGTGATCAAAAACATCGCTTTTGTACTTCAAGAAGTACACCTAATTCTGCCTCGAGAAGCCATCAATAAAATTGAACACATACTTTGCTCCCTAAAATGGTATCTTAGGGGAAAACATCAAGCCACCAGCTAACTAAAATGGGGCCTTGGCTCTCCAAGCCTTGCCCATCTCAAGCTTGTCTCTGAAATGTTTTCCAAGCACACAACCTCCATAAACTCCATCTCTACAAGGCTTTAAAAGGCCCATAACCATATTTTGAGTGTTGAATTGTTGCAAGTACCTAAAGTTGAGATGGCCAAATTGCTCTTGTGACTAAAACTTTATGTGGAGAAAAGTCCAGTGTTCAGCATCCTCTGGAATGACATATTTGGTAGATGGAGAGAAGATTGGCTGATGGATTAGGTAATTATAAAACATCATTTACTTCTCCTTCTTTTGGGTCAACAGTGTCGGATCCCGGCAAAGATAAAGGAGAAGATTTCCCCACAAAAATTGTGAAGTTTCACATTCAACAATAGGGGTGAATGCATTTTTATTTCTTCGTAGGATGGGAAACTCCAAAGTTGCAATCAAGGCATAAGAAGTACCAAATAGAGATTTTCCTTTGCCCTTTAAAGAAGACAAGTAAAAGTGGAAGAGTTAAGGATTTGAATTTTATTCTTCATCATTGCTTCCTCCAAAAGTGTCATCTTTATTAGAAATTACATTAAATCATTGCTAGGTTAAATATGGTGAATAGGTTGAATTTATTAAACCTACTATAGTAAACTTGGTTGGTCGAGTTGCTAGGCTTGTTAGAAGGCTCACATAAAATAGAATGTGGTTGAGGAATAATCGGTAGGTGATAAGTTTGTGTATCCTAAAAATAAGGATTACAATGAACATTATATTGTATATATTAAGGGAAACTCCATGAGTACTTGCCAAAATTTTGAAAAACCAAATACTCGCAAGGAAAACTCGCCAACTCAAACTCACCAAGTATTGGCGAATATTCAACGAATATTCTCCAATACTCAGCGAATCTGAGCCTTAAACTTGTCTGACACAGAAAACGCAGAAAAAAACACAGAAAAATGCAGAATATACGGGAGAAACACTGAAATTTGTCCTTTTAAGGAAAATGGAATAAAAGTCTCTAGATCCATTGTGGAAATACTGAGTCTGAGTGCAATAGAGAGCTTGAGCAATGTAAATACAAGTATCACTGGATGGTTGGCATTATAAGTGCTGAGAGAATGACGACAATAAAAAAGAGACGACACAGGACAAGAAATATCTTAATACAGAATGCTTATTTACTTTGATCTGATGTACATGGTGATACCAAACTTTACGATGTAATGAAATGATATAAAACTATCAAACTAATGAACAGATATCTAATTTCAAATCACACGGGTATGAATAATCAATTGTTTGAAAAATATGCTGGCCTTTACGATTGACGTGACAAGTTAAATTATACTTTAATGGCTCATTACAGAGGAGTGATATCTGATCCATATAACACCAACAATACCTTAACCACAAAAAAACTTAACCTTGCTAGTACTATATTGTAGTCGATGGAAAAGTATTTACAAATATATGTTAAATGATCAAAGTCTAATCCATTGGGGAAATGAAAACTGATTTCCGTTGTAACAATTAACAACCCACTTTTCCATTTTATATTTTTAACCTTAATACCAAATGTGAAATTTGGTCAGAGCTTCGAGAAAAAACTATGATAACAAAAAGATAAACAGCTAGCACTTATCAACCGGCTGTTGTATTCGCATGATGATGCGATCTTGTATTGTATTTGTATGTAAATCTAATAGAAAACACTTCTCCAACATTTTATAGACTCATTTGTTACATTTTATAGCTATATTTTGCATAAAATTTATGTTTTTTAAAGAAATTTATCTTTTTTTTTAAGTTGCCGAATATTCCCAAATATTCGCCGAGTCTTGCCGAGTAATTGTCGAGTCAAAATAATTTTGGTTTGCCGAATACGAGTATGCAAACTATGGTATATATATCCTTTGAAGCTTTTCAATAAACTATCCTAATACAAAGCAAATTTTGCCCGCATTTCATATCAGAGCAGGTTGGTCTGCAATAGCAAGGTAAGGAGAAGAAGAGGTCCACAACATTCTTCTCGACAGACAGAGGAGCTCCATAACACTCCAAATATATATGTATGTATACATAGGTGTCATTCCTTGGTTATGATTAAACGCACCCTCAAAGTCAAAGCTTGTGCATGCCATGGGGAATTACTGCTTCATTTGACCTGTTTACCCTGGGACATGTTGTCCAAAATAGCACCCATGCTATTTTGACAACTTCATTTAAGTCAAGCACTTACACACTTTTTGTTTAAAAAGCCACAGAGGTGAAAAAATCGGTGTTCGCATAAATCCGGGCGTAGTGTTCCACGGGTTTCAAAAGCCGTAGAACAAAGGCTAAGTACTTGGCGGCATTGCATAGAAAATCCAATCTTCCACGGAAATGAAGAAGTGTTCCAGCGGGTTCGCGAAGATAGTTTCCGCAGAACAAAGAAAGTGTAGAGTTCCGCAGGTTTTCAAGTCCATGTAACAAAGAAACACAAGAAAGTTGCGCAACAAAAGGAACAAAAGGCATGGGACAAGACAAAGTTGAGTGGGGAGGAAAATAAAGAAAGACCGCGAAACATACGGTCATCCGCGATCTGAGGTAAATTGAAAATCCGTAGAACGAAGAAAACAAGCGTCTGAAAGGAGGTCCGTGGTACAAAGGTTAAAGGCTATGCGGCATTATGGAACAATGCGAAGCAAAGTAGAGATAAGGCAAATACAAATCCATAGAACAAGGAATCCGCGTAATAGGAAAAATGTCGCGAAACACGAGAAGACTACGCAGAATGAAGCATAAGTTGCGGAAGACAAGAAAGAAGGTCGCGGTGGTGAAAAGAATTATGAAGTTAGTATGTTGTTCGTGGATCAAGGCTAAGGTCACAAACAAAGTCGTGGGTTGCCATGAGTTTGCCAAGAAGGATAGAAAGCCACGAAGACGGGATCGAGGTGGCGGAATAGCAAAAGTGCGTGAAGCACAACAAAACCGCGAACCAAGCGCTCAACCACTTCAACAACTAGAGTTTAATGATGAATGGCACCCATACTTGGCACTGTGAAATCAATGGCATACAACCATGGTGCCCATACACGGCCGTAAAAATCAATGGAGATCAATACTTAGTGATGGTGGAGTGGTTGAATTCGAGTGATTGGTGGATGTGATCTCCCTTCTCCTTTTCTCTACAAATTTCTATAAATGCAAGTGCAAAAGCACATGTAAAGGGTTCGCATTTCTGCAAAGTCCGAGAGCTCTGTCCTTTTGAGTGAAATATCCCTTGTGGGATATCACTTGAAATTCACAAAATATATAAAAATAACAGCGAACTGAAATTCTGATTTTTCTGATTTTTAGGACAGCAATATGCAGAAACAAAGAAAAATTGTATTTTCCAAAATAATAATTTCTAACACTACCCAGAAGCTTCAAATAACTTAGAAAAATATGTAGAACAATAAACAAGAGAGAAATAATTTTTATCTCTCAGATCTGATTTTATTTATTTATTTTAACTGCTGAAACTGCCTAAAAATTCCAAAAATTCACAAGGAGCTGAAATGATCTTTATAAATTCTGAAATTCGGACAACAATATATTTAAATTATAACGAATCAGATCAACTGGAAAACTGAAAACTCCAACCAGAAACCCTAGAAAACACTTTTTGCAAAACCCTAAGTAGATCTGAAAATAAATAAAGCCCAAACTGAATGAAACTCCTGGGAATTCGCCAAGCTTGCCTCAAACGCTGGAAATAATCTGATCTGTAGATGGCTGAAGTATGGACCAAATAATCTCTCTCCGACACTGAGCAAACCCTTGAAATTCTCTGATAACTCTGATCTGAAAAACCTGATTTGAATGAAGCTCCAAATTAGCAAACTAGGGAGGATCTCTCACCACCGAAGAGTGCTCTGCTAGCTAGGAGTGGATCTCTCACCACCGAAGCTAGGGTTCCTGTGGGATCTTACTCCACAAGCAAAAAGCATGCAACCAACAATGGTTTCAATATTAGAAAAAAATGAGTGTATGAATGAATGCCCCTTTCTCCCCAAGCGCTTCCTTTTATAACTTTTCATTGCAACAAAGGGCCCAAAAGAATCCTAATCGACCTCCTTGGGGAAAAATCCACATAATAATAAAATAACTTAAGTTACTTTATCACCACTATGCCCAAAAGTACACTTAAGTTATCCCAACACAAAATTAGAATAATAATAAAATAACTTAAGTTACTTTATCACCACTATGCCCAAAAGTACACTTAAGTTACCCCCAACAAAGAAATAGAATAATAAAGTACCATAGGGGAGCATCACACAACCTTATTTCACTTAAGTCACCTCAAAGTACGTGTCCAACATCGAAACATAACCTATAAGTGAAATGAAGGTGCAAACCATACCCAATAACCATCAACGTCACTAGCCCTTGGGCATGACCAAGGCTAAGACGGATGAAAAGCCTCCTAGGCCATCTGCTCGAAATGGGGACATTACAGTCCTCCCTTCCCGAAAAATGCTTGACCCCAAGCATTATCCTATCATGTTGCAGAAGTTGAATCCCACAAAGCAAGTTTCTCCACCTCATCCTACAATCAATCAAAATAATTGCTGCAAATTGAATACCACAAGGCAAGTCTCTCCACCTCACCCTGCAGTCACTCAATGATCGGTGGGATCCGAAGTAACCAAGACACCCTATGTAATCATCATGCTCTCCATGCCAAGTAGAGAGCAATGTTGCCCCTGAAGTAGTATGATACCCACACCAACCCTCTCTTGGTATCCACACCGAAATCTATCCAATCCACCTTGCCATGTGAAGTTGCCATCATTTGATCACTCACATCACTTTGCCTCTTTAGTCAACCCATGGGTATGAAATTCCACTTTAAACCCTATGGCATCCTCTGGATCAACTTTGTGAAATAACCCATATAAGCACAAATTGACCCACACTCATGTGAGAGGAAGGCTCCTCATAATGTGTCTCGATGTGTCCGTGGGGAAAATCCCAAGACTCCAGTAAACGGTCAACCGGCAATATCAACTCTACATAGTCCACCTCCTGTGATGAATGTGAACCTCTTTGAATAACCAGTGTAATCGAGTCAACTCCATCCTTCCATTGGCTAGCACATGGGTGAAGTTGCTCACCGTGCATAGAACAAGTAAAATACATAGGAGTGCTATCCCATGTCGACCAGAAATGATGAACCTGTATACTCCGATTTGTCATGACGACAAACTGCACATCCCTGTATAAAGTTGAGGATATCCTCCCTCGACCCATGCCATCTAAGCCTCTCCCATATGAACTTGTAGGTCTCATCAAAGCTCAAGTGTCCGGTCATGGAAGAACAATGCACATGTCGTAGTATTTCCATCCTCGACCATAAATCGCACAAGGTACAATCTTCCCTGATAGAAGATCATCTCGTCCTCCATCTGTGCTTGTCATCCTATGTGTGACCATCCAAAATCTCATAAATGTGTCGGTTCTTGGAGTACTCAACAAGCAAATGAGATCTCCAATCTACCAAAACCTCAGATAACCAACATAATGATAAACTCGGATGATCTGAACCTATAACCCCAATCTCTGTAACTGTCTCATGTGCAACACTACTGGTCACACCCATATCCATTGAACTCCACATCGGCCCACAATAGTAAAACACCTCATCGTGCCGGAAAGTCCTCTTCATCCCCTTGGCTATAACCACTCTAGGTGCTCCTGTAGATAAGCCTCTCAAGATTACATTCTTCCCCTGGACTTAAACTTCAATTCCATCGTCTAAAAGTTAGTCCGAAACTCACCAAGAGAGTGAAGCCATTGCACTCCCAACACTATGTTGGTCACTCCCATACCAACATGTGGAAATCATCGATAACTGTGTAGTTACCCATAGTGATGCTCAACTATGGAACTCTTCATGTGCATCTCATTTACTCTCCATTGGCTGAACAATGGTGTAGCCCTCAAATTCCTCTCAATCGAGACCTTGCCTCTCAACCAAGATGCATCAATGAAGTTGTGGGTAGCCCCACTATCAATGAGTACCACAACACGCTGACCTTGTATAACTCCTCTAACCTTGAATGCCTTGTACATCGGAGTACTAGACAATGTAGCTATAATCTCCCGAGGAAAAGTCTCATCCTCCTGCTCCACATCAACATCTGTCCAATTCACTCCATCTCCAGCATCCATCTCGTGGGTCTCTAACTCCTCATCTTTGTCACCCTCACTCTCTTCAAAGACCTCAATGAATTGGGCCTTTCCTTTCCCTATGCAATCATGCCCTGGAGCCCAAGGTGTACGACAATCGAAACATAGTTTCTTTCGCCTCAACTCATCTCTAAGCTCTCGGGAAGTGAATGGCTTCTTAGCCACATCCTGCCTAGGTGTAGGCTCCTTCTGTTGAAGCTCATCCGGTCTAGATGGAGGTTCCTTTTGTTGAACTCAAGGTGGAAACCTCGACTTTGGAGTGGCTAACTCCAAATCTCGGGCTCTCCTAATAGCATCATGCAATGAAGAAGGCTCAAATGCCTTCACAAACCCTGCTAGTGCATTTAGTAAAACTGCTATGAAGAGAGAAGTCAATCTCATCTCTGAAAGATCAAGAACCATAACCGAAAGCCTCTGCAATGTAACCGTCCAAAGAACCTATCTGCCTCGAGTGAGTCAACTCTCTGAAGAACTTGTCAAGATCCCTCCTGTTAAACCTACTCATCAATCTCTGTGTAAACTCTACATATGTATCAATATGCATGTGCCCCTGTGTAATAAAACCATGATGCCACCAGTCATGTGCATCTCCCTCAAGATGTAGGATTGCAAATTTAATTGCATCCTTATCGCATATGGGATTCAAGTCAAAGTATGTCTTGACTTCGATTCCATGATTGCACGTACACACTTCTTAGAACCATCAAAGTGTGGAATGGAAATTTGTCCCAATCTCCTCTGTAACTCAAGCACCTGCGTTTGATGGTCTCTCTTGGGCTCTTACCAATCTTCATCCTGCAATACTCTAGGAATGGAATGTTCTCCCAGAAACTCTCACTCAAGGACTGGTACTTATCCCAACAAGATTCCTCATCAAATACTTCTGTTGGCTTCCCCACCTGTGAAGCTTCCGGATCCTTTAAGAAAGAGGGCTCTTAAAGTCCCAAAGGATCGGTAAAAGAGCGGGAGGTTGCTGCCTTGAATTTCCAGTTTCACCTCTTTGAGTGTGCTGCCCCATATTACTATTTTCCCCTCTATCCGCCTTGAGTCTCAAATATGCCTGCGATAATTTTTCTATGAGTTGGCTCAAATAGAGGTTTGTGGTCTCCTGTTGCTTAACCATATTGGTGAATAATTTCTTCATTAAATCCACATTGAGATCTTCACTGTCACTCATTTTTAACCCAAATAGGCTGGAGGAACAACTTTGATACCACTGAAATATCCCTTGTGGGATATCACTTGAAATTCACAAAATATATAAAAATAACAACAAACTGAAATTCTGATTTTAGGACAGCAATATGCCAGGCCGAAACAAAAAAAAATTGTATTTTCCAAAATAATAATTTCTAACACTACCCAGAAGCTTCAAATAACTTCGAAAAATATGTAGAACAAGTAAAGAGAAATAATTTTTATCTCTCGGATCTTATTTTATTTATTGATTTTAAGCTGCGAAACTGCCTAAAAATTCCAAAAATTCACAAGGAGCTGAAATGATCTTTATAAATTATGAAATTCGAACGGCAATATATTTAAATTATAACGAATCAGATCCAACCTGGAAAACTGAAAAACTCCATCTATAAATCCTAGAAAACACTGCTGTAAAATCCTAAGTAGATCTCAAAATAAATAAAGCCTAAATGAATGAAACTTCTCCTAGGAATTCACCAAGATTGCTTCAAACGTTGGAAATAATCTAATATGTAGATGACTAAAGTATGGACCAAATAATCTCTCTCAAAGCACTCAAAAAACCCTTGAATTCTCGATAACTCTAATCTGAAAATCTGATTTGAATGAAGCTCCAAATTAGCAAACTAGGGAGGATCTCTCACCACCGAAGAGTGCTCACGCTTAGCTGGGAGTGGATCTCTCACCACCGAAGCTAGGGTTCCTGTGGGATCTTACTCCACTGAAGCAAAAAGTATGACCAATAATGGCTTGATATCATAAAAGACCGAGTGTATGAATGAATTTTCATTTCTACTCCAAGCGCTTCCTTTTATAACTTCTCATTGCAACAAAGGGCCCAAAAGAATCCTAATCGACCTCCTTGGGGAAAAATCCACATAATAATAAAATAAGTTACTTTATCACCACTATGCCCAAAAGTACACTTAAGTTACCCCCAACAAAGAAATAGAATAATAAAGTACCATAAGAGAGCATCACACAACCTTATTTCACTTAAGTCACCTCAATGTATGTGTCCAACGTCAAAACATAACCTATAAGTGAAATGAATGTGCAAACCATACCCAATAACCATCAACGTCACTAGCCCCTTGGGCATGACCAAGGCTAAGACGGATGAAAATCCTCCTAGGCCATCTTCTCGGGGTGGGGACATTACATTGAGCTCAAAGCTTTTGCTCGCACCTCGTAATGCACTAGTGAATATTTTTCACGCCTCGGCTCTACTAGATGTAAACGTTCTTGATGTTGAATGTAAGTGTGATTCTTTTCTTTGAATGCTTTGGTGTTTATTTTGGATATATCTATCCTCTTGTTGGTTTCAATCATATTTTGTTTATTTCTAGAAAAATTTGTGCGCATTGTCTTGGATCTTTGCATATGTTTTCATACCTATGTCCTTGAGCCATAATCGAACCTGATTCCAACTCATTTCATCACCTCTCTTTATTTCAGCATTTCTCTCTTTTAAATTAGAAACCATGTTTGACATGATCTCTTTCCTACACCACATCGAGGTTTCGTCGACTCCGTTGAGGGGCAAACAGTACACGTACTTGACGTATTGTTCATCGAGACTATTTCTCTTCTAATTCTCCTCGCCATGGTCGCAATTGGTATCTTTGAGGTTTCCGACATCTCGGGGGCAGGTTGGTATTCAGATCGATCATCTTCCTCCTTTTCGGTATTCCTTGGACACATCGAGCCACCATCTACCTACCAAACACGTGATGAAAAGGATT
Organism: Taxus wallichiana var. yunnanensis; assembly: GCA_018340775.1. Lineage (NCBI taxonomy): Eukaryota > Viridiplantae > Streptophyta > Pinopsida > Cupressales > Taxaceae > Taxus > Taxus wallichiana. The sequence goes on along the minus strand of CM031239.1, from coordinate 573,790,250 downwards.
GTTAAAGAGGATATTTACAAGCGGGTCATCCACACCACTTGAGTGAACCCTCATGAGGGGTTACGCCCTAAAATGGCCTTTTATGTTGAGCACCTTTTGGAGTTGAGTGTGGTGTCCCCAAGATTTCACCACAAATGCAGGGACTACCCCTTTTTAAATTTTCGTTCTTTCTAAGTAACGAATCGTTTTGTGTTTTGTTTTGCCCGTGATTGCTCGCATTTCTCAAAGGTATGCCCGAGGAGTTATAAAATCCAAATTCGTCAAAAACCACACGCAAAGCTCACTCAACTCCTTTGTGAAGCTTTGTCATGAAAGCGTTTTATTTATTTTTATATTAAATAAATAAAATTCTTTTAAAATTAGATTGAGCAAAAATTGGAGGATTTTGGTTATATAAAGCACTTCATCCCCTCATTATTACCACGAGAACCTTCACCCAAGGGGAAGAATTTTTCGAACCAACTAATTGGAGAAATTTTTCAAGCAATTGCCCGCAGCTTCTTTCGGGTTTTATTTTTATTTCTTTTTGTCTGTGTTTTGGTTTTTCTCCATTTTTTCATCCAAAGATCCCGTAGCTATTCATTCTTCCTACCAAACCTTTTCCCGAGCCTAGGGTTTTGAAAATCTATCCAGTGTTTTTAATTGCTAATTAATTTGTCTAAAGGTGATCAAAGCTCAAGATTCCTCCAAGAGATCAAAGAGGTTGCTTGGTCCAAAAGGTGCATAATGGATTGTATGAAAATAAGAAAAATACTACCACCAATGCGCAGAGCTTGATAAAATATGCACTTTAAAAAAGCGGCACCTAAAACAGAGCCACGAGTGAAAGTTATGGCACTTGCAAGTTTTCTTTGCTACATCTTCCTAGACCCTTTCCAAAATGGAAAATGGAAAATTATTTTTTCACTTTGAAAATCCAAAAATAGAAAAAAATGCTTCTTTGTAATGTCCCCTCTTAGGACAATTTAGAAAAATGGAGAACTATCGGTCAAAATTAAGCAAGAATGGATAAACCCTTTTGTTTCAACCTAAAATTTCCCAATGTCAACTATTTCGAATCCAAATGGGGTTGGAACTAGCCAAGGTGGTGGAATAGATTGGAAGCAAACAATTGGAATTTAAACACATTCAAATCAGATTTTTATCAGCTGAAAAATAATTAATAATTACACCCCAACTACTGTAATATTCTAAAATTATTTCCCGTTTAACCATCCAAGCAAAAATCCTCAAACTTTGGATTTTGGGCCACAAAAATATGAAGAATAATATCCCAAAACCAATTTTCGCATAGCAAACACGAAACCCTAATTTTATCCTAAAAGTAGGTCGCCCACATTTAGGGCATCAAATTCACTCCAAAAATTATGAAACCACTTCCTCTTTATTCATCCTAATTTCTCTGACCAAATCCAATAATTAAAATTGACCCCAAAACTGCAGATCTAAAATAAGTATTAATTAATAATATCCAGATCGCTTGCGACACTGAAATATTCAAAACTTCGTAACTCATCCAATACTCAATGTTTTTCCATGAAATAAAATGCAAAACAAACTAGGAGTCGAGGCTTTTCCAATGCACTATGAATCTGAATTTTCTAAGCATTAAATCCTTGCCAAAACAACCTCCGAAATCTGCTTTCAAGTCGCTAGGGTTAGAATAAATCATATAAATTAATTCCAGCTCATACAACCCTTCCAAAATATTCAAATAATCAACCCTTGCTCTGAAATAATTAATTAAACACAACAGCAAATAGATCTAGCATAAACAACCTCAAAACATGATAGATCAAACCCCAAACCAAGTTGATTTGCCTCTAATAAATTGCAGCAGTGATAATGAACACAAAAGTACCACAAACCCTTCACAAAAATGCAGATTTATCCTTCAAATAAATACGCCAATACCCAAGACCAAGTCACCAATGTTAGGATGAATATACCATGCATAAACACATTCAACTCAAGAGAACACAATGGAGAGAACAATGGAGTCTTCAATATTCTTCAATAATAGATCCAAATGAGAGAGAGCACAATGCAAAAATTAGGGCATACATTCCAATACTCCAAATATGGAGTGAAATCAAACATAAACTCTCATTAAAATATTTAATACCAAGACTATGTGCACTTTATTTATTTTTAATTAAATAAATAAAAGTAACTAACCTACGTGCACATTAAACTAACTAAAGAGACTACCACTTGTAGCGCTAGGCATGCCAAGAGGTTCTGATGTAAATGAAAAATTGATATTAATAATGTCCCGAGAAAGGGGACATTACATTCTTGGACCAAAACGTAAAAGTGCAAATCGTGGAAATAAGAGCTGCCTGTAGATCCAAATTTAACACCTTGCCAGACTTGTGATTTTTCACGCAAAAGTTTAAGTGAAAGAGCCCATGCAAGTCGCACTTTTTAAAGTTGCCTTCCAGGTTGAAATTTAACACCAAGTTTAAGTGAAAAGCGTGGAAATTAGAGCTGCCTGGCAGGTTGAATTTTAACGCTGCCCTGCCTTCATGTTTTTCACACAAATGCTAGCTAATTCACTTATGCAAGTCGCACTTTTTGGAGCTTCCTTCCATGTTGGAATTTAACGCCATAACTTAAGTGAAAAGTGTGGAAATTAGAGCTGCCCGGCAGGTTGAAATTTAATGTTGCCTTGCCTTCACGTTTTCCACACAAATATTAGCCAAAAAATGCGACCCACTTTGGCATAATTTCATGCTAAAAAAGTAATTTCTTTTTATTATTTTTAGCTAGTGTTGGTGCGAAGATAGAGAGGAATTCATTACATGCAAAATCCCTTTTAGAAGCTTGTGCATGTGCTCCCAATCTTCCAGTTGAAGCCTCATTGGATTTACTTAGTTTTGCCTTCACCCGAGTGCTTTCCAAATTCAAAATTGTTCATATGCGATTAAAAATAAAAGGGTGATGAGTTTATCTGCAAATTGTTTATGGCAAACATTTCACCGTGCATGTCTTTGGAGAAGAACTGCAAAAGCTTCAGGATAAAAGGGGAAGACAGGTCAGAGGCAACACCCCCAAGAAAAATCACGATCATTGCTTCGAGATCCAGTTTGGTGGAAATCAAAGGCGAGAGAGTCAACCGCATGTAGGAGAAAAAGCATCTCAGATTCAAGCGGAGATATCATTCAAATCATTCATGAGGCGGAAGTGCAATACGGGGTAGGATCAACATGCAGAGTATGAAAGAAGAACAAGGCTGAGAATGTTGCAACTTTCTTCAAATTTCTTCTTCTTTCTCTTATTTTCTCTAACAAAGTAATTGAGTACTCAATTGAATTGTAAAACTTAAGTGATTGGTGTAAAAGTCGTTACTTCAAGTTACTGGAAGAAATCAATTACTTGGAAATAGGTGGCAAACATGCAAAATAGAAGGTTATATTTCCGGTTGAAAATCATGCATGTCATGCGAAAGAGGGATTCTAGGAGAATGATTGTCATTGTCTCCTTTTCTATAGCTTCCGCATTGGACAATTCATTGAAATCTTCCTATTTGTAATTGCCCTCTATGCACTATAAAGAGAGGAAGAGCCTACGGGTCAAGGGATCAAAATTTGTTTTAGCGAGAACTTGTTTAGCAAAATCTTTTGTAATTTGAGCATTCTCGAGTCTTTAGACTTTGTCTTTGGAACCCTTCTTTGTGATTGTTGTAAAGGCTTGGGATTGAATAAAGGGTGGATTTTACTGGAAAACTTTGTGTCTACGGTGCTTTGTTGATCGCTTCTATTTAAGGTTTTAGATAAACTTTGTGTTATCTCGATCTAGGTTAGAAGTCATTTTTTTCCCGTTCTGCTTGAATCTTATTATTTATCTGTTTATTTAATTTGTGTGGATGAGACCAACTTTGTTAACTATTGATTGATTCAACATATCCTCTCTTCTTTCCTAAATTCTATTATTTCCCACTTCGCAAATATTCCAATCACGATTGCTTACTTGCTGCAAAATTCCCCTATTGTGGTTCACAAGTTGTGGGAATTAAAGTAAAACCCCACGAAAGTAGTTATTAGGATTCACCCTATGAAAATAAGTAAACATCTTACACGAGAGCCTCACTCAAGTTAAATAAGAGAGATTTATCTCATGACTACCTAGGTTTTACACTTGTGCATAAAATCTAGCCAACAAAATGACAGTCTAATTATCTCATCCTCAATATACTTTTCGTCACTAGACGCATGCCCTTCGCACCCCTTGATTAGCTCGAGTAGATTCTCAAAGACTCTGGTGTGAGACGGATCACCACCTTGATCGTTCGAGACAGATTTTCCAGTGCGTAGTCTCCGGAGACCGAGACGGAGACACACTTCATCTTAATGCCCCATTTACTATGAGATCAAAGGGAGGTTTTACTACCTATTTAGGAGGGCACGGGCTCTTTCTGACTTCTTCAAGTATGAGGATCAAAAGTGTCTGGCTTTATACATACAGGAGACTCTGAGGCTTCATGAGCACACTCTTCAGCCACATTCCAAACCAAATTCTACCCGGCGGATCACTTCCTTCTTCACAGTGCTATTTTGATGAAAGGCACTAGGTGCAAGTGAGGCCAACTCTGCTTCTTACTCTAGATCCATTCAGCCTAGGGAAACCATCCAGAGTTCCCCGAGCCATCTTAGATAGGCCCATACCAGATCCTGCACCAGGAGACAAACTAGATCTACCAAGCCTTTGAGAATAGTGACAATGTCTAGAACATGACATAGTAGGTGGCCTCTGCACTCTACCGCCTCTTCGTCTGGTCATCATTCCATCCAGAGTTTCTTCCATTCGGCCTCGAATGTTAAGAGAAATGGATCTACCATTCTGGACAAACTTCCCTCGTTGTTTCTCCTTAGCTGCCTTCCCTTCCTTCTCGTTTGCATTTCCACCCCTGGATTTGGGTTCGTGACATTGCTCTTTCCGGTTACCGCGAACTTCTCTATCTTTGTACTTTTCTTTCTCGAGAATCTTTTTGGTTCTCTCACTTTGTATTTGCACACGATGTTATCTGTAATCCCTTTGACCTACTTTTGCGGCCATTAGTTGAACATTAATATATTTTATCTTTATCTTTATCTAATCTTTCAACCCTAGTCCCTTAGAATTCTTAGGATAGGATTAGTTATCAGTAGTGTAGTGCTGGTTGGTTAGTTGCAATGAGCTAGGATAGAAGGAAGTCGGCCTTGTCCGGAGATTGACCTCAAAAAGCACCATTCTCCCACACTTTGGAGGTCTTTCCATGTTTCACTGAGGTGTTGGAACCTAGTTTCAACAAGGGTGTAGTTTCAAGTGACAACAGTTTTTGGCACGCCTAATGGGACCTTTTGAGTCACTTATAGCTCGCTTTTGGTTTTCTTTCCCTAAGATTGGTGTGTATCTTAGTGGATTTCTCCCTTTAGAGGCATATTTCTACACATCTGGTGACTCACAAGTTTAGATCTATTGTTTTCAATCAGTCCAATACCATGTTTCATGAGAAGGATACAAACAAGATAGAGCGTAGCAAGAGGTGAATCTTTTGAATACCTGCAGCTCTCACCCAAAAGAAGAAGAAAGATCAGTTCAAAGATCCCTTCTCCCACTAGAAGTCTTTCCACTTCCCCTCCTTGATAGACCCTTCTCTTTCTCTATCAGAAATTTAAGACCCATTCCTTTCATGGCCCATCAAAGAAATTTACCCTTTGTAACCTTTACTGGTAGCAGTCCCCTGGCTTTGAATGCCCAACATGACATACCAGTATCTTCCCTAAAGAGCATTTCATTTTTTTTCTAGTGAAAATTCAACTTACCCCTACAGAGCACACATCTTAGATGTTGTTAATGTTTGTTCAGTTCATCTTGTCACTAACGATGATGTAGCAATCAGGCTCTTAGCCTCATCTTTCAAAGGAAAAGCATTACAATGGTATAGGAATCTGCAGCTTACTTCTATTCATACATGGGATGACTTGGTGTTGGCATGTGTGTCCAACGCTCCCCGTGAGTTTCGTGACATGGACTAACCGCCTCTCGTAGATCCTAACTCTGGCGATTGTAGCGAGACTAACACCTATGGGTTTTGGTCTAACGGCAATCATGGTCCAACAAATGGTATCAGAGCAACAGAGTCCTCGGGTTCGAAACTCACTCGGGTAACGCTGAGGGGGAGATGTTGGCATGTGTGTCCAGTGTGATGTCACCTAGATTTCATCCTGAAATTTGCGACTAACCTATCCAAAAAAATTCCGTACTTTTAAAATAATGGGTCGTTTGTGTTTTTATTGCCTAAAAATTCTTGTATTGTGTCAAGATATTCCCAAAGAGCCATTTTAGCCTTTTTCGCCAAATACCCGGATGCCCAAATTTGTTATATTACGTAAGTCGTCGGGATTTATGCTGCAGGAAATTTGTATTTAATTATTTTGAGCCCGTATGAGGCTATTCGCACTCTGTATTAACTCTGTTATGATCAAATATGTCATTACTCTTATGTACAGAAGGTTTTAACTTGGAATAAGTTTTGGGCTTTATTTGTAACTTTTGGCAATTTTTCGTGTTTTTGTGTTCTCGTTTAGTTTTACGTGAAATTTCTCTAGAACAATTCCTTTGTCGGGTAAGCCCAATTTTTGGCCTGGAGCAGCTGGAAAACATATACGCACATTACGCCCAGAGGAAGTCGCCATCAGAGGTCTGGATCACTGGGAAAAAGCGAAGTCATGCGAGGAAAAGCCCCTCAGGGGATGGGCGCATTTTGGAAAACAAAGGATTTAAGGCTACGATGGGAAAAATAGAAGCCCTGAGACGGGTGGGAATTTTCTACTGCCTAAAAGGGTACCTTTTCCCGTGTTATAAAATTCACTTAAGCTGCAGTGGGAAAAATAGAGGCTGCAGGCAGGTGGGAATTTATTGCACACTTGCAGGTAAAAATTCCCATGATAAAATAAAAGGAAAGTGACTTAAGTGAAATCATGGGATTTTAGTGCTGCCTTGCGGGTAAATAATCCCATTGTCAAAGTCAAATCACTTAAGTGGATCATGGGATTTTAGTGCACATTGCAGGTAAAGAATCCCATTGTGGAAAAATTCTAAAAATAAAATTATATGTGCAAAAAAGTGTGCCCCCTTTGGTGAGATGATGGCAGCATCTTTAAGTGATTATTTTAATTAATCTATCCTTTCAAAAAGTGCGCCCAAGCTTGGAGGAAGTCAACAAGTCAAAATTGGAATAAAAGAAATGGATTAAATGCATTAAATTTAATTTATTTAGTGGCTGTCCCCTTCCTCTCAAAAAAGCGTCCCATTTTTGGGAGTTATTTAATGTTTTTAAAGGAATTAAAACATTAAATTAATTTCTATTTTCAAATATGGTCAGGCATGGTCAAGGCACACTGTGAAGCTTAAGTGAAGTGATGTGTGAAGGATTAAATTGGATTAATTTAATTTATTGGATGGCTGTCCTTAAACATGCTATTTTTAAAAGAGAAGAGCATGATTTTTAATTAATTAATTGCCTTTAATTGTTAGAGCAATTATTAATTATAGAATTGTGAAGGTTATATAAGCATGGGCAGCCATATGGGTGAATTATTTGATTCACAGGTAAAGAATTGCAGCCAAGAGGAAAAGTGTGCCCCCATTTGAAGAAGGATTTTGCTCAGGCAAGGTGGCAACAAGGCTAAAAGCTTCCAGATTTGGCGCATGCTTTGAAGGAGGTTGATCTTTGTCTGCATAATTGTTTGCACAGGTGTTACAAGAGCTCAAGTGTTGTTGAAAGGATTCATGCTCTCTTTATGTGCAAATTAAACACCATTTTTTGGGGCAGCGGGCTTGAAAAGTGTAGATTTTTACAATTAAAATTCACTATTCATGCTCCGGTGGCCATTTTTGTCTGAATAAATTGCAAGAATTCATTACAGGTGCTTTCAAAGGAAAATGAGCTTTTATCGATGTCGATACATTGCATATATCCTCGAATCGAAGAATTGTCCAGATCTGCACGGTATTGAAAAATCCGGCCAAGTAAGAAGAAAAAGAATTATTGAGACGAAGATGGACAAAGCTATGGCGAAGAGAGATGAAAAGAAAGCACGATGGAGTCATGCATTACTTCCAAACTTGCAGACATAGGAGACACAGATCTAGGCCCGGAACCTCTTTCCGATTTGATTGATAGATCCAGAGCGGGAAAGACTTCACTCATGCATGCGGTTAAAAGCGTGGAAATTATCCGAGCTGCACTTTTCCATGTACTGACCCGATTGCGAGAATTTGTTATGGAGTGCGCTAAATCTTACCATCCTTAATCCAGATCAGTGCGTGATGCTTCGGGAAAGACAATAATTCGTTTGGACACAGAGTTCATCAATTATTGTTTGAAGAGTCCAATGCGAAAGGTGGTGACTTCCATTAATCTTCAGGATGCCGACAGCAGGTGGGAGAAGCATAGAGCTGATTGCGTGAGCATAATGAATAGCCGATACATGAAGAAGCCTAGATCTCCTTCAAAGTTCCCGAGAACTCTTCCACGGTCCAATTTGGTGCAGGAGGTAGATGATGTCGTCAAATTGCTATGCAGGATGAATGGCGAGGCGAATGCTTACACTTTCCGTACATGGATGTATGCTTTCATCAGGACCATTGAAATCAACAAGGTTGATTCTATAATCAATTGGTCGAAATTATTAGCAACAACATTGGTGAGCAACTCCGGAACGTGAAGCGTACTTTCAGCTTCAAAATGACTTCCTACTTGGTGTATGTTGCAGCTTCACAAGGCGTCTTTTCCAAGCTGGATAGATGTGGTGTTCTTTCTAAGGACCCCATTTTCGAGTGCTACCCACAGCTTACTGTACCTGTGAGAAAGATTTCAAAGTGGTCAACGATGAATTCTTCTATGATTTCATCTGCAAGCTAGACAAAGACTTGAAGGCCAACAGGGTAAGCAAGGAAGCGTGGGAAGCTGTGTCCAAGATTGGTAGTCTATTCATTCAATTTGCAGATTTCACATACCTCAGGGTTACGGGCTTTTCTAGAGAACCAATAAAGATGCCCAGGTATCCGAATGATAGATTGATCGCCATGGAGCTAAGCAAGCAACTTGTGGAGTTACACGACCTTCAGTCAAAGCGGCACAAGTCTACGGGCTTCTTCCCAATCACTGTGGGATATTACAGCTGCATTAGCATTCATAGAGCTCGGGAATGGAGGCGCAAATGTTATCCGAGTATGAGCAAGAGTTCTTCCCTGCACGGCGAACTTCGATCCATTTAATGTAGCCAGGGAAGACAATCTCGGGAGTACGCACATGTGCTTTCATTAGAAGATTTCTGGATGAAGTGCAAAAGTGGGTACGAGGTTAGAAAAAGAGATTTCAGCGAGGCTATCAATGCAAAGCAAGTGTTCGACTTTGGACTAACGCGGATACATGCGGATCTTAAAGATGATGAGAATGTGGTACTTGACACTTACCATCAAATGGGAGGAGATAAAGCCATCTTTGAGAATAACATAGGAGAAATTTGTCACACACGATTGAAGAAAGATCGGGAGAGTGTGTTGGTGAATACTTCAAACTGGTTGCTGACGAAGGGATATTGCCTTGATGAAGCATTGATGAATCAAGTCACGGGCAACTTCGGTGCAGGAGATTCCCTCAAGCGAAAGCACGGAGGAGAAAGCAGCAGGAAAGTCGAGAAGTTGAAAGTGCATAGAAGATCTCAATCTAAGGAGAGGATCACTTCTACGACCATGACTTTAACTCCGGTTTCTCTAGTACTCAATACTTCACCAACTATTGCACCGCAGCAGTAGGACGCTTCCATGCCTCCACTGAATCCAGCGACATTCATCTTCTCCCCTCAGCCACTTCATTCAGCGCCTGTTCCAGAGGATACATTGAAGCTGCAGATGGCGGAATTCGAAAGGGCTTTGTCCTTGGATGATTCAGAAGATGGCAGCCATAACACTGTGGCACTTTCTGACGGAGAGGATGCTGAGTGGAAGATGGTAGTACACTCAGCGACTTCATGACTTCTCATTCTCCGAGAAGTAACTTCTCGGAATGGTTGGCTTTGCAGTTGGTTCCAGAAGCGAGAATGGAGATGAACTTAGAGGAGCATGACTTGCAGCTACTCCAAAATCTAGGCGGAAGAGACAGAAGGCCTAAATTTGCCAAAGCGACTTCTAGGTTGATCATCGAGGATTCGGGAGAGAAGTTTGCTGAGATATCAATTCCAGCATAAGGAAAGATAGAGGAGGAGCTCACGGAAGAGGATGTGACAATAACCAAAGTACCCCTCGGTCAAGCCACCACTGAAAGATTGAAGCAGGACACGCAGACATTGATGGATGCTTTATTCCTTAGGCTTGACAGAGAAAAGGCGGAGAAAGAAAAGGCTGCGAAGCATGTATCTCAATTATGTGAGATCATAGCCAAGGTTGCTAAACCTTCCATTCAGCCCATTTTAGAGCGGTGAGTGATCATTTTATGCGAAATGGAGGACCAAGGCAATCAGTAAAGGCTATTGAATGGAAGGATTTGATTATTCGTCAAGCTTCTCTACAACTTGGAGAAGTGCCAGCCCGCCCAAAGGTTATGGATGATGCAGCAAATCAAGCTGAAGCAACTAATGGCAAACATAGAAGGCATGAATACAGTTCTGCAGAGAGTAACCTAAGTATTTTGGCCGAGATCAACAAGTTGCCGGGAGATGTATTGATTGCGGAGCAGTTGTATGCAGACGGATCGGTCGAGAAGGGGAAGCAGCTAGAGTTTGCAGTATCTTTCCGTTTGGAAATCTGCAGAGTTTTGTTGAAGAGGATGCAGGCACTTGAGAGTAGGACATCGACTTACGAGCATAATGTCATTTCTTTCACTGAGGAGAGAGTGGATGGGAATGTCACTTCATACGTGCGGATCGTCTCAACTAAGGTGCCTAATTCCCTGGAAGGATCTCTTCTGATGATACAAAAGAGAATTGATAAAGCTACCAAGCCTTTCATGATGAATTCTATCAGTAGACTGGTGGCACTGCGTGGACATTGCGAGGTTTGGGCCGAGTTTGGAAGATGTGGAAGCGTGCATCAAAGTGTTGAATGGAGGGTTGTTGCAGTTCAAGACAGAAAAAGAAGCAGTGGCTAAAACAGATGGAAGGATGCTAAATTACATGTTCGACAAGTATATCCGATATCAGAACAAGAAAAAGACAAACATTACAGCTGGCATGACTTCTTCTATTCTTTCTTCTTCTATTTTCTATGTTCTCGGATGAAATTGTAAAACTTCTAAGTTATTGGTTTTGCAACCATTACTTAAAGTCATGTGGAACCATTCTATTAGTTAAGTGATACATGTGTTACTTAAGGAGAAGATAGTTGAGGATGATTGTCAAATGTCATCTTTACTTGTTTATGTTTGATTGAGTTTGAGTTTTCTATTTGTTCTTTCCCTCCTATATGCTATAAGTAAGAGAAGAACCTCCGAGTTAAGCATCAATCGAAATTTGTAAGCAGCAATCTTGTGTTCTAGACTTTGTCTTTGAACCCCGAGGCAACTTCGGAGCAAAGGAATACAAAGGAGCAGGTTTCCGGAGAACTTTGTGTCACGGTGTCTTGTGTTTCTTGCTTTTAATCTTAGATCTCTTAATAGACTTTGTGTTATTTTAGATCTGGATCTAGAGCTGCCCTTTGTTTTATAATTACGTGTGTTCATATCTATTAAGTTTCTTACTATGTGCATGCAATTAGCTCTGCCATCTACTAATTGGGATGCACATCTTCCCCATTTCTTCTCTGCATTTCCTTTACTTCCTTCTTATAAAACACTTCCTTTCTTGAACATTTGCTTACTTGCTTTGCCGAGAACTTCTTAGTTATGGTTCATGAACTAAGTTGTTAAAGTATAACCCCGATAGATAATAACACATTTTTATTGACAAATCGACACGGGAGCCTCATCGGTTAAATGAGGGAGATTTATCTCATGACTTGCCTAGGTTTTGTCTTATCTGAGAAAATCTAGCCAACGATTTTGCGACTCACTTGGGAACAACTATCTTTGCGGATCAAAGTTTATCTATTGAAGATCGAGTGTTCCATACAAATCTCAACCTGGCTGACGTCCATTCACCCGATCCGTGAAGGCGGAAGGACTGATCATTTCTTCCGACTGCAGGAGCAATTCAATTTCAATCATCCTCCTCAAGTTAGAAGCCGCAGATCTAGTCTCTCACTAGGAAGGAGAGTGCACATCCATCCAGATCCGGATCGTATTTAGCATAATCCGGCGGCTGGAATTATCCATCAAGTCTACACAAGGAGGAGACGTGCTCAAGTCAACATGGGGCATCAGCTAGTACCTGTTCCATGGGGAGCAGCTTTTGGACCTCTGAACTTGGCTCCACCTATGCACGAGCTGCCAAAGGGATCCAGAAAGAATTTTCCAAAATTCTTTGGAGATGGAAAGCAAAACCCGGATGATCATTTGGCGGCCTTCTTCATATCTTGTGGTGTGCTTGCAGTAGAGCATGAAGATGTCTCAATCAGACTCTTCATTGAGACTCTACACGACTTGGCTGGAGAATGGTTCTATCGACTAGCTCCTGGCACCATAACCAACTGGGCGACTATGCATGATCAATTTTTGAAAAGATTGAAGCCCGCGAGAGGATGCTTGCACGTTGATCACCCAACCGACGATTGAAGAAAGAGCCAAGCGAGAACATGCGGGACTTTATTGCGAGGTTCCAAAGGATTTTGTATAAAATCCCCTTCGCCGCATTGAGCGATGAAAATCAAAAGACATTTTTATAAACGCTCTATTGCCCGATGTTGAATATCAGGTGAGAAGGGCAAGACACAGTAAATCTACTTGAAGCACAAAATGCTTTGCCGTGGAAGTCGAGGACGACTTGATCATGGTGGAAAACTCAAGTAAACATCTCACAAAGGTGATGGTGCTTCTTCTCGTACTTGAGATCCTTTGTTGCAGAGATTGGCTAATGACATGCATGCTGCAGATCAAGCGAAGCTCTCTCAAGCAGAAATGCAACCCCTCAAGAATAGCTCCTACCCGGACTGTAATGGTCAAAATCAAAATCAAAATCGAAATGCAGACTTGTCTTTGCTTGCACCACAAAATGTTGCATGATAGAAGCTACTCCAAGGAATAACTTGGAAACTAATGAAGAGGATCTCGGCATTGATGAATCATTCGATGATGAAGACTTTATAGATCCCGCTGGCGACTCCAATATTGGTTACCTGGACTACGAATCTGACGATGGCTATTATGAATCTTTTGAAGATTCTGATGGTCACACTTTTGCGGTGTTTACAAGGTCTCAGACACGCCAAAATGCCGAAGCATCCACAAGCGGCCGAAGAGAAAGAGAAGATCCTAGCCCGGATGTTACTATCTTGAAAAGAGGTAGCACTCTTCCTTCTTCATTAGCGCCTAAGGATAAATATTCAAATTCTTTCAATTCGCAGCAAAGAGCCAACGCACATCCTGCTGAAGCAAGTCAAGCTTTTGACATAATTGATCACATCAAGAGGAACAAGGTCCAAATGTCAGAAGCTGAATATTTAAGAGCATTTCCTGATCAGCTGAATAGATTGGTCAAATATGTGCAAAGTAATTGATGTTCGAAAATACTAACAATACAACTGAGTATGAAGCGTTGTTGTTAGGCATGGAGCAGGCAAGAACAATGGGAATCAAATTATTACATGCAAAGGGAGATGTTGAGCTGATCGTTAAGCAGATAAGAGGTCTCTACCAAGTCAAAAAAGACAAACTACGGCACTATAGAGATCGGGTCTACTCTGCTATCCTGGATTTTTCAGCTTTCTCGGTATCTTACATTCCGAGAGAACAAAATTCAAGAGCTGATTCGCTTGCAGTGATTGCAGCCTTGTTGAATCCGGATCAGCCTCCTGCATTCTTTAGACAGGGAGACTACAAGGTGGAGATGGTCTTTCGCCCAAAGGTTCCTGACAACGTCCAGCAATGGCAGGTTTTCAATGATGACACGTAGATTGTTGCGTTCCTCCAACAGAAGGACAACTTTGAAGAAATTTACTATGAGGGAAGCAATTCACCTCCTAGCAGACTACTGTCGGAGAAATAGATGCGGACATCTCAGGAAGTCAGGAGATTATCCAGCTAAAGGGAAATAAAATTCCCAAAGGCTTGGTATCTCTTGAGGAAATGTTTGATAAGCATGATCAGATGCTTAAGAAAAATGAAGAAAGTGGGGAAGGTTCTTCCTCCAACACACAATTATTAAATTTGGGAGTGGGCAATGATCCCAAATTAGTAAATCTGGGTAAGTGTTGCTCAGAGGCCGAAAGAGAAGCTTTCACTAAGCTTCTTAAGAAATACATGGATGTTTTTGCTGGTCTTACCAGGATCTAAAAACATATCAGCCTGCGGAAGTTCAACACTACATCCCACTTAACCCGAAGCAAAAGAAGAGCGGCGAAATTAGGTCTGTGCGTGGATTTCCGCATCATACATCATTCGAAATGGTTGGCCAACATAGTCCCTGTAAGAAAGAAGAGCGGCGAAATTAGGTTGTGCGTGGATTTCTGCAACCTTAATCAAGCTTCATTAAAAGATAACTACCCCATCCCCATCATGGATCACACTCTGCAGTGGTCACTGGATCTGAGATGCTCTCCATGCTTGATGGCTTTTCAGGCTATAATCAAGTCAAGGTGGCCGAGGAAGATCAATACAAAACGGCGTTCATCACACCTTGGGGAACCTTCGCGTACCAGAAAATGCCGTTCGGCCTGATTAATGTTGGTGCTACATTTCAAAGAGCTATGGATTTAGCTTTTGCTCATCTCAAGGATATAAGCATAGTTGTGTACCTGGATGATCTGACAGTCTTTTCCAAAGATAGAAGTGCACACATTTCAAACTTGGAAGAGGTTTTCATACAGTGCCGCAAGCATGGTATTTCTTTGAATCCTAAGAAATCCATCTTTCTTTATGTGAAGGGAAACTACTTGGGACACATTATTTCTAAAGAAGGAACAAAGATCCGGAACGCGTCGATCCATTCGGACATTGCCTTTACCTACATCCAAAAAAAGGAGTTCACTTTCTTTGGAAAAATTAATTTTCTCGGAGATTCATTCTGACTTTCTTGAAAGCTAACACGTCATATTTCGAATATGATGAAGAAGACACAAGATTTTAAATGGAGCAGCGAAGGGAAGGAAGCTTTTGAGAAAATTAAAGAGGCCCTGTCGAGAGCTCCGGTCTTGATTTCCCAACTTGAGTAAAGAATTTATTCTTTATTGTTATTCCTCCGAACACACCATGTCAGCAATACTGATGCAGAAAAATCAAGAGGACGCAGAAGCTCCTATTGCTTTCATGAGTACGCCTCTTAAAGCCTATGAGTTGAAATACACTCCCATGGAAAAGCACGCATATGCAGTGGTGAAGGCGTGCAAAGCATTCAGGTATTATATTCTTTCCTCGCACACTGTGGTTTTGGTTCCAGATACTGCAGTTAAATCTATCCTTACTCAACAAGAGTTAGGATTGTTGAGAGGCACATGGGTGACAAAGGTTCAAGAATATGACCTGGATATTAAACCAACAAAGCTGGTTCGAGGAAGAGGTCTGTGTGAACTAATGACGGAGATGAAAACATCAGTGCCAGAAGCGGATCAAGATGAGATAGATGGAGATTTGCCTGCAGTACTTTTTATAGATCTAGTAGAGGAGTGGTACAGTAACATTGCTTACTTTCTGACGTATGGAGAATGCCCAGATCAACTTTCCAGAAAAGAGAAACGAACCATCAAACTGAAATCCAAAGATTTTGTTCTTTGGGATAATGGTTTGTACAAGAGGGGAATTGATGGCGTATTTCTCAGATGCGTTGATAAAGCTCAACAAGATCAGCTACTACAACAATTTCATGACATGGCTTGCGGTGGTCATTTCTCAGCCCGAGTCACTGCACACAAGATCCTCAGAGCAAGGTATTACTGGCCCACCCTTTTTCAAGATACTGCAGATTGGGTAGCTAAGTGCCAAGCATGCCAACATTTTGTTGGGCGTGTGAAATTACCTGCATTACCTCTAAAACCCATTGTGATTGAAGAACCTTTTTAACAATGGGGAATGGATTTTATTGGTATGATTAACCCGACTTCTAGTGCCGGTCACCATTACATTCTAACAGCTACTGATTATTTCAGTAAGTGGGTAGAAGTTATTCCTGTGAAGAATGCCACTTCCACCGAGGTGTGCAATTTTATAAAAGAAAATATTATTGTCAGGTTTGGCGTGCCCAACAAAATTGTAGCAGACAACGCTCTAAATCTTTCTTCTGAGGAACTGGTGGGATTTTGCTACACTTATGGGATCCAACTGGTTCATTCCTCAAACTACTATCCACAAGGGAATGGTCAAGCTGAATCTAGTAATAAAAACTTGGTAACTATCGTGCATGCAAGCTAGTAACGGAAAATCAAAGGACTTGGCATAAAAAGTTGTTTGATGCATTATGGGCCGATAGAATCACACCAAAGAGGGCGATAGGCATGTCCCCATTTCAGTTGTTATATGGTAGAGACACGGAGCTGCCTCTTACCTTGAATCTGCACCGCCTGCTGACTTTAAGGCCACCGGAGGATTCCACATTCACGGATGCTATTGATAAGAGAATTATGTACCTGACTGAATTGAGGGAAGTACAAACTCAAGTTGCAGATAGGTTGACAGAGCATCAAAGGAAGGTGAAAGTCATCTTCGACAAAAAAGCCAGGGAAAGAAAGTTTGAAGTCAATGACTGGGTCCTTTTATGGGACAAAAGAAGAGAAACAAAAGGCATGCATGGAAAGTTCGATTCACTATGGAAAGGGCCTTTTGTGATCAAGAGGATCGCCGGAGCAGATAGCTTCATTCTTGCTCATCAGGATGGAGTTGAATTGTTGTTGCTTTGATGGGCAACACTTGAAGCTGTTCCAGGACATGAGAAGCAGGGTAAAACCTGTATGTACATAAATAAATCTTTGTTTGTTTTTCCTTGTTTTGTTTTGTTTTTGTGTTGTGTTGTGTTTGTTTGCTTTGACCCCGTGCCCCGAAGGACAAGATACAAAACCGAGATCTTTGGGATCTCATCTTTTCCCTTTGTCATTCTGACAGAGAAAAAGATGTCCACAAACAGAACCGACTTGTGTCACCCAGATTTCATCCTGAAATTTGCGACTACCCTATCCGAAAAAATTTCGTACTTTTAAAATAATGGGTCGTTTTGTGTTTTTATTGCCTAAAAGTTCTTGTATTGTGTCAAGATATTCCCAAAGAGCCATATTAGCCTTTTTCGCCAAATACCCAGATGCCCAAAATTGTTATATTCTGTCGTCGGGATTTGTCTACGGGAAATTTGTATTTAATTATTTTGAGCCCCGTATGAGGCTATTTGCGCTCCGTTTTAACTTTGTTATGATCGAATATGTCATTACTCTTATGTACCAGAAGGGTTTTAACTTGGAATAAGTTTTGGGCTTTATTTGTAACTTTTGGCAATTTTTCGTGTTTTTGTGTTGTCCCGTTTCGTTTTCTGTGAAATTTCTCTAGAACAATTCCTTTGCCGGGTAAGCCCGATTTTTGACTGGGCAGCGTGGAAAACATATATGCACATTATGCCGGAGGAAGTCGCCATCGGAGTCCGGATCAAGGGAAAAAGCGAAGTCCATGCACGGAAAAGCCCTGCTGGGGATGGGCGCATTTTTGGAAAACAAAGGATTTAAGCTACTGATGGGAAAAATAGAAGCCCCAGGCAGGTGGAATTTTATACACTGCTGGCAGGTACTTTTCCCGTGTTATAAAATTCACTTAAGCTGCAATGGGAAAAATAGAGGCTGCAGGCAGGTGGGAATTTATTGCCTTCCTTGCAGGGTAAAAATTCCCATGATAAAATAAAAGGAAAGTGACTTAAGTGAAATCATGGGATTTTAGTGCCTGCCTTGCAGGTAAATAATCCCATTGTCAAAGTCAAATCACTTAAGTGGATCATGGGATTTTAGTGCCTGCCTTGCAAGGTAAAGAATCCCATTGTGGAAAAATTCTTAAAAATAGAATTATATGTGCAAAAAAATGTGCCCCCTTTGGTGAGATGATGGCAGCCTTTAAGTGATTATTTTAATTAATCTATCCTTTCAAAAAATGCGCCCAAGCTTGGAGGAAGTCAACAAGTCAAAATTGGAATAAAAGAAATAGATTAAATGCATTAAATTTAATTTATTTAAAAGTTGCCCCCTTCCTCTCAAAAAGTGCGCCCCATTTGGGAGTTATTTAATGTTTTTAAAGGCATTAAAACATTAAATTAATTTCTATTTTCAGTGGCTATGGTCAAAGCACACTGTGAAGCTTAAGTGAAGTGATGTGTGAAGGATTAAATTGGATTAATTTAATTTATTGGATGGCTGTCCTTAAACATGCTATTTTTAAAAGAGAAAAGCATGATTTTTAATTAATTAATTGCCTTTAATTGTTAGGGCAATTATTAATTATAGAATTGTGAAGGTTATATAAGCATGGGCAGCCATATGGGTGAATTATTTGATTCACAGGTAAAGAATTGCAGCCAAGAGGAAAAGTGCGCCCCCATTTGAAGAAGGATTTTGCTCAGGCAAGGTGGCAACAAGGCTAAAAGCTTCTAGATTTGGCGCATGCTTTGAAGGAGGTTGATCTTTGTCTGCATAATTGTTTGCATAGGTGTTACAAGTGCTCAAGTGTTGTTGAAAGGATTCATGCTCTCTTTATGTGCAAATTAAACACCATTTTTGGGGCAGCGAGGCTTGAAAAGTGCAGATTTTTACAATTAAAATTCACTATTCATGCTCCGGTGGCCATTTTTGTCTGAATAAATTGCAGGAATTCATTACAGGTGCTTTACAGAGGAAAAGGAGTTTTTATCGATGTCCATACATTGCATATATCCTCCGAATCGAAGAATTGTCCGGATCTGCACACAGTATTGAAAAATCCGGCCAAGTAAGAAGAAAAAGAATTATTGACGAAGATAGACAAAGCTATGGCGAAGAGAGATGAAAAAGAAAGCACGATGGAGTCATGCATTCTTCCAAACTTGCGAGACATAGGAGACACGAGATCTAGGCCCAAAACCTCTTTCCGATTTGATTGATAGATCCGAGCGGGAAAGACTTCACTCATGCGTGCGGTTAAAAGCGGTGGAATTATCCGAGCTTGACGACTTTTCCATGTCTGACCCGATTGCCAGAATTTGTTATGGAGTGCGCTAGATCTTACCATCCTTCATCCAGATCAGTGCGTGATGCTTCGGGAAAGACAATAATTCGTTTGGACGCAGAGTTCATCAATTATTGTTTGAAGATTCCAGTGCGAAAGGTGGTGACTTCCATTAGTCTTCAGGATGCCGGCAGCAGGTGGGAGAAGCATAGAGCTGATTGCGTGAGCATAATGAATAGCCGATACATGAAGAAGCCTAGATCTCCTTCAAAGTTCCCGAGAACTCTTCCACGGTCCAATTTGGTGCAGGAGGTAGATGATGTCGTCAAATTGCTATGCAGGATGAATGGCGAGGCGAATGCTTACACTTTCCGTACATGGATGTATGCTTTCATCAGGACCATTGAAATCAACAAGGTTGATTCTATAATCAATTGGTCGGAAATTATTAGCAACAACATTGGTGGTGAGCACTCCGGGCGTGAAGCGTACTTTCACTTCAAAATGACTTTCTACTTGGTGTATGTTGCGGCTTCACAAAGCGTCTTTTCCAAGCTTTGGATAGATGTGGTGTTCTTTCTAAGGACCCCATTTTCAAGTGCTACCGCGACTTCACTTTGCTACTGCGCGAGAAAGATTTCAAAGTGGTCAACGATGAATTCTTCTATGATTTCATCTGCAGGCTAGACAAAGACTTGAAGGCCAACAGGGTAAGCAAGGAAGCGTGGGAAGTTGTGTCCAAGATTGGCAGTCTATTCATTCAATTTGCAGATTTCACATACCTCAGGGTTACGGGCTTTTCTGGAGAACCAATAAAGATGCCCAGGTATCCGAATGATAGATTGATCGCCATGGAGCTAAGCAGGCAACTTGTGGAGTTACACGACCTTCAGTCAAAGCGGCACAAGTCTACGGGCTTCTTCCCAATCACTGTGGGATATTACAGCTGCATTAGCATTCATAGAGCTCGGGAATGGAGGCGCAAATGTTATCCGAGTATGAGCAAGAGTTCTTCCCTGCACGGCTGAACTTCGATCCATTTGGAGTAGCCAGGAAGACAATCTCCCAGGAGTACGCACATGTGCCTTCATTAGAAGATTTCTGGATGAAGTGCAAAAGTGAGTACGAGGTTAGAAAGAGAGATTTCAGCAGGCTATCAGCAAAGCAAGTGTTCGACTTTGGACTAGCGCGGATACCTGCGGATCTTAAAGATGATGGGAATGTGGTACTTGACACTTACCATCAAATGGGAGGAGATAAAGCCATACTACAGAATAACATAGGAGGCTATCACACAATTGAAGAAAGATGTGGAGCTGTGTTGGTGAATACTTCAAACCCAGTTTCTTGTGAAAGGGATATTGCCTTGATGAAGCATTGATGAATCAAGTCACGGCAACTTCGGCGCAGGAGATTCCCTCAAGCGAAAGCACGGAGGAGAAAGCAGCAGGAAAGTCGAGAAGTTGAAAGTGCATAGAAGATCTCAATCCAAGGAGAAGGATCACTTCTACGACCATGACTTTAACTCCGGTTTCTCCAGTACCCAGTACTTCACCAACTATTGCACCGCAGCAGCAGGATGCTTCCATGCCTCCACTGAATCCAGCGACATTCATCTTCTCCCCTCAGCCACTTCGTTCAGCGCCTGTTCCAGAGGATACGTTGAAGCTGCAGATGGCGGAATTCGAAAGGGCTTTGTCCTTGGATGATTCAGAAGATGGCAGCCATAACACTGTGGCACTTTCTAACGGAGAGGATGCAGAGCGGAAGATGGTAGTACACTCAGCGACTTCAAGCGACTTCTCATTCTCAGAAGTAACTTCTCGGAATGGTTGGCTTCGCAGTTGGTTCTAGAAGCGAGAATGGAGATGAACTTAGAGGAGCACGACTTGCAGCTACTCCAGAATCTAGGCGGAAGAGACAGAAGGCCTAAAGTTGCCAAAGCAACTTCTAGGTTGATCATCGAGGATTCGGGAGAGAAGTTTGCTGAGATATCAATTCCAAAGAAAAGGAAAGATAGAGGAGGAGCTCACGGCAGAGGATGTGACAGTAACCAAAGTACCCCTCGGTCAAGCCACCACTGAAGGATTGAAGCAGGACACGCAGACATTGATGGATGCTTTATTCCTTAGGCTTGACAGTGAAAAGGCGGAGAAAGAAGAGCTGCAGAAGCAAGTATCTCAATTATGTGAGATCATAGCCAAGGTTGCTAAACCTTCCATTCAGCCCATTTCAGAGCAGGTGAGTGATCATCTTATGCAGGAAATGGAGGGCCTTGGCAATCAAGTAAAGGCTATTGTGAATGGAAGGATTTGATTATTAAATCGTCTGACTTCTCTGACTTGGAGAAGTGCCACCCGCTTTAAAAGGTTATGGATGATGCACGGCAAATCAAGCTCAAGCAACTATGGCGAAACATAGAAGGCATGAATACGATTGCGAGAGTAACCTAAGTATTTTGGCGAGATCAACAAGTTGTCGGGAGATGTATTGATTGCGGAACAGATTGTACTGGATGGATCAGTCGAGAAGGGGAAGCAGCTAGAGTTTGCAGTATCTTTCCGTTTGGAAATCTGCAGAGTTTTGTTGAAGAGGATGCAGGCACTTGAGAGTAGGACATCAGACTTACAGAGACATGTCATCATTTCTTTCACTGAGGAGAGAGTGGACGGGAATGTCACTTCATACGTGCGGATCGTCTCAACTAAGGTGCCTAATTCCCTGGAAGGATCTCTTCTGATGATACAAAAGAGAATTGATAAAGCTACCAAGCCTTTCACGATGAATTCTATCAGTAGACTGGTGGCGCTGCAGGCAGACATTGCGAGGTTTGGGCCGAGTTTGGAAGATGTGGAAGCGTGCATCAAAGTGTTGAATGAAGGGTTGTTGCAATTCAGGACAAAGAAAGAAGCAGTGGCTAAAACAGATGGAAGGATGCTGAATTACATGTTCGACAAGTATATCCGATATCAGAACAAGAAAAAGACATAAACATTACAGCTGGCATGACTTCTTCTTCTTTCTTCTTCTATTTTCTATGTTCCCGGATGAAATTGTAAAACTTCTAAGTTATTGGTTTTGCAACCATTACTTAAAGTCATGTGGAACCATTCTATTAGTTAAGTGATACATGTGTCACTTAAGGAAGATAGTTGAGATGATTGCCAAATGTCATCTTTACTTGTTTATGTTTGATTCGATTTGAGATTTCCATTTGTACTTTCCCTCCTACATTCTATAAGTAGGAGAAGAACCTCCGGGTTAATGATCGATCGAAATTTGTAAGCAACGATCTTGTGTTCTAGACTTTGTCTTTGAACCCCGAGAGCAACTTGGAGCAAAGGAATCTAAAGGAGCGAGTTTCAGGAGAACTTTGTGTCACGGTGTCTTTGTGTTTTCTTGCTTTTAATCTTAGATCTCTTAATAGACTTTGTGTTATTTTAGATCTGGATCTAGAGTTGCCTTTGTTTTATAATTACATGTGTCATATCTATTAAGTTTCTTCTATGTGCATGCAATTAGCTCTGCCATCTACTAATTGGGATGCACATCTTCCCCATTTCTTCTCTGTATTTCCTTTAGTTCTTTCTTATAAAATACTTCCTTTCTTGAATTTACTTACTACTTGCTGAGAACTTCTTAGTTATGGTTCATGAAACTAAGTGGTTAAAGTAAAACCCACGATAGATAATAACACATTTTTATTGACAAATCGACACGGGAGCCTCACCGGTTAAATGAGGAGATTTATCTCATGACCGCCTAGGTTTTGTGCTACGCAGAAAATCTAGCCAACACAAGTGCTCCCGTGAGTTTCGTGACATGGACTAACCGCCTCTCGTAGATCCTAACTCTAGCGATTGTAGCGAGACTAACACCTATGGGTTTTGGTCTAAAACAATCATGGTCCAACACTTGGGGATAAGCTTTGCAAGCGGTTTGATGAAAAGGCGATAATATCTCTCTGTTAGAACAAATAAAAACTCTTAAGAGTGCTCCCAATGAGCTTATGGTAGATTTCAACTTCAGATTTCAAAAAACATGGGACAAAATTCCAACTCTTCTGAGACCAACCCCTCAAGGTGCTTTCTTATACTTTCTAAGAGCTCTAAATTCTGATATTGCTATAATGATACAATCTATGGGTGCTACAACATTACCTGATGCATATACAATAGCCATTAGGGATGAAAATTGTTTGATTCAAGCTAGAAAAATAGCCCCTAGATTGCCTATGCCTCTATTTCCTGAATTGCCTCAAAATATTCAACCTTCCTTGCTCCTATCCCAGAGCCAAATGCTTCATCATCTGCCTCTACATCCTATTCCTCTGCAAAGCAAGATGATACTGATGACTTTAAAGCCTCGCTCAAGAATCTGACTAATGAATTCATCTCTTTTAAGAGGCAACAAGCTCAGATGCTTAGGGATTACTCAAGTTTCAACCAAAGGCAATCTTCTAATCAAATGTTCAATCAAGGCTATTAACAATGATATTTCAAGATCCACATCAAAGATGTGGCCAAAATAATCGAGCAAGTAGGTTCCAAGGCCATAATCCAAGTCTACCTCTTTAAACAATTGCTCTACACAACCGCTTCTTGCCACAAGCACTAGCAAATCTCTTGAACCAAAGGCACAAACAATGTTATTCAAGAAGCTAAATGGTGTTTTTCATGCGCATCAACCACATAATCGTAACACTTGTCCAAATGGTATACAAGTTGTCCAGGACCATCATGGTACAAAATATCTTAACCAACAAGAACCGTTGATGGAAATGACAAGTGCTAATGTGGAAGCAACGCAGCAAGCCGCCGCAAATCTAACCTTATGCTCTGTACTCCGGAAGAATTGTGTGTGGTTAATCAAGCCACGGACAACTTAAACAAACCGCATCTTCATGTTACGGATAATACAAGGTCACAAAAGAGACAGATAATTCTGGTTGCTCCATCCCTTCAATGCAAAATCTGCATCTCAAAGAAAAGCAATCCACGAACTTGAGCAAAAGCACACAAGTGGCTTCATCTAGCAGCTCCGCCCTTGAAACAAAAAATCCATAGTACAATGAGGACCCGCGAAACAAAGAAAGTCCGCCATCCAAAGTGCCACTTTCGTCGATTGAGCAAACAAGAAGAGAAACCTCAACGTACCCTCAATGCATAGATCTGTGGGTATTCCTTGAACATTATTGAGCAAATGAAGATGACAAATCTCAATGTGACAATGTGGGATGCCTTATCTATTCCATTCCAGAGGGATCTTTTATAAGAAGCTTTGAAGCAACTGCCATAATATGAACCAGCTTATACGTAAGCCAAACTCTGCGGTCAACCCGTACAACCAAAGGATGAACTAGTAAGTCAAGTTAAGAATCCTCCACCCTTATACATGTCCGTGATTATAGGAAAGCACCAAGTGCACAATCATGATAAATTCAAGAGCTAATACTTTTGTAATGCCCAAGAAAATAGAAGACATTTTAGGCATTGAGTATAGCCCTATTTCAAAGGGAGTCCAACAACTTAATGGCTCAACTATCAAAATAGTAGGAGTTATAAGAGATCTTGAGTTGACCCTCTATGCTTGTCCGAGCCTAGCCATAATTCAAGATATCTTAGTTATTGACTTACCTCCTTTCTTTGCCATTTGTTTATCAAGAGATTTCACAGCCAAGGTGGGTGGGTATTTGTCTTCTAATTGGTCTCACATGCTCTAAGAAACAAATATGGTACAACATTTACTATCGAGCTGAACCAAATCTCTTCTTATCATGTTGAATCCTATGACCCTACTCCCCTCGACTCTAATTACATGATCCAAGAAGAAGAAAATGAATCAAGTGTTAGTACAACAGTCTACTCCTTGTTCAGTACTTGATCTTTTATTAAATGAATGGGCCAAGGAGCATTATGAATTTGATCCCTATGATACAGATTATAGAGACTAGTTTGGGCACTTATTACATTCATGAAGAAGAATTCACAACCCTATGTCACATAAAGAGGAAAATGATGCTTCTAATCTATGTAAAATGTTTTTTGATGGTTCTAAAAGCAGAAATGGGGCTAGGGAGGGTGTAGTTCTTGTTTCTCCAAAGAGCAAGTTCTTCTTTGCCCATAGGTTGCAGTTTGCATGCTCCAACAATGTAGCAAGTATGAGGCTTTAATTCATGGCTTGTTGTTAGTAGAGAAAAGGCATATTAAGGCCTTACAAGTGTTTGGAGATACCGAACTTGTCATTCATCAAGTCGAAGGAAGGTGTGCTGCCAAGAATAAGCTTCTTAAAGCTTATAAACACAAAGTGTGGGATCTCATGGAGAATTTTGATGCCATCAACTTACAAGTAGTGTCAAGAAAGTTAAATGCATAAGTATATCAAATGGAAGTTGGATCACAATTCTCTCCTTATGAGGACCTTATCCAAGGCAATGAGCAACATGTTAAGATGGTGGTAAGGCCATTAATTCCAGACAATGAAGTCAGCTGGAAAAAATTTGACGGCGATGAGAAAATTGTCCAATTCATCCAAAATGAGGTAGAGTTTTCATCAGACTTGCAACCTAAATTGCAAGAAATCTATGGTGAGAAAATCATCCAACTGAGGAAAATAAATTACCTAAAGGACTGGTTACACTTGAGGATATCTTCACCCCTTATGATGAATTCAAAGGGGAAGGAAGAATATAACAAAAAAGGAGGAAGACTACCAATCAGTCACCATCATGCACAAGACAAAGAGTTATTGTTGGGAAAGGTATGTAATGAGGCTGAAAGAAAGGATTTTATTTCCTTGTGTCAAAAATTTAATGATGCCTTCTCTTGGGGTTATGAAGATCTCAAAGGCTTTGATCCAAATATTTCCCAACATGCTATAGATCTTGACCCCAATGTTAAACCAATTAGAAAAAAATAGAGCCCCTCCGAGAAAAGAATTTTCCAAACTCGTTGAGGCTAAAATCATATTCCCCATCAAGTATTCCTCTTGGGTTGCTAATTTAGTCCATGTTAGGAAGAAGAATGGAGAAATCGGGCTATGTGTGGATTTTAGGGATTTGAACAGAGCCTCCTTAAAGGATCATTATCCTCTACCCTCCATGGACCAAATTCTATAAACAAGCAGCGGTAAGCGCTGAAAAGATTCTCTCTTTTGGATGGCTATTCGGCTTCAACCAAATTAGAGTTAAGGAGGAGGATCAGCATAAGACAACTTTTACAACCAAATGGGGAACATATGCCTATGAAAAGATGCCATTTGGTCTAACCAATGTTGGTGCTACTTTCCAAAGAGCCATGGATATTGCATTCAGGGGCTATATAAACAAGTTTATTCTCATCTACTGGATGATATCTCAATTTTCTCAAGAGCAGAAAAGATCAAATGATACATCATGAGAAAGTGTTTGAAAGGTGTAGAGAGTTTGGAGTATCCTCAACCCTAAGAAGTGCATCTTTGCAGTTCCGTAGGGAAAACTTTTGGGTCATGTTGTCTCAAAAGATGGTATTGTTATTGATCCAGAAAGGATTTCAGCCATTCTCTCTCTCATTTCCAGCTCACAAGAAAGCACTACAATCTTTCCTTAGCAAGATTAATTTTGTTAGGAGGTTCATTCCTAACTTTGCAAGACTTGTCAAGCCCATTACCTTGATGTTCAAGAAGGATGCGGATTTCAAATGGACCAAAGAAGGAAAGGAAAGCTTTGTCAAGATCAAGCAGGCAATTGCTCAAACATCCACCCTTATCAACCCTGATTATCCAAA
This sequence comes from Taxus wallichiana var. yunnanensis, assembly GCA_018340775.1. Taxonomy (NCBI): domain Eukaryota; kingdom Viridiplantae; phylum Streptophyta; class Pinopsida; order Cupressales; family Taxaceae; genus Taxus; species Taxus wallichiana. The sequence continues at coordinate 573,763,247 of CM031239.1, read as the reverse complement.
AGATCTCATTCTCTATGCCTATGGGGTTGAGGCTAGTATTTTCATGGTGTTAACACAACAGAGTGACAAAGGTTATGAGCAGCGTGGCTTTCTTCAATTGATTAATCGGAGAATTATGAATTGAAATACAGTCATGTGGAAAAGCGAGTTTTTTTCATCATGAGAGCTCTCAAGAAATTCAAATGTATGCTCGCAACTAACCACCTCAAGGTATTAGTCTCCTATCCTAGTGTGAGAGACTTCATTATGGGAGCAGAGATCAATGAAAAAGAGCTCAATGGTGACAAAAATCATGAAATATGATGTGACTATCAAGGCCACCAAGTTGATCAAAGGAAGTTGGCTATTGATGTTGGAAATGATCAAGAAGCCTCCTCTCTCTTGGAGGAAGAGCAAGAACAAATCGTTGCAGCCCCGCCTAGTGGCAATAATTGGTAAAACAACATGGTCGATTCTTATATACTTTGGTCAATACCCTTATGGTTTGAGCAAGGCTAAGAGGCGGTATTTGAGGTTCCAATCCATTCCTTATGTGATAATTCGCAGAGTTATTTTTAGAAAGAACTTGGATGTAGTGTTACTGAGATGCATTGAAGGAGAGCAAGTGAACAAGGTCTTGGCGGAATTCCATAATGGCTTTTCTGGCGAACATTTCTCAACAAAGGACATAACATTGAAAATCTTAAAAGCAGAATATTTTTGGCCCATGTTGTTCGCAGATGCTCATTAATGGGTTAGAAAATGCGAGTGTGTTTTTTTTAATGGTAAGAAGAAGATAGCAGCCCTCCCACTCCATCCAAATCAGGTGGATGAACCCTTCTCTCAATGGGGACTTGACTTTATTGGCATGATCAATCCAATGTCAAGTGCTGGTCACAAATGGGTCCTACAATGACAGTTGGTTACTTCACTGGGTCGACAGAGGCTACGACACTCAAGGAAGCAATTGAATCAGTTATCCTTGATTTCTTGGAGGATATTGTAATAAGGTTTGGGGTTCCCCAGACTATTATTTCTAACAATGTTAAAGCCTACTTAGGATATTAAATTTCTAACTGGGCTCTCAAGCATGGCATCCACCGAAGACTTCTAATTATTAGCCTTAAGATAATGGCTTAGCCGAGTCTACCAACAAAACCCCGATCGAATAATGAAAACTAAAATGGAGATGATGTTGTCAATTTTGTGGTTGTGTTGTCATTGATGTCAACCTCCATTGATGGAAAAGGGTGGCATACACTCATTTGAGTCCTCGTATGGTGTTTACTCAGGTGTCAAGCATGTTGATTGAGTGCTTTGGTGAGTTGTCATGGTGTACTAGAGAATGGTTGAGTGAGCTAAGTCATGGTTTGAGTCTTCCCAAGTGTGTTGTTGAGTGTCATGAGGTCAAGCATGGTTCTAATGATGTGTTTCAGGTTTATATGTGTTTGCATGAGTTCGACATGGTCAGGTCACGTGGTTATCATGTTGATTCGGGTCATTCCAAGCCTGGAACATGCAAAATGAGGTAGAGATATGAGATTTGGACTAAATCAGTCATGGTGGAGCATGGGAACGGTGTTGTGACAAAGTGTACCTAAGGTGTATGGTGAGTTTCAGGTCTGCATTCAGTGGTTTGATGCATTTACAAGGTCCTTGGGAAGCAACAGGTGAGAAACAAACAGTTTGCATAGGTAAGTTGTTGTGGCTGGAGAGTTTGAGGCATATCTAAGCTAGATGGTTAGCATGGAAAGTTAGAGCAAGTTGTAATGGTGCTTCACGCAAAATTTCGGTCACTCTGAAGAATAGTTTTGAAGATATGTAAGTTTTGGTAAAACCGGGTAAGTAACAAGTGTGTTTTTCAAGCAAATTTGGACCTTCTGATGCTCGTTGTGGATTGTATGCTTTGCATGGGGACCTAAGCTCTTTGGGGTAGCTTCTAAGGTCAGTTATGAAGCTTTCACAAAAATAATGAGGTGGTTTGATCGTCACGTTTTTATGAACAATCGTTAAGAAGGTAAAGTGGTTTGAAACCTAGCTAAACCCTAGCTAGGAGTAGCTTGCAAAGAAGTGAGTATACTGAGCTTGTTTTGATTCCTTTTTCCAAAGTGATGATTGGATGTTGTAGAGGACTCTTCCATATTTCCATAAATGTATGATAGAGCATGTGGTGATATGTGGGCCCCACCTAAAAGGCTTATTTCTGAAGAATTTCAGTTTGTGGCAAAGTTCTCCAAATGAGGTAAAGTCTAAATTGGAATTTATGATAGCTCAGGATTTTTTCTATATATTCATGAAGGTTTCAAGTCATGGTGATGCATAAAAAATTTAAAGTGTGTCTTATTTAGGTTCACCGGTTAAAAGGCAGTTTTGGGACAGTTTGGAGCAGTATATGGTAAAACCGAGATTGCAGGAGCTATAGGAGGAGTTAGGAGGTGATTCAAGTTGTGTTGGAAAGAGGATTCAGAGAGATTTCCAATGGTATAATGTTTGCTTCATGATAATGAGATTTGATATGGTTTCTAGGTCAAATTGTGAGCAAGAATAGATTTTGCTATTTAGGACAACTGTTTTTCCCGAAAGATTGAGTTGGTTGGAGCATAAGATGGATGCGTTGAAGTGTGCTATCACCTAGAAAGTGAAGAGGGATGACTTTGGCATCCAATGAATATATTTGGAGGTCTTGGAAGTGACAGAAAGTGTGTTTATCATCTAATTTTGGAAAATTACATTTTGGGAAGCTTGATCTGGTGAAAACAAAAGTGGTTGTGGTTTAAGCAGGTGATAGTTTCATGAGCTCTAATTTGTTTAGGAGTGTTCTACAGGTTCTTCCATTTCCATTTAGTGGTCACATGACATAGTTTGGATGTTTTGAAGTGATCTAGTGGCAAAAAGATGTTGACAGGGTCTTGAAGGTTTTTGGAAACAGTTGTTTTGAGAAGGTAAAGACCCAATGGGCCCATTAAACGAAATAATTTGATTGGTTCATGTAAATTGCGACCATGTATGAATGTTAAATGTTATTTTAAGCTTGTATGGTTAATATGGGAGCTTGACTAAGCATGGTTTTAAAATGAGGGAATTTTTGTCATTCCAATGCAAGGGTTTTTAGGATTTTTGGTGCATGTATGAAGTGTTTTGGATAGGCCGGCCTATATGGGACATATGTTACTATTGTGATGATTTGTTTGGGATGTTTTTAAGATGTATGGGTCGTATTTATCATTAAGGACCGACCTCTTTTGGGTTAGAAGAAAGAAAAGCATATAAAAGTGATGTTTTAGCTCATTTTGAGAGCTAGTCTTGCATGGGGGAAGAGTACGACCTAGAGGAAATTTATTTGCAGGTATGACGGCATGATTTGAGGGCATATCAGATGTGCTTCATATTGAGAAAGGTTTTATAGCATGTGTACAAGAGATTAGAGGCAAGACAAGTTGAGAAGGAAGAAAATAGAGCAAGTGTGATGCCCTAGGGTATGAGCTAGGGTGCTCTGTGAGCTGAATATATGATCTCCATCAGTTGTGGCAGCAATAATATCAGAGATTAAACATCATCAATTGGTTGAGTTGGTGCTTGGTCATTCTAGGGGTTGTAGCCTCCTTGTGGAGTTGGTGCTTCACTAAATTAGGGGTTGGTGCTCCTTGTAGGGTTGGTGCTCTACTAAACGAGGGTTGGTACTCCATGTGAAGTTGGTGCTTCACTAAATCCCTTTTCTATGTCTAATATAAACAAAGATTCAATGATTTTTCTTCCCCATGAGGGTTTCCCACTTATATCTTGTGTCATGTGTCATTTCTCATCTGTTATGGTTGTTTTGATGTATTGTGCACACTAAACAAGTAATGGTTGAATGTATGTGAATGGTTAAATGTTAATGGTTTCGTAATTAATGGTTAATGGAATGAGAAATTTGTAGGACTGGTTCACCCCCTCTCGATCCATTACGCTTCCAACAAATGAATCAAAGACAGGTGGCATATAAAGATAAAAAACGTTCTTTGGGCTGACTGGATCACACCAAAAGAGCAATTGCAACTCTTCCTTTATCCTTGTATATGGTAGAGAGGCCAGGCTTCCATTATCTCTTGACTTGCATTCATTGTAGTTGCTTGCACAAGCAGTTGGAATTGGAGGGTGAGGATGAAAGAACATAAGGAATGACGGAGTTGGTTGAACTTGAAGAATTGAGGCAATCCACCATGATCAAATTAGAAGAACATCAGAGGTCAAACAAATAGTGGTTTGACAGAAATCCAAAGCATAAGCTTTCAAAACAGGAGATCTTGTTCTAAAATGGGACACAAACAAAGCTAAACCAGGGCGGCACTCTAAGTTTGATGCACTTTAGAGTGGGCCATATATCATCACTTTGCACTGTAGCGAGCTAACTCTTTGAGTTATCTAAGCTTGATAGGTAGGCACTTCAAATCCCAATTAATGGGATATATCTTAAACCTTTCCATTAGGTTTGTTTCGTTACATCATGTACATATTTATTTTTTCTTTCTTTCCTTGTTATTGTTGGAGGGTCCCTCCTTGTTGTGTGGTGATCACTAATTGAGTGTCTTTTCCTCAATCCTTGTGGTGATCATTTGAATAAGTTATTTGTTGCACAAGTGTTGGTTCCATTTGCATTCTTTAGGTTGGAGGCCGTGAAACAAAGAAAAGTTAAAAGTCGCGCTAGAAGTATACTCCGCGGAATGCGGGACAAGTTATTTCAGAGGTCCCGGATGGTGAAGAGAACTTGGTTTCAAAGTCAAATCTCAAGAAGTATGTTGACTCCATGCCCAATGGATATGTCAAGGTACTTATCAACTCATCTAGCAGGCAGATGTCCCCTGAAATTCGCTAAACTATTGTCCAAAATAGCACCCATGTTATTTTGACAACTTCATTTAAGCCAAGGACTTAGGAGCTTTTTGTTTGAAAAGCCATGGAGGAGAAAAAATCATTGTTCCATAGGAATCCGGAATGTAGTGTTTCGCAGGTTTCAAAAGCCACAGAACAAAGGCTAAGTACTTTGCGGCATTGCATAGAAAATGCAGTCTTAGAGGAAATGGAGAGGTATTTCGTGGGTTCGCCAAAGATAGTGTTCCACATAATGAAGAAAGGGTAGTGTTCCATGGGTTTTCAAGTCCGCGTAACAAAGAAACACAAGGAATTCGCACAATAAAGGAACAAAATCCATGGAGTTGTATGTTGCAGGACAAGACAAAGTTGAGTGTAGAGGAAAATAAAGAAATACCACGAAACAAACGGCCATCCGCGGAACAAGGTAAATTGAAAAAGTTGCGGAATGAAGAAAACCCTACAAAGCGAGCCGCAGATAAAGGTTAAAGGCTATGCGGCATTGCGGAGCAAAGCGGAAACAAGGAAAATGCAAATCGGTGGAACAAGGAATCTGCATAAAAGGAAAATACCGCGAAACACGAGAAGACTACGCGAGAATGAAGCATAATCCACAAGAGAAGACAAGAAAGAAGGCCACGGGTGGTGAAAAGAATTATGGAGTTAGTATGTTGTTCGTGGATCAAGGTGAAGGTCACAAACAAAGGCACAAGTCACCATGAGTTTTCCAAGAAGGATGAAAGCCACGAAGACAAGATCAAGGTAGCAGAATATAAGAAGTCCGTGAAGCACAACAACACCGCGAACCACGCGCCCAACCTCTCCAACAACCAGAATTTAATGATGAATGGCGCCCATACCTGGCCGGCGAAATCAATGGAGATCGGTACTTAGTGATGGTGGAGTGGTTGAATTTAATGATCGTCGGATGTGATCGATCATTTCTCCCTTTCTCTAAAAATTTCTATAAATGTAAGTGCGAAGCACATGTAAAGGGTTTGTGTTTCTTCTAAGTTCGAGAGCTCTGCCCTTTTGAGCTCGAAGCTTTTCTCGCAGACCTCTCCGATGCACTTGTAAAGATTTTTCGCATCTCGGCTCTGCTTAGACTCAGTAAATGGATAAGTTCTTGATGTTGAATGCAAGTGTGATTTCTTTCCTTTGAATGCTTTGGTGTTTATTGTGAATATCTCTATCCTCTTGCTAGTTTTCAGTCTTATTTTTTTACTCCTAGAAACGTTACATGCACATAGTCTTGGATCTTTGCATATGTTTTCATACTTGTAAACCTTAAGCGAGAATCAAACTCTATTCCATTTTGGTGCATCACCTCTCGTTATTTCAGCATTTCTCTCTTTCAACCCTAGTCCTTTGGAATTCTTAGGATAGGATTAGTTAGCAGTAGTGTAGTGTTGGTTAGTTAATAGCAGTGAGCTAGGATAGAAGGAAGTCAGCCTTCTCCGAGATTGACCTCAAAAGGCGCCATTGTTCCACACTTTGGAGGTCTTTCCATGTTTCATTAAGGTGTTGGAACTTCAACAAGGGTGCAACTTCAGGTGACAACAAGGCCTAGACCTTATTTACTCCTCTCACTTTAACAAGGCTTGTAACTGAAAATTTGATAACAGTTCACATTTCCTTTTATCATACTACTTAACAACAAGTCAGGATACTCCTTAGAAATATGATTTTATAATATTAATATGCAAATAGAAAATCCTCTTAATTGGAGATAAACATATTATAATAATTTTTGGTGGAAATAGTAAATCATTTGTTATTGATCTTGTATGTTTTATTCTTAAGTGAATATTTTATATTAATAATTGATTAGTATGTCAGCCTCAGGAGATTTCAAATTTGTGAATGCATGAAATCAATTCTTAAGATAACATTCAAAATAGGAATTTTCCAAAAGAAACACAATTTATTTCACCAAATCTCTGAAAAAGTTTCATGTATTCCTATCAAAGCTGTAAAGGAGTGTGATTGCAGGCTTTACATTTAGTTTGATGGGTTTGCAATACCAGTAGAAGATTTAAACCAATGATCATAACTTTCACAGCATTTCATGAATTGGTGAAGTGAGTTGAAAAGTTTGCAAGAATCTTGCAATTTTTCAAGTGAAAGATGGCAACTGGAAACATTTCTCTCGTTGATCCTCTCTTCCGGATGGCAAGTTTAATTTTAAAAAATCATTTTCTAACTTGGTTCTTACCTATTTCCCATATTCTTAAAATTACTAAATATGCTTAATCTATGAGAGTTTTGTTGATCCTTCTGTCCCGTACTTCTAGATGCTTATCTATTCTCAATAAGGACAGTAAAAATGTCAAATATTTTCAACATTATTGGTTTTTGTGAGTGCCTGGCTATAAAATATGAACCACAGACCCTGAAACCAATGGCTTGCAACAGAAAGCAAGCAAACTAAAGATGTCAGCTTCTGTAGTCAATTTATCATAAGAATGAAAATTCATAGCTTAAGTAATCCCTTACGGATCACTCAAAATCTTCATGTAAAGTATCTGATTCCTCTTTCTAGCAAATATAAAATATATTTTTTGCATTTATTAACAATGGAAATATAACTGATTGCACACAACCATTGCAAAACCATGACATCGTAATATGACAATTGCAAAAGAAAAATTGTGGAAAAATCGAACACAACATTGATTTCTTCTTTTGGAGAATCATTCAAGGTGAGCTGTTCAATCTTGTTTTGAATTTCTTCTAGGACATTTTCTGTTGGTTGTGCGGCTGCATATGCACTTTGTGTGCCAATTTTTCCAACTTCATCAAGACCTTTCAATGTTTATGTTTCCCATTTAGGCATCTTTTTAGTGGTTTTGGTGCCTCAATCTCATGATTTGAAGCTCCTTCACTTTTTGTTCTTTGTTCTTGTGCCACTTGTCCATTTTCTAATGAAGTTTCATTTTCTTCTTCAAGAGGAGTTTCAATCTTTGTTATAGGAGATAATACAGAATCAAATGACTCCAAACTGCATGCCCCCACTATTTGGAATTTCCAAATTACTCTCCTTCACATTTTGATCTTTGCTCTTGTGCCACTTGTCCATTTTCTAATGAAGTTCCATTTTCTTCTTCAGAGGAGTTTCAATCTTTGTTATAGGAGATAATACATAATCAAATGACTCCAAACTGCACATCCCCCAACTGTTTGGAATAATTGAAATTACTTTCCTTGTAGACATTGAACTTGGCATACTTCTCCAATCGACTCAATTGAGGATTGTGGTTGACCTCATCCTTTGCAATTTCACAAAAGATGACATCGCTTGCAATGAGGAATTTCTTGCTCTTTTCATCATAGAGCCAGTATGCCTTGGAGGATTCAAAATATCCCAAATGAATGCATTTATGACTCTTGTGGTCCAGCTTATTCCTTTTCTCATGTAATGTCCCCTTTTCCATGCTAGTCACTATTAAGGCCTTGGGCCCATTACACCTTCCGTGGGCTTCGAGGAAGGAAGCAAGGGAGGTGAACATTTTCATTATTGCAATTAATTTCCTTATTCATTTAATTACTAATTAACGCTTGGAGTGATTCGATTAGGTGAATGGCAAAGCGAAAAAGGAACTTCTATCTTCACCCTCATTAACTTCAGTCTTCTTGAGAGCTCCAGGAGATAAAGAAATATTTTTTTATGAGGTCGGTCTTCTTAAGTGAAGATTAAAAAGTGCATTAAGAGTCGTCCCACGGGATTGGGCTTCTAATTCATCCTTGGCACCAAAGAAGGGGGTACTTAAGGAGGTTCGAATGGAGGAGGAAGATTGCATTCATCTATTTTGACATTTACTTGGATTTGGAGCTAGTGTAGCTTCTCTTCTTGCCATTGAAGGACGAAAAGCCTTCCTTGGACACCTATTGAGGATGAAACCCTTGATAGGATCACACTTGGGGATGGAAAACCTCTTGTGTTCTTTGGTGGCTTCACCCTAAGTCACAAGTGAGCTTTAAGGAGGATTTAATATTTATTTCTTCCCTTCTAATCCTAGGCGACTTGCTTAGGTGAAGGGTTTGATGTCATCTAGGGCACTTTTGGACAATTTGATTTTAAACTATTGTTCTACATTTTGGTGATTTTTGGAGTTTATCTATCATTTCCAACCCTTGGTTTTGGTTGTTCATTGTTGTCATAAAATTAATTGCAGGTTGGGTGTAATCACTTATTTTTTCCATTTCTTTGATGTAAATTGAATTGATAAATGTTTTCGGATTGGATTAATTATTTAGAAGCATTTTCAATTATTCTTGCATGGTTAAATGTTAATGTGAAGTCCCTAGAGAGTTTGTTGCCCTAAAGAACCATTTATTGATTATTTTAATAATGTTGAAGCATATTTTCAGTCATTTTCAGATTGATGCTTGTTGGCTGATGGTGTATTTTCAGATTTGGTTCATTAGGGTTTAAGCTTAACCCTTACTCTTGGTTTCACCCTAGAAAGGGACATTACATCTCCTAAGGAATCAATGTGTAACATGTGGATCCAAAAACCTAAAGATGGCACACTAAAGGAAGATGACCATACCACATTTCATACGGAGTCTTCAATTGAAGGGTTGTTGATGGTGATCTATTTCGAAGGTACAATGTTGTTGTGTTGCTTCTACCTAGAAGTGTAGATTCACCCCTTGAAATATAACATTGCATGAACCATATTCATCACAGTTTTGTTCATCCTCTCAACTACTCCATTTTGTTGAGGAGTGTGAGGAACTGTGAGATGGTGTTTCATACCATTTTGATTTAGATAGGATTCAAACACCTTTGAAGAGTGCTCACCACCATTATCAGTCCCAAGTGTCCCAATGCAGGTTTGAGCTTCATTTTCCACCATGGCTCAAAAAAATTGAAACACTTCAAAGGCTTTTGATTTTTGTTTGAGGAAATATATCCATGTTATCTCAAGCTATAAAGGTTGATGAACAACATGTAGTAGTTGTGACCGCCAACTAATAGAATTGGAAGAGAACACAAGACAGAGTGGACCAACTACAACTTTCTATCAGCTTTCCATTCGACTTCTGAAAAGGTCCTCTTGAGTGTTTACCCAAAATGCAAGCTTCACACTTCTCAAATTTTGTGGATAGGGTGGGCAATCCTACTACACCATTCTTTTGCAACACACGAATGCAATCATGATTAGAGTGCCTAAATCTCACATGCCACAACATACTTGGAGACATTTCGTCTTCAATGAGATGAGCAAAATTCCATGAAATTGATGGCTCACACTTGAGTTTTAACAATTTTTCTTCCTCAAATTCAATCAATACAACTGCATTGTCACTTTTTCTTTTGATAGTGACCTCTCCATTGTCCAACAAAATGGAGTGCCCTTGTTGGCAAATGAGCACCAAGGACAACAAGTTTCTTTTCAACTGAGGAAGGTATAGGACATTTTTAAGAATGAAATTTAGAAGCCCTTGACACTTGAGTCTTATTGTCCCTTTGCCTTCTAAACCTAGACTTCATTTTTCCGCCGAGTATACTGGATTACAACTTTCTTCACGAAACTTCTCAAAGAAGTCCTTCCGAAAAGTCATGTGTTGAGTGGCTCCAATATCTAGGACCCAAGCATCAAACAAAGTGGTACTAACTAAGGCATTATTTGCTTCATCATAGCTGGAAAGCACATATTCATTGGTGAATTGAGTTGAGTCCGCTCCTTGATTTGTTTCTTTTCTTTTCCTTCCTTCTTCGCCGGGTAGGCTTCATCTTCTCCCATGATATTTTACGATTCTGCTATTTTTGCTTCCTTGACCCTTATTCCTCCCTTTATTCTTCTGACTTCATTTTTGGAAGATGAGGCCTTAGAGGAAGAACCCTTGAAAGAATTGCCTTTTTGATTGGCATAGCAAATGCTTTCTCTTGATGACTCAATTTTTCTCCCAAAGGCCTTTTCTCTTTCGACCATCTTTTCAACCAATTGATCAAATGAGAGTCTTTAATTGATTGTTTGCTTGTAAAGACTCCAAGTAGGTTGAATATGTAGGAAGAAGGGACTTTATGAAAGTAATCATATATATGTCAATTTTACACCAATGGCTTCTACATCATGCTTGATTGCACGAATTTTTGAGGCCAAACTCATGACATCACCATTTTTCAACTCAAGATTGAACAATTTTAATTACAATTGTATGAACTCCAATTCTAAGTGAGAATCATACAAGTCCTTCAACTTATTGAATGCTTCCCATGCAATATCATATCTCTAAATGTGATAAAACATTTTTGCATCAACTAAGGCTCTCGTCGAGGCCAATGCTTTCAAATTCCTCTGCTTCCAAATACTTGTTTATTTTGCATTTGTAGGCAATGTTGGCTTTGTATCCCCACTACAAATTTCAAACCATAGACCATTCAAGATGAGTGTGTTTTCCACTTGTTGAAATCACTCTGACAAGGTTTCTTTGCTGGTCAAAATTGTGCCTACAATTGATTTGACTAAAGTCATTTTGAGACCCCAAAGAGATGGACCAGTTCTTTAGCACTCCAAAAGGTTCCCTTTTCTATATACCACCAACTGATATACTGGACCTCTTGATATACCCGCCCTTCTTATATACCAGTCAGTATGTGGAAGAAGCTTGTGCTTTCAATATACATGTCAGTACATGAAAGAGGTGTTAAGGTATGTGATATCAGAATGGTATGTGGTACCTAGATAGTACGTGAAAAGGATTTACTCTATCAATAACACCTGCTTAGCAAGAAAACCTCATATGTGGGCATAACCCATATAATTGATTTTCTTGCTTTCAGCATGTGCGCTTTACGATAGCGAATGAGTAACAGATGAAGAGTAGTTATCCATATTTCTCCTTGTTTGTTTTCAGCAATTTGTTTTGTTTTACAAATTTTGCATGAAAATAACTAGCATAATAAATGACTTACTAATTATCAAAAATAAGTCAAAAAATCAGAAGTATGTGTGCTTTTAAACTTGAAAACGCAAAAAAATAGAAAATTTTGCCTTTGAAGGCTGTTCTCCTCTCCCATGTGTCCTTTGTGCCTTTGAAAAGAAAATCCAATGCAGCAGTCTTTGGAAAGAGATTAGCAAATGATGCACGTGACGATATTTTCACGGAAAATGCAGCCAAAAATGACTTAGTCCAGCACATCCAGGGTAGATTTGATTCCCACAAATGGCACCTTGCAGGTCTAGATCATCCAGCTCAACCTCCATCCCATCGTTTCTTCCTCTGCACTATTCCAGGTCAGAGACTATTCCAATGGTGCAACAATACAAAATTTCAGTGCTTTAATGATAAATAGCGACACGAACAGTGACAACAGGCAGACACGGTTAAGTAACCCGGGCCGTTCTTAGAGTGCAGAATGGACTACACAGAAAACAAAAGATTTTTCTATTGCTTTCAAAAGCCTTAATGGCATCTACAAAGATTACTCCCTCTATTGCACTGTTACAGAACAGAAACTAAGCTATTTGAGCTATTACAATGGTAGTGTGTGTTTCTCAGGACTACTTGCAGATTTCTTTGTCTACTTTATCTCAGCTCCAATAAAGTCTTTCAAGGTCTCGTAAGTCCCCCAAATGATGAACCCGGCCTGCCTTTACACTTGCTCGCTCCCGCTCTTTTTCCCACTCGACTTCCTTTTGGAGACTTCCTTATTTCCCACTCTGATTCAAATTTGAATTGGATCATTAAATGATCTGAGCTACCATGCCTCCCAGACAATTCCTTGCTTGCGCCATGTCAATCCTAGTAGTTGAGGATGGTCCATCCTTGAGATCCTTGCCAAGTGATCTGTCAGTATCTTTTCAGACACATCCATAAGTCGGCTTGCTTCTATGACTGACATGTGTCCCTGGTAGTTGATCATCATTCATTCCTTTTGTTGTTTTCTGACATGACCTGTAAGCAATTACTTTATCTACGCACTCCTATTGCACTTTAGTCATGTGCACACTCAAAAGAGGCTTGCGTTGTCAAAATTTTGCACTACTGCATGCACCATATAGCGCAATCTGCCACTTACTACGCACTTGCTAGCTACTGTACAAAGCCTTTGCACACTCCCACACAATCATCAGACTACTGCGCCACACACTCTTTATGTCTCCTTCACACTTATCACTCTTGCACACACCCAACTTTAGCCGAAATTCCAAAATTATGCAAGATAACTAGTGCACCCATGATGCTCCAACATTAGACATTTTGTAAGAAAGACGGTAGGTGCCCAGCTACCAAGTATGGCTGGATAAGTTAGTTAGCAATACAAACAGCTATATGGTCTGCACTCCAACTGGACCAGCATGTGCGGAAATCGATTATCTTCTCTGCAGCAACCAGCCCTTTTGGCTCTCAGTGTTTCTTGTAGAAGAGGGAAGGAAGAGGAATAAAAGGAAAATCGAATTTCTATTGGATGGGAAAAAATGCAGCATGGAGTAGAATGGAGGTAGGAAAAGAATTGAATAAGCAGCAGCATGTGCTGAAAATGGGGGATAAAAACCATATGCAACAGCCTGAGCTTTGATGCCAATGTCAAGCCAAGTATTGGAGTGACAAATTAATAATATTGGTGCACACCAAAAAAAGTATTCACATTAATTAAAATGAATGAAGAAGATTACAAATAAATAAACTAAGAATGGCTTTTCACTCCAAATTCCAAGATGACTCTTCAACAATCTACGGGAACTTGAAGAGTTCCAGCTACAAGACAAAAGGTCTCCTACTAAACACTTAGGCTTATCTAATATTATTTGCAATAACATTAAAATATATGGTTTTAATTGCTATACTAGAGATAAATAATCACAGCCCCAACTATTGGAAGTAGAGTAAATTAGAAACGAATAAACTAGAAAACCTCAACGCCTACCAGAGGTGCATTGAGAGAATATTATTCAGTAAGGCCCATCCCAATTCAGAAACACTAGAATGTTATTCTCTAATTTAATTTGGCCCCATTTTTAACCAGCTTCACAAGGCTTTGGATATTGTTGTCAATAGGAGAAGTTGTTAGCTAGTTAGGTTAACTTTATTTACAAAATTTAGGGGAGAGGGGCCAGCAGTGGTACGTCCTAAGCTAAGGAGTCCACAAAATCAATTCTATGCCATGTGGGATCTCATATTTTTCCCCAACATGTAGCTCAAGTTTTTCTTAACTTATATTTTTTCTTTGAAGTGTTTAATTGGAGGGAAAGCCATATTTTGAATTGATTTAAAAAAATAAATTTGAGTTACACTACAACCATGGTGGAAACCAATACTTGTACATGGGTGATAATGGTTGAACATTGGGTATTTAATAATTGTAAGTCTTACATGTCATGATGTGATTGGGTACTCTACACAATTATTATGTCAAAATTAAATAGCCACTAGGTAGTCCAATGACAACTATTGGGTATCGTGTAATCAAGACTCGTGTCCACTATTGGACCATTATCAAATATTGGCCCCTCCCTAATTAAACAAACATTGGAAAAGGGTAAAACGAGATTGCTTCTCTTCTTACGCCTGAGTTGACAATCAGGCAATGTTACATGAATGTGCATTCCAAGATGAGGAGACAATTTCCCCCTTCCCCTGTGTTTTGAACATGGGAGACATGCGTGAACCATCTCCACCATCCCTGAAACATCAGGGCTTCCCAGTGATCTCCCAGACTGATAGGCTGTAATAGTTAGTACACGTGAATGGTCATTGGTTATCTTCAACCATCACAACCTATATAATTCATGATCTGTCAATTTAATATAAAAATATTCATTTGTATTGAGTAGCATAGCAGTTTGGGTAGAGTCAATCTGCTAACAAGACTACTTTTTTATTTTCAAACAGTTCTTTACTGTTCATGATACCATATGTGTTCTGTGCATGCATTCCCTCTTATAAGAATGCACACACAAACCCTAGGTTACCCAATCAGAGATAATAAGAAATGTGTGTTAACACTCCATGTCTATCAGTCGCAGAAACAACGGCAAATATATATTTTCTTTTTTGATCCTATATAAAGACCATGTCCCCTTTTTCTTTTACGGGTAATCTATAGTGTATTAAAACTAAAAGCCAAAAGACGTTTTTACTGTATATAAAAGTAGTCGTTGCTTGTTTATCTATTTTAAACCCCGCATCCCTGTGATGTCCCCTGATGTTTGGGGAATCTCTTCAACCTTAACGGGGCTTCAGTAATATTACAAATTTCAACTGCATGTAGCTTCAGGACCAAGTCAGACTCCAAACAATGATTTCATTTCATTAGTTTGAATCCAGAAAACTCGGATAATGTATGGAAGCCTTTCCAACACAGATTCTCTGTCAGCAGAGGGAACCTTGACAAACACAAAGTGTTCAACAAAAAACTAAATTTGATTTCCTTTATTTTTAACTTTTTTGAATTTCAAACTAGTGACACTGCGTGCTCACATACCGCCCATGCTTATTAAGCCACCCAAATTCCAGCTTGATTGTGGAGAAATCCTGCATCTACGGATTTGAAATGAAATAGTTTTAATTACATCCACGAGACCAAGCGATCTATGGGACCACAGATTGTTATAGCTGCGTTGACCACCTAAAGATGATGATATTGCATCTTGAGTTGCTTCTATAAAATAAAATTCCTTCTCTTATTGATTTGGGTTATCGGCTCTCCTAACATATTTACCTTAATCTCTTCAAATAATTCCGACATGGAGGCAACTCTCAATGATTTTGTATACTTGACCCGAATGTCGTTATAGGCGAGGCACTCAAGGATGAAATGATTCCTCTGTTTCGAGTGCACCTGTAGTGCAGAAAATACATATCCTGCCCTCTAATGTTTATATACACATGTAGTAACTAGTAACTATAGACAAACAATCTGAGTGACTCGAGGATTACACCAATTAACAAGATGAATCGCCCTGGCCCAGGTAGACTATGAGAGTGACCTGAGGATTGCACCTAATCACAAGAGGAATCACCCCAGCCCTGTGACTGATTAATAAACCTAATAATGTCACCTCTTGGTACCCTGCAAGAGAATTTTTCCTATCGAATTGGTGGTTGGCTCAAAGCCTGAAACAGGGTTTGTCCCACCCAAATCGGTGTAGGTTCCAAAACACAACAATTACATGCAATTAGCTCTATCATCACAATTACTAACTTCCCTGGATTCTACCCAACTGGGCAAAGGTCCTTTTAAGGTCCACGATGTACAACTGTATGCACATATGGGAACACCCATACACCTAATAAGTCTGCAACACATAGGCAGGGAGCCACCTAACTGTGCTACCATCATACCAGGCACATTACCCTCCCCCTGCAACATTCCAACTTGTGACCTCCCTTCCATGGGCACAAATTCTTCACCATTAGGGCCACTCAAGCATATGAATAACCCATTCCTCCTTTCAATCTGAACAAAATAAATCTAGCAAAATACATAGTTTGTGAATTGCAATAGAGTTTGTAGACCAATATCAAAAGTATTAACCGCCCTCGATTTAACCCATAAAAGTGAATTCAAATGAATTCCCTGAATCTACTTTCAATCTCAGCAGAAAAAAAAATCTAACAAAGTAGATGGCAACTGTGATTTGCAATAAAGCTTCTACTTGAATCGTCAGAGCTTTAAAATTGTAATAGGAGTTCTGAAAAAATCACAAGCAGCCTAAAAGAAACTACCAACCAACTAATTATGTAACGTTGCAAAGCATAGCAAAAACAATTCACAACTGTTCTGATTTTTTCCGTATAATGAATTCAGCCAACCCGGAATTGGAATTTGAAAAGACTAAAAAATGTACCTTTTGTTGGCTAATTGCCCTGTTCGATGCTGCTGAGAAAATCTCTCTAACATACAATTCTGATCTCCTGAACTTTATAGGAAAAGATTTGTCAACAAAAGTTTCCTTCAAGAAAGTCAATTTTATTTATAATTCATTACTAAATTTAGCAAGTGTGAGTTCCGTATCAGAAACAAATTCCCACAAAAGAAACAAACCGGACAAAGTCCAATGTTCACAACTTAGCAAAGTGGAAAATGTGTCGAAATATCCGCCATTAATTTCTAGAATGAAGAGGGTGTGAAAGCATTCAATGCTTTTATGACCGGATTTTTGTACTCTTGTTTCTGTGTCGGTAATTTGACATCAGAGTCCATTGTTTTTATTCAATTTATACCTAGATTTGTTTTGACATGCTAAATAAGTTATTAGACCCAGCGGAGATCTAATTGATTTTCCAATTATTTAACAAAGTTCGAAATTATTATTATTTATTTATGATTATATAGTGACAGGTGTTTTGAAACCTTGTCCAGCAAACCATGCACCTCCCTCACAGAAATAAGTATTCAATAAGTATGGGGAGGGATATGATGAAATAAGTATTTACACCAGTCCATATAATTAAAACTAGTATGGTGTTTAATAATAATATTGTGCTTTGTTTTTACCCATTTTGTGAGGGGTTGTGTATCCACTCTCAATTGTTGGGTGCTCGCAATTGGGACATAATTAAAAGAAACTGAAATTTTGAAAAATATAAGAAAATGATCTTTGATATTTTTATCTCCAATTAATTTTTCAGGTTAATTTATTGAATATCTCAAATTTTATGAATTATTTTGTGGTGTTAAGGTTTTGAGTGGAACCAAATGCTACAAATTGTTGATACTGAGGGAGACAACGGCGGGGAAAAATGACGGCAATCACACTTCTTTATGTATTTCGTCAAAAAAATCCATCACATATGTCGATCCTAACGTACCATTGAGATTGGTTATAAATAGACGATTGTGATGAATGGAATGGTCTTGCATTGCCCTTCGTATATCCTAGTCATTGATGTTGTCCGTACTTGGCAAATGCCCACAGTAAATCCTAGTCATTGATGTTTTCCATACTTGGTGAATGTCCATAATAAATTACGCCTTCGGAGTAATAGTTTTTGTTATTTGAAAGTAAATCTAAAAGTTGATATTTGTCATTGGCATTATTTATGAGAGCATGTAAGAGGACATGTATTTATGACATTATGATGTTAAGGGGATGGGGTTTAATCTTAGGGGACAAATATTCACCTAGAGAGGATAGTACTCACCACATCTTATGTATGCATGCAAGCATGTGTCATCCATACTATTTTATCATCTCACTTTTTAATAAACACGTTTTTTTTATATTTAAAAAAGAAAAAAAATGATAAACACATTGTGTGATAAAACATGCCACATTTATCAACTTGAGTAAATTATTTTTCCAAAGTGTAACCCATGACCTCTCATTTACAATTGCGAATGCTTTACCAACTGGTCTACATCAAATGACTTACACATTACTCCTAATAATTTAGTTATATCTTAAAACAAATGACATTTGGAGGTGTTTACACATTATTTAGATTTTAGAATGTTATTATACAACAACTAAAAAGGATGTAAGGGTTTGCAACATGTAGACTATTTTGATCTAATTAACTTCCAACATTAATCATACACAATCGAATAATGCATTCAAACTTGAAATGATTGAAACAATTGATAAATGATAAGTACTTTCTCAAATACACAAGAGGAGAGACAAACTTAATTGTTCGAGTAGGACAAAAAGGATCTAGACGTGCGAGATGATGCAAAACACTTGTTTTCATGAGTTTTGCAAGGGCAAAATTCACACCCAGAAAGCATGACAACCATACCCTCTTTGTGAAAATTTTTGCTTAAAGGTCATCCTGAGAGCACTCCCCCAAATCACCCTAACCCCTGTATCGGTCATACCCCATCCTTCCGAGTGGTCCAATATGTTGTGTTATCATGGTCGTAGTTGATTTAGGGATATCCAGGTCTATGCAAGCACTTCAGTTAAGATTCTTGAGACATGCTCTCGAAGCTTAAGAAAAGGCAATTCTCTCGTTTTCTTGGGGTTGGTACACACCCCGAAGCGGAATGAAAGACTCAAACTCATAAAGGAGGTGTATCGAAAGAGTCAAGAATGTTTTGCGGTTGGTCTTGGAAGAATCAGGGATTTTCGAGAGGTTTTGGAGCGATTTCGACAAAAGTGGGTCTTGGAGGGTGAAGCAGTGTATAGTGCAAAAACAACCCCTAAGCTTCGGAAGTGATTCCAAGAGCTCCATGAGGAATTAGAAGCAAAACAAAATATCGTCGAGAAAGGTAATTCGAGCTCTAGTGGATGGTGGTCTAACATTTTTCACAAGACTTGGGAAATTCTTCCCACCTATTTTCAGCATGCACATGACCTTTAAGCTTGAAGAAAAAGCCTTTTTTTAGGTTTCAAAAAGAATCAAGGTATGAGACGCCCACCATTGTGTTAAAAAATTATTTTCCAATCAATTTAATATAAAGAAGTGTGGGAAAATTCATCAGGGAGCTCAAGTTATGCGTCTGACAAGTTGATCTCCAAGGTACGGTTGAGGAGTTAGTCAATTTTCCAGCTTGAAAAATGAGCCAATCAGATAGTGGTGCACTTTTTTGCATCAACTATCCCAAACGTTTGGGATGTTTCCGACACAAAAGTGCACCCCCTCCCATTTAATCCCTTGGACCATGATGCGACCTTTTTGGAGCTCCAAATGACGAAATAAGCCCCGCACACTGATATCAAATCCCCAGCCTCAATCATTGAGTGCCAAGTGGCCAAATCAGAGAGGGGCGCACTTTTTTGCACCAACCTTCCCAAACATTTGGGATAGTTGGGACACAAAAATTTTCCCCCCTCCCATTTTGGCCCCTAATCACCCACGTGACCCAAGAAGTGGTTAAAGGAGCTTTATTTCACCCTCCTCTCTTCCTCAGCACAAATGAATCACATTGCGACAAATGGACCAGTGGGAAGGGGGGAATTTTTTCTGCATTAACCATCCCAGAAGTTTGGGATGGTTGGGACAAAAAAGTGTGCCCATGCTCAACTTGAGAAAAATTGCAAATTTTTAATTCTAATTGTTGTTTACTACTTCTACCGACACACACACACACATGAGAAACCATTGTTTTCAAAGCACTTCTTCATTTCCTCCATCACCATTGCTTCCATTCCTCTATTTTTTATCTCCACACTCCTTTTCCATCCTCCCCCATCTTTAATGCAAAAACATAACGTTTTAAGCCATTACCATGATCGTTTGTTGTCAAAAACCCTCGTAGGAAAAAATGAAGAATCGCTTGTATCTTGCACCCACAAAACAGAATCTGAGGAAACTTGGAGCATCTCTTCCTACCCCATGCACCTTGATGCTGCAAAAAACTAAATTTATAGAAGCATCTCAGATTTTTTATGGCATCCAGTTGAATTTTTGTACCCTAAACCCTTCTTTTGTCATTTTTTATTGATCCGAAAAGCAAGTTGACACGAAATTTTGCACGGAGTGTCAAGAACGAAAATAGAGTTTTTTCATCAAACCATGGAGCAGAAGACCAACTTCCAAAAATAGTAAGTGTCATTGGTTCACACTTTCTATTTTTATTAACTTTCCTAAAACGGTAAAAACCTTCAAAAGAGCAAACAAAAAACCACAAAAATGGGAAACTAGGGTACAATGGACCGAAAAATCAAAAATCAAAAAATCAAACAAGAAAAAAAGAAACTTTCTAAAAATATAAAGTGCTTATAATTGGACTTGAAACATCTGAACACGCTTCAAACATGATAAGAACCTCTCAATGCTTTGACACCCAAGGCAAAAAAGCAAATCTATCCAAAATAGCATCTCCTGAAACCTAGAGCCTTAAAATAGAAGTTTTCGGTGCCAAGTGCAAAAGTCACTATCACCTCTGTGGTAGCTTATATTGTTGCTTTTTTCCATCATGAAGTTCAAATTCATAGGCCCGGAGCCGTTCAACTCTCACATCGGAGTTCCTCGGTGTGGGTGGCGGCGATGTCACTCACACGTAACTCAATGATTTCAAGGAACGCATGCTCAGTGATTCCCAATTTTGATCATTTGTGTCCTTAGGATGAAAGAATCATCATGACTTCACGATCTAAGTGATTGTTCCAGTTTCCCATTTCACATGCATAACCAGTTACGAAGGAGTGGTGGTGTTTCATGCTTGGAATGGTGGTTCCATATTGTGGAAAGGGCATCCTTCATTGTTTCAATGATGTACTCATCAGTGTTCATCATTTTTATGGGAAGGTGCATCATTCTAGGGGAAACCTTCGTTAGTGGAACATGGAAGTATCACGAGAGGATCACCATGAGAATTTCCCATAGGTCATCTGGAAAAAATAAAACATAAAAATCCAATATTATTCAAAGAAAACCATATGTTACACATTGGGAACATATAAATAAATAGGCTAAAACCAATATTATCTTCACCTTAGGAATAGGCGAGACAACCTAAAGTTAGAGATTGAAATATTTCCACATATCAAGGAGAGGAGACACACTCTTAACAATGCCTCAAATATTTACTTGAGTGAAACAAATCGATTAGAATATATGAATCTAACAACTAATTCTAAAGCTCTCAAAATGAAGCTAATTATTGTGTGAATGAAAAAAGAACTAGTTAGGAAATATCCTGAACTAATTATGGTGTGTTCATACTTACAACGCTTCCTTTGTGTGTGACTTTTAGAATTAACTACTTCTCCTTGCATGGATTTTCCAATTCCAATGCGTGTTTTTCCTCTCCCACATGATAACATTCCTTTTCCCTTAACTACGCATTATTGTCTCCTAGATAAATTTTCTTTAGCATTTTATGCACATTGATAGGATTCTTATACTAAATTCTTATGAATATTTCCAAAATCCTTAAAGGGAAATATATGGTCCATTCACATATCTGGAGATCTTCTCCTCGTCATATGTAAACATGACCATCTTTGATGGAAATTTTCTAAAACTCTTTTGTTTAATCCTTTAAATCCATTTCCTTCTATCTTAAGTTTTATAATTTCTTAAACAAATTATTTTGATAATCGAAGAAAAAAACTTACCTTTCACCTTATCAATCATTTTATCCCAAGATTTTATCATCTTTTTTTGTTTGGAAAACTATTTTGCTTTACACATTATTCATGTTGAGTATAATACCAATATGGGCACCTAATTGGTTACGGTTATAACTAAGTTTTAGTTGTGTTTATCATTCTTAGGAGATTTATTTGAGTTATTTTTGTCATGGATTTTTTATTTATGTTAAAATAATCTATTTTTAGACATCTCGTATTTTATAACTGGAAGTGTTAGTTAGAGTACAATTCACCTGGATGTGCACTTAATTGAGACCAAATCATTATCCATCCATCCCTAAGAGATGGGGAACCATCTATAAGCATAGATGAATCAATTTGATATTATTTTAGGCCATTTCTATTTTTAGGAGTGTTTGGAGTGCCTAATTGGACTCGTGTGCATGATGGTTTGTTTTAATTTATAGTGGCTTCTTGCATGTTGACCATATCTTATCAATGGATTATATTTGTCATATTGAGTTTATTTTTAGTTGTATTTCATTGACTTTAGTTAACTTAGGATTTGTGTATTTTATTTTAGTCTTTCACTTATCATGCATCATCAAACAAGTTGAGTTGTAATGGCTAAATAACCTTGTTTATTTATCTATTCAATATGCCTGGTGGGGATATTTTTTCCAAGTAATAATACTTTTTGCATTGAGCATATCTCTAAAAAATTTTGGAAGTATATAAAAATAAAATCAAGATGCTCAAGAATATAATTCAGAGGTTATTTAGTGCATATTTTGGTCATCAATCACACATATAAGTACTCTAGCCTAATAACTAATTATTTTGGGCAAGTTCGATGATCCATAATTTCATTTTTAGGGTATTTCAGATGTGATTTATACTCCATCCATATTAAAAACCTTCAAATTTGACACAAGGACATGTTACCTTTTAGCTTGGTACAAGTAAAATTTTCTCTCTTGGGATCCTCCATTTTCTAATAATAAAAATATTTATCTAATTCTTTGATCTAATAATGAGTTATTCATACATAAACTCCTAAATAACTAGGAGTGTCCAACTTTGACATGCTTACCATTTTGGAAATGGATTGCAAAATATATCTTCTAGTTCTACTCATTCCTTCTACCTTTACTTTGGATGCAAATTCTTATTCATCACTACTCGTATCTCCAAAACTCATCTACATTGTGCGGTTTCCATATCCTCCAAACAAGCTTGGATTCCTCACATCATTTATGATAGATATTTGATTCTTGTTTCTCTTCATCCTACCCCTTTGGGAAATCCTACATGGGCCATTTATTTTACCCATAATCACCAAACCACAACAATTACAATGCATTATACCCGAAACTATCCTTTTTAAAGATATTTTTGTATACTTTCTACCTATACTCGCAAATGTGGAAAATAAAAGCACTCCACATGGTATAACTCACTTGCATACCAAATGATGTAGTCATGGTTAGGTAGTTTAGTAATAGAATGCCTTTGACCATGTATCCTTAAGTATTTACATAAATGATATGACTACTAATAGCCCTTACACAACATGGAACAATAGGATTCACTCTTTATTAATTCATTGTGTAAATATAGTTGTGTACACATAATTACAATTATTATGGGCCTTATAACATGTAGCATTACAACTATCCCACAAGGTATATATTAGACCATATCTCTGCTTATACTTGCAAGATCTTCCAACTTGAAGCGAGATGTGGTTCCTTTACTTCATATATCACAAACGAACTCAAAGTCTTTTCTTAATCTCAATCTTCATGCTAGAACTCACAATCCTCGGTCTTACTCTAAGCTTGTCTTACTTCCAACCAACCCCTTAACAATGAGATTCACTTAATATATGAATTCATTATAGAATTTTAAAATGACTCACCTTCCAACTATCAAACAACCACCATCTATGTGACTCTTTAAATGCTCAAACATTTACACACTATAAGGTATCAAGAACATTCTTATTTCCTCTTACATTAACACATGGCATATTTAGTGTGATACTAATCTGAATTGACGTTTTCATAAAGGACTAGTCACTTTGTTGAAGTGATTACCTTCCTATTTTCATCGCAGAAGGTTATACGATTCATATTACTTAATTATTTAGAAGGATCCATGCATAAGTCACTAGATCATATGTCACAAGATTTTTAGGAAATTTACATGCAATATGGTTTGCATGCGCGAATCTCAAACATCATAAACCACATCACATGAAATTCACACAAGGTCATAGACATACAAGCTCATATAAAGATATTTAAGTTGAGGCGGACTTCAAACATAGTGTTCTAATTCACGAAGGTGAATCAAAAAAGTGTGCAAGGCTCATGCAAGGTTTCCTCAACCCATTACTATGTTCAAGCTTAAGTTGGCAAAATATATAAAATGTGTAGCGCTTCATAGTGCATGGAATGTTGTTCCTTCATACAATTCATGTAGGACTTACTCTTCACATACTTGCACCACACTTTACAACCACTAGTGCAAGATTACAAACCCTATGCAAAAAAATCATATGGTTCTCTAAAACATAGGTGGACAAGACTTATAAGTTGCACAAGGACATAATTTCTCCATCCAAGTAATAGGGTTGTGTACAAAATATTTTTATTTATAATCTTAATTATTTTTGGTTGATGCAATATTGTCATGAACCCATATGTTCCTACATTAGGTAAAAATAAATATAAAGGAAAATGTAAATTACAAAAAAAAAAAAAAGATAACAAATTACTACTATATGTAAATTACATGGTTACAAAAGCGTTGGAGTTGGAGATGACACGTCTAATTCGATCTTTGCGTAATCTACTTTACATATATGCTCTACCACCGAAATCTTGTGTGGATATGGTTAGGGTTTTTAGGAGAGGTGAGATGTTTTTTAATTTTTCGAGCTTTTTGAAAAAAATTACTTTTTAAATTTTCATTGTTTAAAAGAGTGAAGAAAGAATTTTTGTTTTATTTTCATTTTTTTCTTTATTAGAAATGACAACTAAATATTTATTGTTTGAGTTAGGATGTTGTAGATGGAAATAATGTTTTGTAGAAAGTTATAAAAAAATAAAGAATAAATACACAATAAAATAATTAAAAATAATAATATAATCAAAGTGAATTTGTTTCCTAATTTAGAACATATATAGGGGTGATTAATTTCTTATGAAATTTACCATTGTTTTAAAAAAATTTAGCATTATCCAACTTTTGTTAAACATCAAAGTACCCCAAAACCTACATATTGAGGCCTTTCCTCAATCTTTATCGAATTTGATATTATTTGGCCAATTTTTCTAAGAACATTTATATAATATCCCATCATAATAAATAAGTCAATGTCAAGTCTCTTAATATGCTTATCAAAACTATACAATGAATCATTTAATGTTTTGTTAGAAAAGGAGTGTATGGTGGAGTTATCACCATGTGTGCCTTCATCGTGTTTTGTGCACCATTGGTGGAGGTTAGTATCCTTTGCATGGTACATTCTTCTCTCCTAATCACCCCTTCACCATCTTATTGGAACTTTTCCATCATCTCTTCTTTTTCAAGTAACTCTTGTTATAACTCTTATGTGATGTCAATGAAGAAATCACACATGCTTGTCAATGTAACCTATAACTCTTGATACTTAATCTCCAATCATTATACCATCTTTCACTTTTCTCTATTGTACTCTTGAGTTTGTTGTTCTATTTCATCTATCAATTTCAGCCTTTCTTTATTTAATTCTTTTCTCATAGTTGATTTATGAAAGAAAATATCTTATGTACTTCTTTGTCAATTGTTAAATTTGGAAACAAAATGCACACACAACTGAAATGTGCTGGAAAACCCTTGTAATGAATGTACCATACACTATAAATGATAGATATTTTAAGAATGATTACCAACATGGATTTACCATTTACTTATGTGTTAATCCAATGTTATATGTTATTAAATAAAATACATAAGGTTGTTAATTAATATCCACTACATCTTTATTGATATCATATACGTCATTTATTCTTTTTGTGTACATGCCTATAATCATTACATATCATATTTTATACTCTTTTGTTTCCACTAACATGTGACTCTTCTTTATTCCAAAAGTCCAATAGTGGAATAAATAATATGTTTATCCATTAACTTATGTCATATTTAAAATTACTTATATCTCTATGATATAAAAAAATTACTAAGATTAAGGTAAGTTAAACATGTCATTCTAAAGATATTTGAACTACTTGGTTTGATGAAGTATTTTCATGGATGCAAAGTAAGAAAAATTAAAATTAAAACACACATAAAAGGGAGATAAACACAAGGATTTACACAAGAGAAACCTAACGTGGGAATTTAAGAAGCATGAAGTTGTGCTTCCTCATCAAGCCATTATCATCTTGCGAGTTTTGCAAGCCAATCGTCAATTTGAACCTTCAAATTCATTGTTGTCTTTTCCTAACACTTCTACAATCTCCTAGTTTTCCTTGTTAGGGATTACTTTCTTATTCAACATGCTTGGTTATTTATCTTTGATGTGGAGTCAACTATCTACATTGATAACTCCCTTAGACTCACTCTTAACAATGCTTTAATATATGAAAGGAGATGGGAAAAAATTAACCCTAAAACCAACGACGTGCGGGGAAGGGGAATGGGTTGGTACCAGGCTCGGAGGGCAACGAAGGCCATTAGTACAAGCTCGACGGCGCCGGGAAAGGAGGAGGGTCCTGCTAATGTGAAAAGATCGAGTCAAACAGTGAAAGGGTGCCTTCGGGTGCATTTCTTTGGTGGAGACGGATCGGGAGGAGGCTGTAGGGTGGCGTCTAAGCCAGGAGGAAGAAAAAATGGAAATAACATGGGTGCTACCCCCTCTCCAAACTCTTTCAAAGAGGCGTTGGGGTTTAATGGGGAAGCCAAACAGAAAACAACCATATCGATCAATTTAGTAGAGGAAGCAGTTGAGGTGGAGATCATTAACCCTGCGGTTGATGCTTATTTCAAAACCTTGTCAGAAGATGTAATCATAGGCCAATTTAACGGTCTTTGGCCCTCCTCTTCAGCCCTATATCAATGGGTATTTGAAAATTGGACAAGTAAGTGTGAAATCTCCCTTTTCTCTAAAGGTTTTTTCATAATCCATTTCAGATACCATGAAGAATATCAAAGAATGATTATCGAGGGCCCCAGTTGCGGGGTAATGTTGGTTTGTATCTAACCCCGTGGCTCCTAGATTTCGACCCTAACACCCATACAACCACGATAACGCTAGTCTGGGTTAGGTTACCCAATTTACCCTTGTTTTTCTGGTATGCATTGGAGGATATTGGTAATGCCCTAGGTAACTTCATTAAAGAGGATATGGAATGAATACATTCCGGAATGTTCACCTTTGCAAGATTGTGTGTTGAATTAGATTCAAGCAAAGGTTTTCCAAATCACATAAACCTAAATTTTGGGAACTTGCAGTGAGTTCAACCCTTGGACTATGAGAACACCGCCTTTCGGTGTCGAATATGTAAAAACCCGAGTCATTTGCAAGCCTCATGCTCATTTAATAGAAACAATAAAAATTCAAAGAAGGGAGCCTCAAGATGGGGAACTCCAAGCCCAGATTTAGTATCAGCTACGACATTCAAGGAAGCTTTGAAAAAGAGAAAATGAGAATGGGGTGGAAGAAACAACGATAAATGTTTGAATAACCGATAAAGGTGGTAGGAGGTACGCAGCGTGGACACTCACCCAGAAATTTAGACTCGAGCGGATTTTTTACCAGATAGCATGGAAGCTGAAGAGGAAAACAATCACATGTTGGTTATTAGTTCAGATCTTGGTCAGTGGCATGAGGTGTTGAAAAGAAAAGGAAAGAAGGGATGGAGAGCTAACATTCTGATTATTTCCCATCTCGGGGTGGGAATTAATCTCTATTTACTTTTGTCCCTCTTTTTGAGCCATTGTTGGGCTTTTGCATGTTAGAGGTTTATTTCACTTTTTTATGGTTGTTCGGGTTGGGTCCCATCAACCCCCATTATAAGCTCCGGTCAAAAGCGTTTTAAAAAAAACAATGCTTTAATATGCTTAAATCCCTTTCCTTCACTTCTAGAGGATATATTTATGATAGGGATGGGGAAATGAATCATACAAAGGTTCTAAATACATCACACCCAACAACATGTAAGAAGAAAGAATTAATTTTTCTTTTCAAGATTTGTTTTTATTATTTTGTCCCTTATGGTACATTTTTTTCTTATCCAAACTTCTGTTGGTACTTTGTTTCGTGATGTACAATTTTGTCATGAGCTTAACATGTATGGTTAATTATTGGTCCTAACATGTTACTTAGGACTTGTTCTTCAAAATGGAAATGGTAATAGACTATTTGAATCATTGTTAAACCCTAGTACACCTATTTTCTTTCTCTGCGTATAACTATACATCTTTTTCTTTCCCAATTATATCTTATGGAGATTAAATTCATTGCTCTTCTTTAGGCATGCAAACTAATAAGTACATCTAATCATACTAGCGAACTAAATTATGATAATTTTTAGGATCCAATTCCAATCACAAGTGATCTAGGCATGTTTCGTTATTGTTAAAGTATTGAAATTGTTAGTGAAAGAAGGGAAATTTTACGTTCCAAATCAAGTATATAGTAACAATATGTAGGAAACAAGTTGATATAAAAATAATGCAATCTAGAAACAACTAGTATTGATGAAAACTTTGGAATCAAGTGGTTTGATGGAACCTTATATTGGAACTTGGTGGGTAATTTGATCTACCTTACCATTATGTGACCATATTCATGTTATTTAATTAAGATATTCTCAATGGTTATGTACTATTTTTGTGCAATAATAGGATGAAAGGTGACCCATGATCCTCATATATGCGAAAGAAGTGATCAATTTTGATTCTAGTGATGAGTTTATGCTACCATTTTTTTTTAATTTATGTTACCTAATGAGAGGGCCCTAGCCTATTGTAGCATCACCAAACCACACCAGCCATGGAACCATCTATGGATAAAATATTTAAGCTCTCGGCTAGCCCACAAATTAAACCAAATTATCGAGGTGCCCTATCACCGGGATATCCAAACTGTCGGTAGTAGGCCACCTTAACACGGGCCGAGATTTGAACCTTGGACCTTCCAATTCTGAGGAGACCCAAGAATTGTTACACCATTACCCGTTCGATAATGTTACCATACTATTTTATTATAACATAAACCTATGGATTTTTAAAAAGTGATTGGCTATTGATAGAAGCACGCTACTGAGCCCTTAATTGCAACAACTTGTGAGACTATTTGCTTGAGTATTTTTGGATATCTTGATCATAAATTAGATGATCCTACTCACTTCCTTATGAAAAATGAAGGGAAAATGGAGAAAATTGATTACTTTATTCAAATACAAAACATCTAGAAGTATGAGAAAAAAATTAAGAGGTGATTTGTTACCTAAGGAGTAAGTAGCATAAATACAATACATTGATAGACATATTAATTGATAAAAGGAAATATATTCGTCACCAATTTAAAATAAAAAATTTGAAACTTCGTTGCTACATTACAATATAGGATAGAAAATATGAAACATACAAAAATAGGTAGTACAAAAATATTTTTTAAAAAATCACAAACACATTTGAAAAGTGTATTCCATCATAGGCTAACTCTACATTTCAATTGACCAAAATTATGGCCATGTTCCAATGACTCATACACAAACCCCAATAATCTTTATGCACTTTTTGATGTCAAAATATTGAAGCCCCAACAAGCTACCAACCCCATCTTTGGATTAGTTATAGAATTTAGCTAACACTTAGTTCTCCTATATTAAAATATTTAATTTATTTTTAAAAAGAAAATTGTTGATACAAATTTTACAATGAAAAGAGTATCAATTCAAGAACATGCATCATAATTTGTTGTATTGTATAATAGTCATAATCAAGATTCAAATTTGATGTCCCTTTATGGCCATTAACCATTTTGTAAATATGTGTGTGTGCGCACGCGCATGTGTGTGTGTGTGTGGCGCGCGCGCGTGCACGCGTGTGTGACTCTTAGAAACAAGCCTAATAATGACAATATCAAAAGAAAAAGAAAACTTAACCACATAGGACCAACAAATAAAAGTGCAAAAATTTAGAAGTGGGCATAAATCCAACCTACTCATTGTCTCAAACATGTAGATCTACCCTTCCCTATACTTGTAGTGCCCCACTTGTTCATTTTCCCAAAGATCTCACTTTCAAGAAACAGTTTAGCATTTCGGTTCGGACATTCTTTAAGAGCCTTACTTTGACATGGTATCCCCATGTATTTTTGAATCAAGCTTTAACACTAAGTAGTTCAAAACAACATAAATAAATAAATCATAATCATAACAATAACAATCAAATAAGATATATCACAAATAATAATAATAATAATTGGTTTTATAGTCCCTAATGTCGGTGTCATATTTTGGGTCTACATGAATCTTATAGCATATGGGACTACCTCGTACTACCCATGTTCAAGAGGCCCCTAACTAAGCTTAAACTACAAGGCATACACATCCTACTCTAGTAAGATTCGAACTCGTGACCTCACTTTCAAGAGTACAAGTATAAATGTGACTTGCAAACTCACATAGTTTTATACCACCACCGACATGTAGATAATAAAAAAATAAATGTGTTTTAATGTACTAAATG
The DNA here is from genome assembly GCA_018340775.1 of Taxus wallichiana var. yunnanensis. Classification (NCBI taxonomy): domain Eukaryota; kingdom Viridiplantae; phylum Streptophyta; class Pinopsida; order Cupressales; family Taxaceae; genus Taxus; species Taxus wallichiana. Next base: position 573,732,726 of record CM031239.1, on the reverse strand, counting down.
CATGATTCATCTATAACATTGCCCTTTTTTTCTTACGGAAAATTATAATATGATCATTGTTTGGATTATCAATCTTTTATCTTTAATTAAATTTTTGGGATTCTTAAACCGAATTGACTATGACCTATAATATTGTCGATAGAATTTTTGACATGGATCTTCTTTTGACACTTGTAAAAATACTTTACACTTTCTATATTGTCAAATGGTTTATATGTTTGGGAAAAAATTACATGCAAATTTTAATCGACCTTCTCTAACGAGTTTAAAGCACTCGACATGAGCTTTGACAAGATCAATTTTGAATGTTATTCCCCATATGTAAAAGACCCCTAATTGATCTTTAAATACATGACATACATATCCTTCTCCTAGAAGATTCAAATGTGTGACCTCACTTTCAAAGTGCAATTCCTTCACCATTAAGCAACTCAAATGTACCAAGGCAAAGGAAAGTGAGGAAATTTTAAAATAAATAAATAAAACATGTTTTAAAAATAGATAAAAATAAATTAATAAAGAAACCAAAGAAAATAGAATAAATTTGATGGGTGAAAGTTGAATTGGTGGGTGAAATTAGCAGAGGTATTTAATGGTTGCATGGGAATTGACACATGTCAAACAATTCCTTAACATTAGAAAAAGGTATTTGGATTACTCCAACTTGTGCCATAATGGTTGGAGGTACCATGGGCACAAGACATGTAAGGAATATGTCATTGAAAAGGCCTTAGAAATTTCCAAGGAGGTGTAAAGACAAGATTCATAAACTTTCCAACACCCTCCCAACCGGGTAGTTATAAGATCTTTTAAAAGGTTTTGGACATCACGCAATGCATGAAAAAAATTGTTTTATGTCGTTATGAGTGCTAGATTACAGGATTTTCACAAAATGAGTTTGTTTTATGTTGCCTCTCCTATTTCACCCTTTCCTTAGGGTGCACCAAAATATGAGTTTTGTAGAAAGGTATGGACATTCGAACAATAATTGAAATTGGATATTTAATTGTTTGACAAAATGCCTTGTTAAATTTATGGCGGAAAAGTGGTCTAAGTTGCGCTAGGATGGAAGTAAAATCTTACCTCAAAGGACTATTATTTGTCAATGTAGTGATGATTTTTGCTTTCATTTTAGATATTATTTAAATATTAGTCATTATGTTTGTAGTGTGTGAGTTGTAACAATAATTAGTGATAATTGTTATTTTAAAAATAGTGGTGTAAAAACACTTGTCGACTGTGGGGATTAGTTTTGGAAAACAATATGCCCTTTTAAGTACGCAACCACCTTAGAATACACTTACCTAGTTCAAGATGATATGGGACTCTAGTGTGGAAATTAGTTCACACGATTTTTGAAAGATAAAACCTTAGCCACTTGAAAACTACCTTGTTAAAGTTATAAATTCATTTTGGAATCACCTTATCTTAATTCCTTACTATCCCATAAACTATCATTTACTAACTCTAACTTGTTTATTTCCATCTTGGGATTGGAATCCTAAAAATAGTTTCACTATGAATGTTTGGGAGGTGTTATTTCTACACGGATTTTAGAGCCATTTGGCGTATGGGGTATAAGTGAAAACTAATGTCTTTTGATAATTTCCTCTGCAATGGGACCTCCAAATGAGTATCACTTGTTAAATTCTATCCTCGCTAGTTTCCTACATTCTCACCATATCCGAGAATGGGTCATAAGTCATATAATCCCTAATTCGATACCCGATAAACATTTTCTAAGGCCATTTGTGGATGTTTCAGGTACTTTGTGTGTAAGATTCATTGACCAATTTTTATGTTACAAAATCAATTTGGAATCACCTTGCGAAAAATGTCTATGAAATGAGAAATTGCGTCCTAAAACCTCAAACCCCTTCTCTCTTACATTAAGAATTGTTGTCCATAATTAGATTCATCTTATCTCCTTGAAAGCACTTTTTGTACCAATTTCATAGCCTTTTTGGCTTATAGTGTCCATGTGAAAATTGTCAAACTTTACCAACTCACTCTGAACAATGCCTCTAATATGAGTGTTACTTATCATATTTTTATTTTGTTAGCTTCTTTGTGCTCTCACTATGTAAATGAGGTAAAAGTGACCATTTAATTTTTCACACACTTTTCGATCATATTCAATGGCCATTTTTCGGTAACTATAACTAATTTGAACTATAATGTTATTGAATAATTTGAATCGATAACTAACTCTATTAGATAAATCTTGTCTAGTATGATGATTTGTTGTAATGGAAAGTGTTGTTAACACTAAATTATCCTTTTGAGCTCATTATATATCTGAATTGTGTGAAAAAATGAATTTTCTCTCTCTCTCTCTCCTCTCTCTAAAACTAAAATATATAAACGAAAAGAAAAATGGTGTGTGGAAATAATAACCCCCCCTCTCTCCTTGAAACAATGAATGTAAGAATGTGATATCATTCCTAAATAAGGCAATGAGATTCGTGCTAGCATTCATGTTGACACATGCTTTGCATGTGATATTTGTTGTGGTGAAAACACAAATGTTTGGTGTCACTCAAAGATTGTATTTACAATTAGTTTTCTTTATAAATGTATAAATCCATTTTGCAAGAGAAATTGTAAAGCTTGATTTAGGAATGTAATCTAAATGAAATTAGATGGTATTGTTTATATAAATAATTAGTTAACGATAATGTATATGTTTAGATTAAATTTTACCTCTTAAATTTAATTTAATAAACAAGATGATAAAACTTACGAAACCTCGAAATGGCGGGGTTTAGAGGTACCCACAAAAGTGGATGAATGACGTTTGATTGTTGTGCTTCATGTATCAAAGGGATTAGTTCATGTTCTGCAAATGACAATTGCACTCACAAACACTACAAAAATGTTTATTAGTAAAAATAGTGCTAGGTTGTCTAACAAAGGCCAGGTCCCGAAGAAGCCACATGACTTCCTCGCAGGATGCCAACTTGTTGTTTACACAATCAAGTGGTTTTGAAAATAAGACATGATATAATGGATAATGGATGTTCGACAAGTTGATTTTATTACAAATATATAAAATAGATAATGATAATATGAAATATGTAAACTATGGCTTAAAATTCGAGTCCAAACATGTGTCGAGTTTTCAAATGAAGGTGAATCTTCTTCTTCGAAAAATCAATGTCTTTCGAATCAATTCTGTGGTCACTAAAGTCTTCCCTAAAGAAGTCAAAAATATAATCAGGCTCTTCCTTCTCTATATCGGAATAGGATTCGGGATCAGATTGTTCTCGAATCGGTTGGATATTTAGATTCACTTGAGCTTAATTCCTCTAGTTGTGCTTCATACTGCGGTGTTTGAAACATGCCAAGTCGAACCAAGGCGTAAAACTTTGAAATGGGCATCCCAAAACTTGTATGTGGCCTCAAAAAATCCTCTCGATTGGATTCGAATATGTTTTTCAATTAGTCTAAAGGGGCTAAGTGAATTGTGCACAGTTCCAAGTCATGGAGAACATCGTACTGTTCCTAGTGTAAGGGATAGCTGATAACATGTAGTGAATGGATGCTAGTTATCTCATGCCCTTGACCACCTAAAGCCATCCAAACAATCCATGTTTGACAAAGATGTTATTAGTAGTAAATGTTATAAGTAAGCAAAATATGTAGGAATCATAGGTGATTCACTTAATTACTGGCGATTCTAGAAGATATTAATAGTCTGATAAAATTATAATGTTTGATCACTATGATTTGAGACTATGAATTTTCAAAGGACTAATATGAGGTAATAAATCAAGATAAATATTTTGAATCAAGAGACAAGATTTATAGGATATAGTCTAATCTTAAATGAGTGTGATAGAAGAGACTTGAAGTTGGTTGGTGGTTTATTGGTATCCCACAAGCTTCAGAGTGATTCCTTTGCTTGTTTGATGAATGTGGATGTTGATGTTGGACAATAACGTGTTGATGTTGATTGATACAATAATGATGAACTCGATAGAAGGCTTGAGTCTTGAAAATATGAGAAGATGATCCCATGAAGAGGCTATAGTTTGCACTTAAATAATCACTTTGGTAATTTAACAAATCACCGATGATTTTAGGATTCTTGAGTTTGTTTTGGAACAAATTCCTAATTTGAGATTTTTGTTCAAAATTTTGAAGGATGGGTTTGTTGGTTGGTTTTGAAAGTGTCGTGTTGTCTAATGAGGTGTCAAGGAAAAATTTTATTAGTTAGATATGTTCTAATTTAGCCTACGTTTGTTTAGGATATATATTAGGTTGTTTGATTAAGATATATCAAACGTATAAATATATGATAATATAAGATTATGATAAGATAATGGGGGATTTAAAAATACCCTTGATAGATGTGTTGGGATAAAAATTAGGAAAATTTTAAATAATATTTAGAGAGATTACTTAGGTAAGTTAAAATATCATGGGATATGATATTAATGCATATGAGAAAATATTTTATTTAACCGTGATTAATGTAATGTGATTATATAATTAATCTATGGCAAATGGGACAATTAAATGAAGATAGGCGAGCGAAAAAATTTAGTGTCTACATTTGCCCCTTTTTGTCTGGTGGCTTTATGGACAAAGCGTCAGACAAAAATGATGAAAATTTATATGGGTGAACCATAGGGAACACCAATTATTTGTGTATCATGTGTTTCGTAAAAAGTTTCCCCAATCCTAGGGGTTACCAAAACAAGATGTGCTACCGATGAATCAAATGATAGGGGAACCAAAGGGTTCGACACCTATAGACATATGATCCGTAAAAGTAGGCTAAAGAATAGGAAAGCCAAATGATGGGGGCTAAAGGGCACACATCCTATAGATAAATGACAGATCCTCGATGTAAATTTCAATTGTTTGTTTTAATGTTTCAAGGACCAATGTCCATTGAGAATTGGACACTCTTGTGGAAAAATGTGATTGCCATGTTTTAGGGCAAAAATGGGCACTCATGCCAATAAGGTATGATTTGCAAGTAATTAGAGGAAAATCGCGGCGATTAAGGGAATCGCCGATGATTTCCTCAATGTAAAAATGGGCTATAAAAAGTCAAATCATGGGCTCATTTCACCATATGGTGAAAATGATTTAACAGAGCGAGTCGGGTGAGGAAAATGTGTTTTCGAGGATAAAAAGGCAATTTTTGGATGAAATGGAGACTTTGAGTAGGAAACGGAAGCCTGATAATGGTCGAGGTGAGTGATCTTTCCCTATTTTTGCCTTTTTGTGGATTTTTGTAGTTTTTCGTAGTTTTAGGTTAGTTTCACCATTTTGGGGGCCGTATGGATGCAATCGTTAACGATTTAATTGAACCTTCGGCGATTCACCCGCTTTGTGGATGGTCTTGCTTTTGTAGTTATTGTCATGATTTTTTTAGAAATATTTTAGTTCTTTACATGGTGTTTGTAATTCCAATATTGATATTAGTGTTGAATGTAACTAAATCGATGTTTTGCGACAACATTAATTTTAATATCTAAGCGATTTTGCTTTCTACTTTCGAATATGGGATTTTTTCAAGATAGCGATGTATCATTCAATTTTAATGTTTTAGATGTTGTTGGTATTTCTTTAGGTGATGATGTTGATGTTGATGTTGATGTGGATGATTTTTTTATATGTTCTGGATGATTTTTATCATTTCATTTTTAATAACGATATACTAATGCTAACTTGTTTTATATTTTACAGGTGGATGTGAAGTTGATGATCCGTGATCGTATACCACTGGTTTTAGATGAGGTGAGGAAGGACATGTCGATGACTATTAGGAGCATGTTGAGGCCATTGGTTTCAGTGCCATGAGGTTTTATCGTCTATTACAAAGATCTCAAAGTTTTATGTTGGCCTTATTAGAGTGGTGGAACCCTTCCACCAATACCTTCTGGTTGCCTACCAGTGAGATCATGATTAATTTTGAGGATGTACACCACATCTTGAAAGTACCTATCTAAGGAGAGGGTGTATATATCATTACTGAGGAGGAGAGGGATGGGGTGATGACTGGGTTGTGTGGAGCGATCAACCGATGTTAGATATGAGTCGGAGAGTTTGCTTATAACAAACTTTACTTAGATGATAAAGAGGGTCGTACTTGGATGACCATGATGATGATGGCCATCATTTGTTATGCTTTACTAGATTCAGGAGGTGGCTAATTTCCTTGGATGATGACAGGGTTGTGGCCAAGATGATGGAGCATCGTACTATTTTTGAGTGGGGTCCTACCCTACTTACAGGACATCTGAGAGAGTTGTGGGCCTAGAAGGCCCACAATAGAGATGGTATTGATATTGGATTTTAATTATAAGCTTAGGCCTTGAGCACATTGTAGTTGTCTTGACCGGTTGGATTAACTGCGGATTAGCGATGGACACCCCTGGTTTCATGAGGTGGATGGAGGATTTGATCGTGCACTAAAGAGGAGGAGATCATGATATTACAGAGCTATTATCTGAATTACAGTGGGAGATATAGTATGGAGACCGTATCTAGATTTTCCTCTTTGGCTTTGAGTTTGTTGATCAATTGGTTATTTTACAACTACTTATATGGGTGCGAGGCTCGTCGAATTGGTGAGCACGAGTTACTCTATTTTATCATGTTAAGAGACATTTTGGATTGGTGCAAGAGGTTCTGCAGATCCCATGCATAGACGGGAGGATGGAGACACGAGAGACCCCGAGAGCAGCGATGGTGACAGAGCCCGAGGACATCGTGGATCAAGCTGGGAGCCACGAGTTCTAAATGATGAGGGTTACGTTGTTTTGATTGACGATGCGGGGTTACCCTTGATTATATAATATGGTGGACTCGTGCATTTAGGAATTTTTATAGGGTTCGATTTTGAAAGATCTATACAAAGAGTTAGATGAGTACATGCTTGGGTAGCAAGAGGAGCGGTGCACAGGAGGGTAGTGAAGGGTGGAGAGGATGACCATGAGGAGGAGGGCGATGATGATGTGGCTGTAGCTATTACATTAGTGATGGTCGAAAAGGCCATAGTTGAGGGAGAGAGAGATATGGCCAGGAGAGAGAGGGTTGACCTCATTGGCATTAGAGACACATTGATTGTTGAGAGGGATAGTTTAACTACTGAGCAAGATGGACTTAGTACACAAATGACTCAGGATATTACAGATAGAGATTGGTACAAGGGACAAATAGATTAGATGAGGAAGGCCTTAGGGATTACCAGGCCTTCTATTTTTGGTGTGGAGTTAACGAAGATGGCTCATAGAGTACATGTCGGTGGGCGGATACCTAGGGCTAGTGGAGCGAGGCCACAGGCTAGTAGATAGAGACCATCTGCAAGGTCTAGAACAATTTCTAAGGTTCATTATGAGGCAATAAAGGCGGGGCATGATTATTATGTTGATATGATTACAAAGTACTACCCTGACACCATTGTGTACGCTTATTACTTTGTCGGTAAGGCGGAAGGCCCTACTACTAGTGGTGCGAGTGTGGGTCACCCACCCAAGAGACCTGAGCGAGTGGGTGATAGTGAGGGGGAGTTAGAGGATATGTTGGTACTATGGGTGGTAGAGAAATAGCTAGGGGTGGAGGTGCCCAGGAAGGAGAGGGAAATACAACTCCTCCTCACCAGTCCCTGGAGATTTTTAGTTTATTGACTCATGATATGTATTTGATAGTAGATGTATGGCTCATGGAAGCCTATTTTTGTATGACATTGATATGATGTATTTTGATGATGTGGCTCTTAGAAGCTTATTTTTGATATTGATGTATATGGACTTGATCAATGTGTGTGTGTGTGTGTGTGTGTGTGTGTGTGATGATGATGAGGTTTTATGATTTATATTGTTCATTTTTTATATGTGGTTGATTTTAATGAATATGGTGATGTATGTTTTTGTTAATGTGTTAGCATTAGATGGATATATGTGATATGACCTTATGATGAAATTAAACAACTTAAAATGTGATCTCAAATATGGTTCAATAAAATAGGTTAAACATGAAATGATCATCCCACTATGGATTTGGTACATACACAATGGGTTTTGAAAGCTTGAACACTCTTCCACTTATAACCTTTAAAAATTGTTAAATATGATCGTCAATGAGTAGTTATATAATACTTAATAAAATGTGGGATTAAATGAACGCTTTTTATTAGAACATGAGAGGGGGTTTGAACCTATATAGATCGATGAGGGGAAACAGATTCTCCTTTTCTACAAGTCTAAAGAGAGATGCCCCAACTATGTTTTTATTTTGAAACAAACTGATCACTACGAAAAGTTTTCTAAAATGGAAAATTTGATCAATGCGGGAAGCTTTCCTAGATGCTTTTGATATTAATGTATTTATTTCAAGGTTGATTAATGTAGGAAGCCCTTTTTATGAGTATTCATCCTTCAGGAATAGTCTACGCTTTTGATTGGTAGTTTTCCTTGAAGAGATCAATCTACTTTTTTACGGATTGCTTTGTCCTTTAAGGGATCGATCTATGATTTTGATGGATAAATTTCCTTCAATGGATCAATCTTGAAAGAGGGTTTAAAACCCACAAGCGAGGATCACGAGGGACAACGTGCACATCAACAGACATGCAAATGACAGTGTGAAGAGATCTTGGGAGGAGCGAGCATCAACCGAATGTGCATGCAAAGATTTGAAACACGGGTAGAACCTAGTTAAGCCATAAAACTCTCCTCTATCTCATAGATCAAATGGGGTGTACATATAGGAGGTGTTGAGTAACCCCAGATGTGCAATCATGACAACTCGAGTAGAGAGGGGGAGTTACATTCCTAGAATAGAAGTGTAACTCCCAATGACGCATATGACACATTGACGTGTAAGAGAATATCATAATGACCCCTAAATGACACATGGACCTACATCTCACCTAAGTGAGATGACTCACCTAATGATGTGGAAAATAACACACACCAACACCCCCCCTTCATCATAACTTAGGATGAGGTGGTAAGTCAGAAATGAGAAATGGGTCCTAGCACAAAGCCTGATGAGGTACCCATGCATAAGAAAAAGGTCCCAAGCAGTGAAGGAAAACCCAGTGGGAAAAACATCCACCACAAGAGAACAAAACACTCTCTAATCTAAGAAAGATGCCAAATATGGGTCCTAGCTCTAGACGAGCCTGAAAAGGTACCCATGTATAAAGAGGCAATCTCTCGAAAAGAAGAAGAAGAGAGAAGAAGAGGGAGACGAGAGGAATGCAGAAGATGCCATGGATGGATCTGAACTCTGCAGCTCTAGGAGGTCTCCCAGAAGAATTTCGATGATGAGAAGCTCTGCCTTTGGACTTAAGAAGAGCCACCCGTAACCAACTATGTGTCTGCCCTTAGGAAGGATAGAAATGACGTGTTGGAAGTCCACCCACTCCATAAAGGAAACCGAAGGCAGCAACACGAAGAACTCTGAGTCTGGTGCACAGAAGTGTGACATAGGTCTAGCGAGTGAGTGCCAAGGAACTGAAGGTAATGTCACGTGCGTAGAACTATCAGAGTGAAAAAGAGGAACACCTGTAGAAAGGATGTCTATGTGATGTGAAGGGAACAAAACATCCTCCACAACAGAAAAGGGATCCACAGCTGAGGGTGGATCAATGAAGGTCTCCGAAAAAGTGGAAGTGGTAAGAATCCCAGAAGGGCACTCCCAACAACAAAGATGATGAACTCCTTTGAAACACCTATAGATGGATGAGGGACCTGTAGAGCATCACAAGTGGACTCTGTGAAAAGATGACTAAGGTCAGGCAGATACGTGTCCCAATGAGGGGGCTCAATAAATAAAAGAGCGATGTCAGATAGGTATGAGTCATCCAATGAAGGCAGAGGAGTGGAAGGGGCCTCGCACACTGGAAGTGGAAAGGAGACAGGTGTGATGACGGTATGAGGCTGAGTAGAGAAGACTTCTCAATATCTATGAGATGTGGGGGTGTAACAATGTTTGGAATAGTGAGAGAAAGAGGAGAGTCCTCTGTAGTTCTCTCGACATTAGAACTAGGTGCACAATCCTCATCATCAGAAGTAGAACCAAACAATTCTATGTCAGTGGAACCATCATCACATGAAGAAGAGGAGACAACTGAATCAACAACAATAATAACGGTGGCAGTATGTGAAGGGTCTCCATAGAAGGACTAAAGAATGCCCCAGACACGGAGGGGTGGATCTGAGTCTGCCACGTGAAACCAGAGAGAATGAGAGACATGCATCATCATGTGACCAAAGACATGGTCACAAGTTTCAAGGAAGTCCTCTAGATGATGATGATTAGCGGGTGCAGGAACTGGCCCAAGCAAGAAGGGTAAAAGACCCTCGTGGGTGAAGTAACGTTCCATGGAAGCACGCCAAGCTGAATAGTTCTCTCTCCGAGAAGTGGTGGAGGCTGTAAGGCAATCCTACGACACTCAAGTCTGGAAAGAGCACTCTCCATGATGCGGAATCAAAAGTGCAAGGTGCACAAAAGTAAGACGTCAGACTCGACTAATAATGTGTCTGTGTGTGAAAACCCAAGAGTACAAGCAACCCCCCGAATGCGGCACTTTATAAAGTAGTGCGTTTACAAAACTGACAATTTCATCACGTAATGTGTGAAAAATCATGTAAATTTAACTAAGGAAGCACTCAGAAATGAGCAGTGAGTCAAAAGTTATAGCATTAAAATGATTCCCGAATCGATGGAAAATGACACTAAATGCTACAAACGCATTAAAAAAGTACACGAAATGGATGCAAAGGGTATCGTGTGGGTACTTGTTGGAAATGGCATGGAATTTTAGCAGGGGTTTGTTTTGACTGCGAGGGGGATTAGCCTCCTACCAACCCCGGACCTCGCCCTCCGTCTTGACAAGCATATGAGGGTATTAAATACAAGCCAAAAAAAAACAGTCTAAAACTTATTACATGCCATAATGAATGTTTTGTTTTTTAATCACCCTAAAACATTAAAAAGGAAGGTGATGAAGAGGAGGGGCCCACGTTGGAAGGCCAAGGCTGTTGACCAAGCTGAAAGAAGGGTCCACGTGTTGTTGGAGGGCTGTGTGAAATCTACCAAGTATTCTCCAAATCCACGTGCTGGAGTGGACAGATTGTAACCCATGAGACCAGGCCGAAGTAGACCAAAAGTGGGCTGCAGCGACTAGATTCCATGCAGAGAAGGGAGAGAGCCATGTGCACAGGGCTGCAGGCTTCAAAAACATTTTATTTTTATTTTTAGAATTCAAAAATGATATTTAATGTTGGTTGGAAATGGAAATGCCATGGTTGTCTTGTGTGTCTTTGGAGAGATTACACACAAGGAGCGAAAGGAAGACTCCAAAAATGCAAGGTAGAGTAAAAAAACATTTTACAATGCTAGTAAAAAAACATTTTTTCCAATGCAAAACAAAATGACCACGCTATAGGAGAGGAGAAACGACATGTGGGAGGTCTTTGGAGGTCTTCGCAGCAATGATCCACGTGTTCAAGATCCTGGTGTCAAAAATGTTTTTCCATTAAAAACGCAGTTCGTTGGAGGAGCTTGTGATAGGGTTGTGGAATGATCCAAACACACCAATGCCATAGCAGACTAACAAGAATCCAATGCAAACGGAGCCCATGAGAGAGTTGATGGAGTGAAGCACAAGTCTATCCACACAAACTAGACCAAGTAGCAATGCAACAGCCAATGAGTTGTCTAATGCTAAAACGGTGAGACCACGAACCATGCATGAGTCAACAACAAGCGAGCCAAAGAGCTAATGTGATGGCAGAGAGGTTTGAGTGCAGCAACGAAGCAAATGCAATGCAGAACCTAACCACGTAGAGTTGAGCATCAAAATAGAAGGCCGAGCCAAATGGTGAAGATAAGCACGTGCTGGAGTTCCAAGGACGTAGGATGCAACTATGCACGAGCTATGGAGTCCAAGTCCAACACCACTATAAACCCAGTAAAACCAGCACTTCTAGAGCTCGATCTGAAACTGAAAACACTCTAAAACTGCATGCAAAGATGCAAAACCGTTAAACCCCAAAAATAAAGCCACGAACACCCAAAACCAAACCGAGGTATGAAGCCCAATCAATGCACTGAACACACAAACGGAATATCCATTACGACACACAAAACGAAATCTGAATATCACATGCCGGAGTTGGAAAACACGCATAAAATGCATGAGTGCACGGATCCACAAGATCCACTCTGATACCATGAAAGAGGGTTTAAAACCCGTAAGCGAGGATCACGAGGGATGATGTGCACATCAACGGATGTGCGAATGACAATGTGAAGAGATCTCGGGAGGAGCGAGCATCAACCAAATGTGCATGCAAAGATTTGAAACATGGGCAGAACCTGGTTAAGCCATAAAACTCTCCTCTATCTCATAGATCAAATGGGGTGTACATATAAGAGGTGTTGAGTAACCCCCAGTGCTATAATCATGACAAATCAGTAGAGAGGGGGAGTTACCTTCCCAAAATAGAAGTGTAACTCCCAATGACGCATATGACACACTGACGTACTGACACACGTAAGAGAATCTCATAATGACCCCTAAATGACACATGGACCTACGATCTCACCTAAGTGAGATGACTCACCTAATGATGTGGAAAATAACACACACTAACAAGTCTATCATTTATTTTTATTTTTGAGAAATGCATCCAAATGATTTACATATATTTTTTAGTTGAGGAAAATCCTCAATAAACCATTTCAAGGAGGGGTTCCCTGATGCATTATGATCTACACATTCATCCCCATGTCATGTTCCTGGTTGGTGGAAGGTAAATGGGTGTATAGGGGTTCTTTCTAGAGAAGAAATTTTCCATATATAAATATGCACGATGAAAAGAGCCATGATGCTCATCTTTAAGGTATTTTTAGAATATTGATGGAATATTGATGGATAAGCACATACTTTCAAATCACCAAGATAATGTGATATGATGGATGGGTTTGATAGAGTAATGAGATGTAACTACTATCATGAAAATCAACCATTTAACATTAGAAAGGCCACAAGTGCAAGGCATTCCAAGAGCTCCAAAGAGGTTCACCATCACGAAAGCGAGAAGGGGGTCCTAACCCATATTTATGAGTAATGATGTATGGACCGATCCAATTAGGGGAAAACTTTCCACGTTTACTCCATTCTAATTGAGTGACATTTTGATTCTATTTAAGCACAAGATCACCAATTTTAAAGTCACATTCTTTGATATGTTTTTATAAGCTCTTTTAATGCATTCTTGATAAACTTGATGATGTTCAAGGGCCGGAGACATTTTTCATCTAATAGGTCAAGTTGTCTAAATCTTGTCGATATTATTCATCCGGTATGAAGTCCTTGAGGGATACATGAGGTGAGGGATTTGAATTTCAATAGTACTGATGGATTCAAATCCATAGACAAGTGAATAGGCGTAGCAAAGCATAGGTGTACGGATACTAGTTCGATATGCCCGAGAGAGGAAATGGGATTTGTAGATGTCAATTTCTTCCTACATCGTTTATTGTTTTCATAAAATTTTATTCAAATGTGTTTTATTAGAGATTCATTTATCCATTTGCTTGGGGATAGTATGGTGATGAGAAGTTGAGTTTAATGTTGAAGGTGTCAGCGAGTTTTTAACTTCTTTATTTTTAAAGGATTTTCCATTATCTATAATAAGTTTATATGGAATGTCAAAGTGACATATAATGTGTTGATTTATGAAATTAATAATAGGTCCCGACTTAGTTGATGTTAAAGGGATAGCTTGACCCATTTGTTGAAATATTCCAATTGGCTATGATAATGGAATGATGTTGTTGAGATGACTTGGGATCATGGCCCCATGAGCTCTAATACCCATTTGGAGAAAGGCCACGGGTCTAAGCAAGTTGTAATGCTTGACTGGGGACATGGATAAGATCTGAATGAATTTGACATTTCACACATTTCTTAAGATACAACAATTATTGGTGATAGTGGGCCAAATCTTGTACCCTAGCCATATAACATGTTTAGTGATGGAATTTCCCTTAAATGACCTCCACAAATACCATCATGAACTTCTTCGATGGCTTTGATTGATTCATGTGACTTAAAGAATCTTAACTAGATACCATTAAAACTTCGTTTATAAATTATACCACCAATAACGATGAAATGAGTGATATGTTGAAGGAATGATTGTTTAGCATTACGTGATAAATCAAATGGGATTTTGGACTCAATGAGATAATCATATATCTAAGTATACCATAAATTAGTTGGATTATCATCAAAAATGTTGATAGGAGGAAGTTCATTTTGATGTGAAGGGTGATCTAATTGTTGAAAAACAACGGATACTATAGTATTGTCTTTTGAATCTTCGTTTCTAATGGGATGAGGGCTCTAAAGAGGCCATTGTATTTCAAACCTATTAGAAGATCGTGGGATGGCTCGGATGGTGTAGTGATCAAAAGCACCAAGGAGAAAGTCAATGTTGGCTTTATATTTTTATAAGATCTCATTTTTAAATTGATATACTCCCTTGACTTGACTTGGATAACAAGTTGTGAATCTCAAGAATAGCGATGGTGAGACCCATGATTAAAGCTTCATATTCCGCCATATTATTTGTACATTCAAAATTGAGCTTAAATGATAATGGAATAGGAATACCCCAAGGAGGGATGATAACAAATCACCGACTCCTCCCCCTTCCCGACATTTAGAATCATCAAATAAGAGAGTCGTCTTATAATGGATGAATTCATATTCATCAACATTACTAATGGATTGGTCTTACTCATGAGGAAGTTGATTATTTGGTAAGGGAGCATCAAAGAGATGATCCATCAATTAAGATTTTTGTGATATGAATTCCAAGACAAACTCGGTCATAAACATAATCCATTGATCATCACTCATGATATGGCTTAGAGTGTATAGTTTTGAGGGATTGAAGTTAGTGACAACATACGTTTTATGATTAAGAAGGTGTTGAGTGTGGATCTTAATTGCTTCACATGAAGATTGCTTTTACATGTTGCTGGTTTTGATAGGTGGTATTAGTCGGGAGGAAACTATCATCATTCGTGGATAATCGACATCGATTAAGAAGTGACTAGCATCGGTCGACATGGACCGACATCGATCACCTTACGATGTGCGATGATGCTTTATTCTTTAAACGAGAATTAGAATAAATATTTTTATAAAAGATGATTTCTTGATTGTAAAAGCATAGTTAGTTTCCCAGAATAAATATATATATATTTATGTATATATGCATGTATGCATTGTATGAGGGTATGAGAGAAGAAAATAGCAATTGTTTACATGTTAGTTTTCTTGGTGAGCAAGAAAGAGTAGTTGAGTGAGGGAAAAGCATTGAACATCCTGTGAGGTGTTGGAAGACAACATAGATCTTCATTGTATTTCCTCTGTAAAGCACTTGAATAATAATATTGTTCATTTCTTGGTGGACGTAGCCCACACTAGGTGAACCACGTTAAATATGGTGTTATCTTTCTCTTGTTTATTTTATCTTCTGGTTATTTCTGCATTCATTGCTTGTATGCTTTATCTGATTATAGATATGTGCAACACTTGTTATATGGTTTAACCCCAACAACTGGTATCAGAGCTTTATTTGGAGGTTTTGTGTGTTAACAGATTTACTCACAGAGGGTTTTCTGATTGAGTGGGAGCAGAGAAATGGTAGAAGATAGTAAATACCAAGTAGAGAAATTTGATGGTCGTAATTATCAACTATGGAAGATGTAGGTGGAGGATTATTTGTATCAGAAATATCTATACTTATCATTGGATGAGCATGGACAACCGGACACGATGAATGATGAAGAATGGAAGGTTCTTGACAAAAAGGCTCTGGGATCTATAAGATTGAGCTTGGCAACATCGGTGGCTTCAAATTTTACAGATGCAAAAACCACGGTAGAGTTGATGAAATATTTAGCAAATTTGTATGAAACTCCTAGTGCTTTGAATAAGGTTTATTTGATGAAAAAATTGTTTAATTCTAAGATGCAAGAAGGTGGATATGTATCTAATCATTTGAATGATTTCCGGTCTATTATAAATCAATTAAAATCGGTAGAAATTCCATTTGATGATGAAGTGAAAGCACTTTTATTCTTATGCTCTTTGCTAGATAGTTGGGATAACTTGGTAATGGTTGTTAGTAATACAACGACTGCTTCTAAAGGTTTGAAATTTGATGATGTGGTTAGTGTAATCCTTAATGAGGAAATACATAGGAAAAGCTCGGAGAAGCATCATCTAGAAATTCTTTAAATGTAGAAATTAGGGGAAGATATAAGGAGAGATCATCAAAGAGAAAGAAGAATGGGAGATCAAAGTCAAGACATGGAAGATCTAGATCCAGGTACTAGATATTTACTTTGTTGGAATTGTGGAAAGAGAGGACACGTAAAAAGGAGTGTTGGTCCAAGGAAAACAAAGAGAATACATCAAAAAAAGGTAAAGAGGAAAATGTTGCAAGTGAGGTAAAACAAGATGCCCTTATTCTCTCCTTGGATAATAAATTAGAATCTTGGGTTTTAGATTTTGGAGCTTCTTTCCATGCTACCCTAATAAGGGTTATTTCAAAAATTATGTTCAAGGTGATTTTGGAAAGTTATTTAGGAGATGATGAGCCATGCAATATTACTAGTAAAGGTGATGTTCATCTAAAGTTATAGAATGGAAATCCATGGGTATTGAAGATGTGAGGCATGTGCCAAGCCTTAAGATAAATCTAATATCTGTAGGAAACTAGGTGAATCTGGATGCGTGGTTACATTCACATCTAATTCTTGGAAGGTTACTAAGGGATCTCTTGTTGTGGCAAGAGGTAAGAAGGTAGGAACTTTATATTTGTCTACATGTGTTACTAATTCCTTTTCTGTGCTATCTACTACAATATATTCATATGTAACCATGTGGCATAATCAGCTAGGCCATATGAGTGAAAAAGGAATGCATAGATCTTAAAGGCTAAGGGTAAGTTATCATATTTGAAACAATTAGATCTTGAATTTTGTGAGCATTGCATATTTGGAAAGTAGAAGAGAGTGAGATTTCTCAAGGTTGGGTCAACAAAGAAGGAGAAGAAATTGGAGCTTGTACACTCAGATGTGTGGGGACCAACTCAGGTAGCTTCTATTGGAGGATCCCAATATTATGTGACTTTCATTGATGATGCCACAAGGAAGGTATGGATTTATTGTATTAAGCATAAATCTGATGTTTTTGAAACTTTTAAAAGGTGGAAATCCCTTGTAGAAAATGAAACAAACTTAAAATTGAAGTGCCTTAGATCTGACAATGGTGGTGAGTACTTGCAAGCAAGGATTTCAATGATTATTGTTCAGAGAATGGAATACGAAGAGAAAGAATGGTTCCTAGAACTCCACAAGAGAATGGAGTTACAAAAAGAATGAACAAGAAAAATCATGGAATGTGTTAGAAGCATGAGGATACATGTCGGCTTGCCTTTGAAATTTTGGGTAGAAGTAATGGATACAACAGTGTACTTGATCAACCATGGACCTTTAACAACACTAGATGGTGGAATACTAGAAGAAGAATCTTGGTCTGGAAAAGAGGTAGATTTTTCTTTTCTTATATTTTTGGCTTAGAATATTTTGTGCATGTTGATAGGGAAAATAGGAAGAAGTTGGATGCTAAATCTAAGAGATGTACTTTCATTGGTTATGGCTCTAGTGATTTCGGATATCGATTTTGGGATTTAGAATATTCTAAGATTGTTAGGAGTCGTGACATTGATTGGAATGAAAAAAGAATGTACATGGATCAGGTTTTGGTGCCTAAACATGAACAGGTTGATGATATTTTGAAGGAAAATCAACTTT
Source organism: Taxus wallichiana var. yunnanensis (assembly GCA_018340775.1). NCBI lineage: Eukaryota > Viridiplantae > Streptophyta > Pinopsida > Cupressales > Taxaceae > Taxus > Taxus wallichiana. The sequence continues at coordinate 573,714,855 of CM031239.1, read as the reverse complement.
TATACCTAAAATAGACATCCACAAACATTGACATCGACATTTTACTGAAAAATTGATGTCGATTAGGCTAACCGACATCGATGAGAGACACGATTGGGTTCATAACTAACAAAACCAGTGGAACCAATGTTGGTACTCCTAGAATTGATGTCGGTAAGGCAACTAGTAATCGGTCGATAGATAGAGGAACCATGGTCGGTTAAATAACCATGTCGGTTACGGTGACCAGACATCGGTTATTGAAAGATTGACATGAATGTGCAACATGCACAGAATGAGCCCTAAACACCCCAGATCTCAGTGAGAAGGTCACAAAGAGTAAGTAGACCTCTAGAGATATTTTCACCTTCCTTTTCTTATTTATTATTGACTAATAGTGGTGAACTAGAAAGCTTTGAAGAAGTAATGTAGGTAGATACCCACGAGTAGTGGGAGCATGGCATGGATGAGGAGATGGACTCCTTGGAACAAAATCAGACATGGGATTTGGTCAAGTTGCCAGTAGGTAAGAAAACTCTACAAAACAAATGGGTTTACAAGATCAAGGAAGAAGAGGGTGGACTAAAAGGTACAAGGTGAGGCTTGTGGTAAAGGATTTACACAAAAGTAGGTATTGACTTTGATGAGATTTTTTCTCCTATAGTTAAGATGAATTCTATTTGTATTGTTCTAAGTTTGGTTGCAATAAAAGATTTACATTTAGAACAACTTGATGTTAAGATCAGATTTTCTTCATGGTGATTTGGAGGAAGAGATTTATATGCAGTAGTCACTTGGTTATGAAGTCAAGGGTAAGGAGAAACTTGTGTGCAGATTGAAAAAGAGCCTATATGGGCTCAAGCAAGCTCCAAGGCAATGGTATTTGAGATTTGACAGTTTTATGCATGAGCATGGTTATATGAGATGTGAATCTGACCATTGTGTTTATTTTAAGAAGCTTGAAAATGGGAGCTATGTTATTTTGTTATTGTATGTGGATGATATGTTGATTGCAGGATCTAGTATGCAAGACATTGGTAAACTTAAAGAAAGGTTAGCTCACACATTTGTAATGAAGGATTTGGGAGCTGCAAAGAAAATCCTTGGCATGCAAATTCATAGAGATAGGAAAAACAAGAAGTTGTATTTGTCTCAAGAAGCTTATATCAATAAGGTGTTGGAAAGGTTTAACATGCAAAAATTAAAACCTGTTAGTACACCTATGGCTGGACACTTCAAATTGAGAAAGATCAATGTCCTTCATCACATGAGGAGGTTGAGTACATGGAATGTTCCCTATGCTTCAATAGTAGGAAGTCTTATGTATGCCATGGTTTGTACTAGACCAGACATTGCAGCAGTAGGAGGAGTTGTGACCGGTTTATGGCTAATCTAGGTAAAGAACATTGGAAAGTAGTCTAATGGATTCTCAGGTATTTGAGAGGGACATCTAGCATGGAGTTATACTATGGAGGGTCAGATACTTCTTTATGTGGCTATGTTGATTCAGATATGGTGGAGATTTGGATGGCGGGAGGAGCACCACTTGATATGTTTTCACATAGTAGGTGGAATGGAAAATTAGTTGGATTTTGAGATTACGAAAGGTTGTGGCTTTTCTCTACTACGGAGGGAGAGTATGTTGCAGCTACAAAAGCTAGAAAAGGAGATGATATGGATGAGTAGGTTCATGGAAGAGTTGGGAAAGGAGCAAGAGGATTACAGATTATACAGTGATAGTCGAGCACGATCTATCTCTCAAAAGAACTCAACATTTCATTCAAGAATGAAACACATTCAGTTGAGGTATCACTTCATACAACAAGTGTTGGAGGATGGGCAGTTGAAGTTAGAGAAAATCCATATGGATGAGAACCCTATGGATATGCTAACAAATCCATTGGTAAGGGAGAAGTTGGAGCTTCACTCCACTTTTGTTGGTCTTTGAGTTTGAGACTTGAAGAGGAAGAAATAGGCCAAGGAAAAGGAACCAAGGATGGTGATGCATAATACAAGTGCAACAATTGATCTCCAAGTGGGAGATTGTTGAGTGTGGAGCTTAATTGCTTCACAAGAAACTTGCTTTTACATGTTGTTGGTTTTGACAGTGACCGAAAATGATTAGGAATCGAGTCGGAGAAGTGAAATCGGCATTGGTTAGGAGGTAACCAACATCGGTTAAGAAGTGACCGACATTTCATCAAGAAGGGACCGATGATCGGTCACCATCGATAGTTACCTATGTGATGGTGCTTTATTATTTAAACAGAATTATAATAAAATATTTTGTTTTAAAGATATTTTTTTATTTAAAGATGATTTCTTGATTGTAAAAAAACATTGAACATAGACAATTAGTATTTCCTCAAATAAATAAATATATATATCATTTCTTGGTGTATGCATTGTATGTGAACCACATTAAAAGTGTTATAGCAATTTTTTTTATCTTCTAGTTATTTTCTTCATTGTGAGAAAAAAGAGAGTAGTGCAACAGTTAGGTTTAACATTGAACATAAGGTAATGAGGTGTTTGGAAGACAAAGTATAAAGTCATTGTATTTCCTTCGTGTAAAAGGTTTCATAATGAATAATATATAATATACGGCTTGTTCTCATTTCTTATCATGGACGTAGGCTCCAAGAGCATGTTAGGTGAATGTATAAGTAAATTCATTTATCTTTCTCTTTGAATCGTATGGACTCAAATTTTCCACTAAAGGCTATGTAGTGTGTGATTAGATGGTGGATGCATTTTATGATGATCTTAACCTTAGTTGGGTCAAATACCTCGAGATAGATATGATAAATCCTAAAAATTTTATCGGTGATGCCACTGCTGAAAACACATTTTGTAGGATTGAAGCGAAGACAATATTAATTGAATGATATAGTAAGATGATCTTTGTGTTGGTTTGACTTTCCTAAAATGTCATCAACATAATCTTCAATTGTTTTATGAATGAGATCGTGAAAAATGTAGGTCATGGCTCGCTGATAGGTAGCTCCTGCATTTTTAGGCCAAATGGCATGACACGGTAACAAAAAGGTTCCCCAAGGGGTGATGAAAGAGGTTTTGTGTTGGTCCGTCACTAATGATAAGAATTTGATTATATCCTGAAAAACCATCCATAAGGGAAAGCATTTCATGGCCCGTTGTTAGGTCAACGAGTTGATCTATGTTTGGAGAGGGAAATCATCTTTCGAAAAACAAGATTGAGATCCCTAAAATTTGTGTAGATACGTAACTTACCCGATGCTTTAGTTACATGAACAATATTAGAAACCCATTGTGGATAATCAATAGGTATGATGAAGTTAGTAGATAAAATACATTGCAACTCTTCCTTAACAAGAAGAGCTATATGGGGATGCATTTTATGGAGTTTTGCTTAACTAGCTTAGCATTTGGATATGTGACAATATTGTGTACTACAATATTGGGATCAATTCTAGGCATATCACTATATGACTAGGTGAAGGCTTGATAATATTTTGATAAAAATGAGGTGAATTCGTTTAGTTCTTGTGGATTCAATGACTGGACAACTTTAATTATATGAGGATCTTGAGAGGATCCTAAGTTAATGTTAATGGTGGATTCGTTGAGGAGATTTGGTGTTTTAGATGGTAGGGATTTCTGAAGGAAGTGATCCTCAGCTCCCATATGTGAAAGGATGTCCTGATCATCCTAACATTTACTATAGGTAAATCTTCCTCAACCATTTCTAGCCAAATAAGAGGAATATGTTTAGTGTTGTGGTTAGATTGATAAGTGAGCGGTCCTAAGGATATGGTATTGACTAAAAAAGTTAGGTGGAATGGATGCAACATCATCTACATCCACAGAGTTCTTCAGGGGATGTTGGTGATGACGGGTCTAATTCAGTAATGAGCATGAATGTGGCCGGTTTGGATGTAGTAGCCTCAAATGTTTCAAAATTGGGTTTCTTATAACCTAGACCATATTTTTCATAAGTTTTAAGATAACATTAGACAACCACATCATGTATTACATGTTCATAATGACCCAAGGAAAAAACCTCTCCATGCACAATGGTGAAGATACATACAGGCAAAATTTGGATTATCTAAAGACTTGAAATCTAATGTGAAAGGCATGGCACGGTGTTGATCAATAAATGTACGAGATGAAGGATAACCAAATCCCCCATAGAAAAGATTCATTTTGAGGTAAGCTGGACCGTAAGAGACAACATCTCCCACATTAGGGTCATATGTGGTTTGTTTGTCGGGGTGATTGTAAATTTTTGGTGAAAGAATTTGATTAAGCATGAGGAGACAATATCCTCCCAACGTGAGGCATTATACGACATCACTGAGGGAAGAATCATCTAATAATTTAGAAGAGGGAATAGACATACTAGTGGAAGCTTCATTGGATGACTCGAGACGCGTATCCGGGAACAAGTATGTCATTCGAGACGATACATAATATAACAATTAGCGGAAGGATTTGGATCTGTGGGAATAGTGAATAATTGACCCTCATGTTCATACTTGAGACAACGATGAAGATTCGATGGAATAAAATGCATAGTGCGTATCCAAGGGCATCCTAATAACATATTATATTGAAACTCTCCTTCTATGATGTATAATATTTTTGGGAGATTTTTAACACTAACTTTTAGTGGTAGAATGATGGTGCCTAATGTGAGTGTGATAGTGTCGTTGAATAATCATAATAAGACTGACATTTAGGTGACAACAGTATTGGGTAGTTTAAGTTGATCAAAATAAATGGAGGATATAAATATGTTGTGGATGGGAATGTTCGGTGATAGGATTTTATTTAGGAGCAAACTTGACTACTATGGTATTAATAGCTGATTTATATTTGTCAAGACGAGAGTATCACTTAGATGGAAACTCGGTCTTAGGTCGAAGCTTAACATGACAATATTCTAGAGCACACAGTTCTAATTTATGGACCACAAAGAAAGGCTTCATCAAAGGTCTGGAATGATTGAATTTTTAATGTTGACAAAATATGTTTGGCACATGATCGACAAAAAACTTCAATCAACTCATTTTGTGGTAATAAAAAGGATAACTGATTGATTATACCCCTCCAGTAGGAAACAAAATCAGAAATGGACTCATCCTCAAATTGTTTGATAGTGTAAATGTCATTGTAGAGACATAAAGTATGCTTACACTTAGCATTTCATCCAATCCATTCAATTAACGACACTTCATTGATCAACCCTACTTTGCTCCATTCTCGGATGCCCATGCACGACACCTTCTCTCGGTTGTATTCCTCCTATAATCTGCTTAGGAAATAAGAGATAAAATATGCGGAATAATCCCTCACGTAATCAAGCAACAAGAGAAAAACTAGTATGCGAAATTATTACATATCTCAAATAAAATTACAAAATAAAATAACACAACACAAAGAGACAATATTTAATGTGGTTCACCCAATTTGGGCTATGTCCACCAAGAATCACTTGCTCAGATTTTATTACAAGCCACCACTCTCTCAATGCAATACCCAAATCCGTTTAGAGATATGCTCAAAAAAATCTACTGAATTCACAAATGAATTCAAAACACATCTGCAATACATTTACTTGTACATCTATCATATGCATAAGACCATATAAATAGACAACTGCTTAAGCAGTTTTACAAAACCGTGGGTATCAAAACCATGGGCAAAACCCGTCCCATAAACCTATGGGTCAAAAAAATCACCCATATGAGAAGAGCACATTTCTGATATGTCGGGTGCATTTTTCGAGGCCAAAAAAAATTTATGCCTAAAAAAAAAAAAAAAATTCGGGCCGCCCTTGAACCCCAAACGAGGATACATGAAAAGTGTACAGTACTCTTAGTGTACAGTCTTCAACACTTTCACACATGAAAACAAGCTCCACAACCTAACATAATCATCTTATTTGGCTAATATATCTCTTATTATCTAAACATTCCCCTTTTTGACCATTCAAAACCTCCCTAGTCCTCTCTGACCACTTCTTTTCTTTGTAGGGCTATCTATCAGTCACAATTGGTTATCCAGACCCCTCCCAACTCTCAATGAGTCTCTAATCACTTGTTAATCAAGTTTAACTAGCCTAAACCCTAGTTAACTAGCCTAAACCAAGCTTAACTAAGCCTAAAGCATGTTTATCCTAATCTAATCCTAAAGTGCTTTTTAGACTTTAGTCCCACATGCACCCAAATTCTAATCTCTCCCAAGTGGAAAACTATAAGTACAAGGCTAAGCCTACTGATTCAAAGACACAACTTTACATAAGCTAAAGCCAAAACAAGCCTAAGAAAGCTTAAGAGCTCATTTGCATTAGCCAAGATAATAAGGCATTTGATCTTGGGTCATCCACCATTAAAATAGCTTCATCTTGCACTCATGTTAGGTTAGTAATGGAATAGCTAAACTTGGCCATGTGGCCATTTAGTGAGATTCATTCACCCTCATGGAGTAAACAACAAAAGTGATTGCTTAGATCCTACTCATTTTTTTATCCCTTCAAAACTTTCTACTTGTTTATGCTTGTCTACTTTCTTTGAAGTGACATCACTTACGCCACCTCAAAGAGGGGCAAATGTAGAAACCTAAAGTATGCTTACCCTTAGCATTTCATCTAATCCATTCAATTAACGAAACTTCGTTTATCAACCCTACTTCGCTCCATTCTCGGATGCCCATGCACGACACCTTCTCGGTTGTATTTCTCCTATAATCATCTTATTTGGCTAACATCTCTCTTATTATCTAAACATTCCTCCTTTCGACCATTTAGAACCTCCCTAGTCCTCTCTGACCACTTCTATTTGCTTTGTAGGCTATATATCAGTCATAATTGGTTATCCGCACCCCTCCCAACTCTCAATTAGTCTCTAATCACTTGTTAATCAAGTTTAACTAGCCTAAACCCTAGTTAACTAGCCTAAACCAAGCTTAACTAAGCCTAAAGCATGTTCATCCTTATCTAATCCTAAAGTTATTTTTAGACTTTAGTCCCACATGCACCCAAATTCTAATCTCTCCCAAGTGGAAAACTATAAATACAAAGCTAAGCCTACCGATTCAAAGACAACTTTACATAAGCTAAAGCCAAAACAAGCCTAAGAAAGCTTAAGAGCTCATTTGTATTAGCCAAGCTAATAAGACATTTGATCTTGGGTCATCCACCATTAAAATAGCTTCATCTTGCACCCATGTTAGGTTAGTAATGAAATAGCTAAACTTGGCCATGTAGCCATTTAGTGAGATTCATTCACCCTCATGGAGTAAACAACAAAACTAATTGCTTAGATCCTTATTAGGCTCATTTTATTAAGCTTTCAAGAATAGAGGTTAATGTTATTTGTTATATTTCTTACTTATTTCAAGTTTTAAACACATGTAAATAGGATTCCTTGCTCATTTATTATCATATGGTCCATTGAGGGACTTTGCACAAAGCTTTGGGGTCTTGCCCCATATCCATAGCTCTTTGCAAAATCTTTCATTGAACACAAGCCATTAATGGTGACTTTCATGGATATGTTTATAGAGAAGTGTTCTAAAAACAATTGTGCGAGTTGAGTGAAGGATAAAAGGGAATATTGTGGAATGTTATTGTACTAATCCAGAGTAGGGCCGACGAGGGACATAGGAAAGGTTCTTAGCATGAGGTCTTGATCATGAGCTATTAAATAACAAGCATGACAAAACACACAAATATGTTGTTGGGGGTCTTCCTTACTATAGAACTTAATGAATTTTGGAAGCTCCCAATGAGGAGGGTATGCTTTGTATGGGACTGATGGGTGAATGGGTTCATTACAAATTTGATCATAAGAGAGGACATTTTTGGGTATAAATGAGGCAACTTCTAGACTTGATATATGATTCATAAGGGCTTGAAGAGGGTCAATCTTTGCTGATTGTTGTGAAGATGGATGAGGTTGGAATGTGAACTCGGATGATTTGTGAGTATATCTGGTATTGTTGAGGGATGTTTTGCTGATAAGGGATGTTTTTTTGTGGAATGTTGTATTGTGGAACATTTTGCAGTGGAATGTTTTGTTGAGGAATATTGTATTGTTGTGCAATGTTTTGTTGGGGAATATATTGCTAATAAGGAATGTTTTGTTGGGGTATATTATGTTGTGGGATATTTTGTTGAGGAATATATTGTTGAGAAGGAATACTCTTTTGTTGTGGAATGTATTGTTGAGAAGGGATGTTTTGTTGTAAAGGAGTAGTTTGTTGTGGAATATATTGTTGAGAAGGGATGTTTTGTTGTAAAGGATTAGTTTGTTGTGGAATATATTGTTGAGAAGGGATGTTTTGTTGTAAAGGAGTAGTTTGTTGTGGTATATATTGTTGAGAAGGGATGTCTTGTTGTAAAGGAGTAGTTTGTTGTGGAATATATTGTTGATAAGGGATGTTTTTTGTAAAGTATTAGTTTGTTGTGGAATGTATTGTTTATATGCCAAAGGTTCTCAAGATTATATGTACCGTAAGGAAACAATTGTGAGTAAGGGGGTGGTTGTTGAAAAATCATATCAGAGGCTGCATAGGATGGTGCTTGTTGTGGAATATATTGAGTAGGAGTAGATTGTGGTATAAAGATTAATGGTAATGATTTTTGTAGAATGTATTGTGAAATAAGGTGAGTGGTAGCAATTATACTAGTATTGATTAAAGGACTTGATGTCAAAATAGACATGGTAATATTATGAATGCTACTGGTTGGCTAAGACATGAAAGTAGAATCAGCAATGGAACTCAATGGAAGTGTTTGAGTGACTGAGGATGCTTTTAGAGGGGTAGGTAATGAAGCACTAGTATTACTTTGTGGTGGTGTTGAACTAGTAGAAATATCAGGTGATGATGTATGTTGTTGGGAAGTTGTGTCTTAAGAGGACACCCTATGAATACTAAGAATAGGAATGAAAGATGCAACTTTTGACATTTTAGTTTGAATCAGAGGTGGATATGAATGTACTTGTTGGATGACAGGTTCCTAATTTGAAACAAGTCTTGCAATGGTAGAGGAAGGATCGTATGAAGATGGTGGTTTAGGTATAGATTGTTGGTTTGAATCAATAGGTTGTGTAGAGCCATGAACACTGAAAATGTTTTAGATTCAAGTTGTTGTGAAGAATCATACGAAAGTTCAGGAATGTTTATAGATGGTTTTGGTGTGAATGGCTAGAGTTGAAAACCCCTAGTTGTCGAGATAGGAATTGAGGGAAATGGGGTTTGAATCTAACATTTATTTGAAAACAGGGTCTCCTCTTTCAAATAAAGTGGTTTCAAAAGATTCTGATTGTGAATGGGGGATTATGGTTGTTCAATATCTTCTTGTTCTGATGTATTGAATTCTTGACTAAAAAATTGACATGTAGAATTTAAAAGACGTTGTCTAATTTTTTAAAGTATTGTTCCTCTATTTCATTCCAAGATCATTGAGCATCAGCAAAGGAGTTGATGTAATTGGTTGATGGAATGGGTTTTGTTGTTGCAATGGCATGGTAAATGATGGTGTAGATATAGTAGTGGATAAAGGTGTAGGTAATGGTGTAGACAATGGAGTAGATAAAGGGATTTGTTGTTGTAAGGGTGTGGACATTGGTTGAGACATGTTTTCAGAAGTTTGGTTATGAGCTTGTTTTCTTATTTGTACCATTGTAAAAAAACACACACACAAAAAATTATCTAAGAAATGAATTAAAATGGGTTGATTACAAACAACAATCAAAAGTAAACAAAATAGATTTTTAAGTTTTCTTGATTTAATTATAAGGTGAAATGTGTAAAATGGTTAACAAGGGTCCTAGGAAATTGTAAACTAGGGTTGATTTGAGGTATGTTAAAGGGTAGATTCCTCTATATACCCAAAGGTACGTGAGGCCTAACTATGTACTGTTTTCAATATGGACGTGGTATTGGGGCCTACCCTCTCACTTTGTGGTCTTACAAAGAATAAGGGTTTCGGTGTGCTTAGCCAATATATACCGACAGACAGATGATTATACTCGATCAGAACACCAAGTCGGCTTCTCCTCTTGGTGATAAAATCCAAGTAGGTATCCACCAGGGTAGGAATTTTTTTAAATGTGTTTTGTGTTTAAGTGGTTTGGCTGTGTGTGGGGAAAGAAAAGTGAATGCAACGGGTTATCCTATTAAGTAATTCTATGTGGAATAGGAAGAATGAAAGGTTCGTTTTTAAAACCTAACTCGAAATGTTTGTTTCGATGAAAACAATCAAGAAAAATGCAACGTTGAAAACAAAAATAAAATTCTAGGACTTACCGCTAAACGCTCCCTTTTTTTTGAATAATTTTTTTCAAATAAGTAATCCAACAATCCAAAGAAAAGGCTTTCCAAAAACAATACCCTACAGAGAGGTTAGGAAAAATAGAAAGCAAAAAGTAGCAAACAAGAAGGAAAAAATATTTTTAGGCTTTGAAAAAACAACCGAGAAAAATCATTGGTGATTTACCTAATCGCAGCAATTTAGCCAATCACAAGCGATTTTTACACAGAGAATCAAGAAATTGAAAAATGATATTTTATTGATGGAATAAAATAAAAATACAAGGGACCATGTCCCATCGTGCATGCCAAGATGCTTAGAATAAATTTTACCTCTTCAATTTAATTTAGTAAACAAGATGATAAAGCTTACCAAACCTCGAAATGACGGGGTTTAGAAGTATTCATGAAAGTGGAGGAATGACGTTTGATTGTTGCGCTCCGTGTATCAAATGGATTAGTTCATGTTCTATAAAAGACGTTGCACTCACAAACACTACCAAAAATGTTTATTAGTAAAAATAAGCAGCAGTTGCTTGGCAAAGGCCGATCCCAGAAGCCACATGACTTTCTTGCAAGGGATGTCAACCTCTCTTGTTTACACAATCAAGTGGTTTTGAAAATAAGACTTGATATAATAGATAATGGATGTTTTGACAAGTTCATATTTTATTACAAATATATAAAATAAATGATGAAAATAAGAAATATGTAATCTATGGCTTAGAAGTCGAGTCCAAAGATGTGTTAGATTTTTTAGATGAAGGTGAATCTTCTTCTTCAAGAAAATCAATGTCTTCCTGGATAATCAATTCTCGTGGTCACCGAATTCTTCCTTACTGAATTCGAAATATAATCAAGATCTTCCTCCTCTATATTGGAATAGGATTCAGGATCATATTTTTTTGAATCGATCGATTTTTAGATTCGACTTCAAAACTTAATTCTTCTAGTTGTGCTTCATCTGGTGTTCAAACCATGCTAAGTTAGCTCAAGGCGTAAAACTTAAAAATAGGCCTCCCAAAACTTGATGTGGCCTCATGAATCCTCTGAGTGGATTTGAATATGTTTTGCATCTAGTCTAGAGGGGTTTAGTGAATCGCGCACGCCCCAAGTCATGGAGAACGCCGTACTATTCGCAGCGTGTAAGGGATGATAGATAAGTAGTGAATGGATGCTAGTTATCTCATGCCCTTGACCACCTAAATCCATCTAAAAATTCATGCTTGAAAAAGATGTTAGCAGTAGTAAAAATATAATAGAAAAGATAGATAAAATTGGATAAATGTTATAGTAAGCGAAATGTGCAAGAATCGCAAGCAATTCATTAAATCGCTAAGCAATTCTAGAAGATATTAACATTCCGATAAAATTATAATGTTTGATCACTATGATTCAAGACTAGATTTTTAAAGGACTAATATGAGCTAATAAATCAAGATAAATAATTTGAATCAAGAGATGGGATTCGCAGGATATAGTCTAACCTTGAATGAGTGTGATGGATGAGAATCGAAGTTGGTTGGTGGTTTATTGGTATCCCACAAGCTCCGTGAGTGATTCCTTTCCTTGTTTGATGAATGTGGATGTCGATACTAGACAATAACGTGTTGATGTTGATTCAATACAGCAATGATGAACTCTAATATAAGGATTGAGGCTTAAAAATGCAAGAAGATGATCCCATAAAGAGGCTACATTTTGGGCCTAAATAATCACCGGTGATTTAACAAATCGTCGATGATTTTGGGATTCCTGATTTTTTTAGAACAAATTCCCAATTTTAGATTTTTTGTTGGAAATTTCGTAGGATAGGTTTGTTGGTTGGTTTTGAAAATGACGTGTTGTCTAATGAGATGTCAAGGAAAAATTTTATTGGTCAAATATGTTCTAATTTAGCCTAGGTTTATTTAGGATATATATTAGGTTATTTGATTAAGATATATCAAATGTACAAATATATGATAATATAAGATTTTGATAAGATAATGGGGGATTTAAAAATACCCTTGATAGATGTGTCGGGATAACAAATTTTAAATAATATTTAGAGAGCTTACTTAGGTAAGTTAAAATATCATGGGATATGATATTAATGTATATGAGAAAATATTTTATTTAACCGTGATTAATGTAATGTGATGATATAATTAATCTATTGCAAATGGGATAATTAAATGAAGATAGGTGAGTGCAAATTTTTAGTGTCTACAAGATATGATAAGAATATTGAATATTAATCTTGATTGAAATTAGTAGGTCATGTGAAACATAACATAGAAAATGTTTATTTTTTCATGTTTGGATGTGCGCTTAAACACTAATTTTACATGTTTTAAAACATTTCTCCATAACATAACTTAGGAAAATACAAACAACGAAAGTGCATTGGTATTATGTCTCAAGTATAAATTATACTACACCTAGTCTCAAACATGAAATATACATTGATCTAAACACTCTTAATGATGACCAAATTCAAAATCCTCTCGTGAAGCCCAAGGATCAAGAGATGTAACTTGTGGTAAGACTATCTCCTAATAAGCTTCGATACTCTATGGGAAGAGAAAATAGGGTGGATGTCTAACAATGTGGAAAACCAAGTTACAAACGAATGATATCTCGTAATAATTATAGGTATCAATAACTAAGTACGTAAAACCGTGAGGTTACACAAACATAAGAAATTACACACAAATGAACAAAAATCCAAATATTGTTATAAAACTATATAATAATATAACAATCCAATTAACCACTATTTACCCAAGTAAAATACCTATTTACTAGGTAAAAGTAACTAAGGTAAAATCACTAAATACAATGAAAAATTACCCAAGTAAAATGTTTTACCTAACATTCCTATTGTATATATCTTCCCAAGTAGATATAGACAAGTAGAAGATTCTAGAGATCAAAGAAGCTCAAATCCCTGACATTTATCGCCCTTGGCGCATAGAAGTGGCGCACAGAAATGAGTGTCGACAATGAAATGTATGCGCCCTTAAGCGCATGCATGCACATAGAAATGAGTGTCGACAATGAAATGTATGCGCCCTCGCATAGTGGTCGCAGTGGCAGAAATGAGTGTCGACAATGAAATGTATGCGCCCTTGCGCACATAAGTGGCGCATTACGAAATGAGTGTCGATAATGAAATGTACGCGCCCTTTGGCGCATAGTAGTACGCACGTAAATGAGTGTCGACAATGAAATGTATGCCCTCGCACGTATGGCACAGAAAATGAGTGTCGACAATGAAATGTATGCGCCCTCATGCGCATGTAAGTGGCACACGTAAATGAGTGTCGACAATGAAATGTATGCGCCGCGCACGCGCACGTAAGTGAGTGTCGAGTGTCAAATGAAATGTATGCACCCGCGCACATAAGTGGCGCACGTAAATGAGTGTTAATAGGGCAAGAGTTACGCCTTGGCGCACGTAAGAGGATGTCGACACACACACGGATGCGCCTATGGCGCACCTTCAGGAGGCGCAACATTTTGAGCGCTGACAGAAGCAGACCCTGGCGCAGATATTCAGATGGCCATAACTTTTGACTGGGAGCTCGGATTCATGCAAGGTTGGACTTTCTGGAAAGCTTACGAGGTCCTCTGTCCAACTACGACTGGATATCTTTAATTAGGTGAGAACAAATTCTTAAAAATGAAAAATACAGTTAGCCACTTTTGGGGGTCGCTAGGGTTCTCACCTACCACCATAATGAGATGAATTAAATGCATGGTGGTTGGGGTAGATTTCAAATTCCTCTCTCTTTTCTCTCTCATTCTTCCTATAAATTGTAAGGAGGGGCTTATTTCTAAGGGTTGGACATTCTTGTTTTTCCCCTCCCTTCTTCTCTTTGACAGGTGAATCTGTGGAGTTGAAACCTCCTATCTAAAACTGTAATGCAACCTTGTCTCTTGGCATTTTGTGGTGTATCAGTATCAATCTTTGGAGCAAATAATGCATGTCTCAGTGGATGATTATCAACCCTCTCTGTGTTTATTTGCATCTTCCCGATCTTTCACCGCAAATTTTTATCTCAGGCATGATCTTGCATCGCATTTTTTAATAGTTTGTGTTTATTGGCAAGACAGTTGTTCTTCATTCCTCGGTGCATCACCTTTGTTAGTTTAGGTTTATTTTTATGCATCTTCTTACCCTGTCTCCTTGGAAAATTAGATTAGATTTTGAGTAGACCCTCTTGCATTTTTATGTGTGCATCTGAACAGAGGAATAGGAACCGGCCTTCATCCGGAGAGCTTTTCCGATTTCGCAAGGTCCCACACTTGGGAAAAGCTCCATGTTATGCAATCACACTGAGAGTCTCAACCCATCGAGTTGCAGACATTCAGGGGTGCTGTGATTCGCCATCAACAGTTTTGGCACACCCGGTGGGACCAAGAGGTCATTCCATCAAGATTTGAAGGAACTTTCAAGAAATTCGGACTTAAAAAATTGCAGGTTTTACAGTTTCAGTTTTTTTACCTTCCAGGCTGAACTTTGAAATCAATTTTCAAGGACTTAACTTGCTTGAAACAAGTCAAAATTTCACCAGTTGATAGATCGGGGGATAATCTTCAAAAGGGTATTCTTAGATTTTTGAGATTTTGACTTTCAAAATTTCATGGTTTTCTGATTTTCAGATTTCGGGTTTTCGAAGTCTGGCATTTTTGGATTTTCGGGACTGTCATTCCAAATCCCTTTCCAAACTCTAAAATATCAAAAAATACAGGTCTTTCAATTTTCTATTTTTAAAGTTTGTCAGGTTTGGTGTGTAACTTGGCAGGATCTAGCCTTTTGAGGCTCACTTTCTAACACATCTGGCGACTCCGAAAGGGGTAGAATTCAGCGGTGCAGCAGAAAAGGTTGCCCAGGCATATGAGAAGAATTCAAACTAGGTCCAATACTCGAGAAGAGGGGCTATTTGTCCACTTGCAACTTTCACCAGGTAGAGGAAGGAGAGGAAGAAGACCACAAAGATCACCATCTCCACCTAACAGGACTTTGTCTACACCTCCACCTGGTAGGCCTTTTCTCGCATCGACCAGGGTTCTTAGGCCAATCATAATGGCACATCTACCACCGAATCCCTTTGTCAATTTCACGGGTAGTAGTCCACTTGCCCTAAATGCTCAGAATCAAATTCCAGTTGCAGCACTAAAGAACATACCCTATTTCACAGGAGAAAATCACACTACTCCTATTGATCACATCCAGGATATTGCTAATGTATGTGCAATTCATGAAATAAATGAAATGGATGTTGCGGTCAAGCTGTTGGCTTCATCTTTCAAAGGCAAGGCCTTACAATGGTTTAGGAGCCTTACAGCAGGGTCTATTACGAATTGGAACCAACTTTGTTCTGCTCTTTGCAGCCAATTCGGGGAGAGGGCGGACAATTTATCTTTATTGGAACAACTGACAACAATCAAAAGGGCTCCTAACGAACAAATGGCAGATTTCAACTTTAGATTCCAACGGACATGGGACAGGATTCCAATAGCCGTTAGACCAACCGCCGAAGGAGCATTCCTTTATTTCTTAAAGGCTATAAATTCAGACATAGCCATGATGATCCAATCAATGGGAGGGACAACGCTGCCAGGGGCCTACGACACAGCTATCAGAGCAGAGAACTGTTTGATCCAAGCTGGCAAGCTTGCACCAAGGCCACCAATGCCTCTCTATCCGGATATGGGAAATCCTATAACCAGCCAAGCACCAGAGTTGAATCCCATTCCAACTCCTAGAAATCAAAGCAATAATGAGGCATCGACTTCTTCAAATACTTCAAAGGAATTGCAGGAGGTCATGAAACAATTGCATAGACCTTGAAATGAGCTTGTGACTATCAAAAGACAACAAGCTCAAAGTGCTAGACCATATCACCTCAAGCACGCAGACTCAAGCTAGGCCCCCATACCAACAAAATAGACCACCACCTCAGCCTGCAAATCAAAACCAAAACCAAGGACAACCTCAAGTGCCAGCCGTTTTCGACCGTATGATCCAAATGCAACAACGTCCTCAAGAGCTTTGGTCCCGACACAAAATAACATGGCACGAGAGTACGACCGGTGTTACCTTGCAATCTACCTCACAATCACCAAAAGATGTTTCAATGGTGCACTAAATCGGCCTTGATGGTGCAAACCATTGGTGTTGCTCAAGAACCAAGCCAGAGAGAGAATCAACAAAGAACAAACGCAAAGAAGAAGGACCTCCAACAGAAACCACATTGGCAAATTGGCAAACGGAAGACTTCTGTGGAGTTAACCAACAGCCTTTTCAAGGCGTGGCTGCCAACACATGGTCAAAGAAGAGAAATATAGGAGAGGGACAACCGTGTAATCCAGTTGTTTCTCAACCCACTCTTACACAACAAGGGGTCAGTAGACCAAACGCAGCTCCAAATGTGCAAAATCAACCCAAGGTACCTGTTGTAGCAACACACGCACATGCTCAAGCTCCAGAAAAGTTTGCACCAAGTAAGGGACAACAAAAGGACAATTCATCCCCTTTCAGCATCATTGATCAAATGAAGAAGACGAACGTGAATATATCAATGTGGGAATCTTTATCCATCCCAGGACAAAGAGATCTTCTACAAGCTGCCATGAAGAATTGGTCAACTTCGAACCAACAGGCCCATATGCAAGAGAAGGTCCTCACGAATGCTGCTCAGCCTGAAGGGAATCATGGAGGACAACAAGGTAAAGTTCTAAACCCCCCATTCTATATTTCATTAATCATCGGGGATAAATTAGTACACAATTGCATGATTGATTCTGGGGCAAGTAGTTCAGTGATGCCGAAGCAAATAGCGGATCAACTGGGTTTGAAATATGAGCCAGTGCTGAAAGGAGTAGTACAACTAGATGGAACGGCAGTAGGAACAGTTGGGGTCATCAAGAGGTTAAGCCTAACACTACATTCCTGTCCTAATGTTACAGTTCTGCAAGATGTGTCTGTGATTGACCTTCCGCCACTCTTTGCGTTGTGTCTATCAAGAGACTTCACTGCAAAAATCGGTGGATATTTATCTGCAGATTGGTCACACATGATTTTTAGGACAAGGTATGGAGCCAAAGCAACAATCAGGTCAGAACCAATTGCCAATTTCCATATTGAGCCTCATGTACCAAATCCTATCAATATAAATTGCTCGGCTTTTGACCAAGAGGAGTGTTCAAGTGATCTAGAAACAGGTACTAAGGTCGAGGGAATTCCTGATTTAACTTTGGATGAATGGGCAAACAAGAGTCATGAATTTGACCCATACAAGGAAATTGAAGAATCTGAATTGGTATGTATTGTATACACGAAGAAAATTCACCCATTCCCGACATCATTCAAACTTGAACAAAAGGATGAAAACAAAGTTTGGAAATTATTTTTCGATGGTTCGAGAAGCAGACAAGGTGCTGGAGGTGGTGCAATGTTGATTTCACCACAAGACATCAAATATTTTTCAGCTTTTCGTTTCCAGTTTTCCTGTTCGAACAACACGGCTGAATACGAAGCATTGATTCATGGAATTCATTGGGCCAGGAAAAGGGGCATAAAGAACTTGCAGGTGTTTGGAGATAGTGAGTTGATTGTCAACCAAGTTAGGGGACAACATGCTACAAAGAACGACTTGCTGAGGAGCTACAAGAATAGGGTATGGGACCTCATTGAGGATTTCGAAGCTTTCAACATTGTGTCCATACCCAGGAAGAAAAATGAAGTCGCAGATAGGCTCGCAGCAGTTGGAGCAATGTTTGATGTGGTTGACAACATCGAAAGGAAAAACACACCACATATCCATGTGATTGTGAGGCCAGCGAGCCCGATAATAACACAAGCTGGCAGTGTTTGAGAACGATCAACAAATCGTCAATTTCTTACAAGAAGAGGCTGAATTTTCAGCTAGGAATCAGGATAGATTAGAGCAGCAGTATGGGGATCAAGTAGTACAAATTGTAGACAAAAACAAGCTTCCTAAGGGTTTGGTAACATTGGAGTCTATCTTCAACCCTAACGACCAGTTCCCAAAAGAAAAGGCTAACATACAGGTCAAGAGAGAAGATTCAGAGCCAATTCCGGTTGGGGAAGGTAAAACACTTCAAATTGGTAAAGTGGCCACTGAGCAGGAGAAATCAGATTTCATACAGCTTTGCCAAGAATTTCCAGATGTCTTCGCTTGGAGCTATGAAGACTTGAGAGGATTCGATCCAAATTTGGCACAACATACCATAGAATTGGATCCAGATGCTAAGCCCATCAGGGAGAAACAAAGACCGGTCAACCCTCACATTGAGCCTCTAATGAAGAAAGAACTAAATAAGCTAATAGAGGCAAGCATTATATTCCCGATCAAGCACTCAAGCTGGGTTGCAAACTTGGTTCCGGTCAGGAAGAAGAGTGGAGAAATCAGGTTGTGCGTGGATTTCCGAGACCTAAACAGAGGCATCTCTCAAAGATCATTACCCACTTCCTTCAATGGAACAAATATTGCAAGTAGTATCCGGTTCAGAGAGATTCTCTCTCCTAGATGGCTACTCAGGATACAATCAGGTGATGGTGAAAGAAGATGACCAATTCAAGATGACTTTCACCACCAAATGGGGGACATATGCCTACAAGAAGATGCCATTTGGGCTATCAAATGTTGGGGCCACTTTCCAAAGGGCAATGGATATGGCATTTAAGGGGTTGATCAATAAAATAGTTTTGATATATCTTGACGACATCACTGTATTCTCAAAAAATGCAGCGGATCACCTCTGTCATTTGAGGCAAGTATTTCAGAGGTGTAGAAGATTTGGGGTATCATTGAATCCCAAAAAATGCATATTTTTGGCTCACGAGGGAAAACTTCTAGGCCATATTGTTTCAAAGGAGGGATTGACGATCGACCCAGAAAGAGTTGAAGCAATTCGAGCATTGCCATTGCCAAGTCACAAGAAGGCTCTTCAAAGCTTCTTGGGAAGGATCAATTTTGTCCGCAGATTTGTTCCAAATTTTGCTGCTCTTGTGAAGCCAATAACGCTGATGTTAAAGAAGAGCATGGCATTTAAGTGGACATCTGAAGGCAAGGCAAGTTTTGAGGCAATAAAAGAAGCTATATCCCAAGCTCCGACTCTCGTCAATCCAGATTTCTCCAGGGACTTCGTGCTATATGCCTTTGGTGGTGGGGACACGATTTCTGCAATCCTGGTACAACAAAACAAGGGAGGATTAGAACAACCAGTTGCTTTCTTCAGTCAAGGCTTGGAGGAATACGAAACTAGGTACTCTTTCATTGAAAAGCATGTCCTTGCAGTAATCAGGAGCTTAAAGAAATTCAAGCACCTAGTCTCAAACAATAAGATCCAATTATTGGTCTCTCATGCGGGAGTCAGGGACTTCCTTCTAAACAAGGATCTGAATGAGAAACGTGCAGGATGGATAACTCGTGTCATGGAATATGACATCGAGATCAAGGTCACCAAACTAGTACGTGGGAAGGGACTATGTGAGCAGCTAGCCTTGAGTCAACAAGTTGAAGCAGTGATGAAAAGAGGCATGTCTTGGTACTACAGGATAACCAAGAACAAGAAAATGATGATGTGCCCACTCCCTGTTGGACTCAGAATGTGATACACTTCCTACAGACAGGCCTATGCCCTCCAGAAATGAGAAAAGCAAAGAGGAGATACTTCAGATTACAAGCCATTCCATATGTGCTTGTTGGTGGTGTTTTGTTTAAGAAAGACATCAATGGAGTTCTATTGAGGTGCATTGGGACAGGTCAAATTGAGAGGGTGTTACGAGATTTTCACGATGGAGATTCTGGAGGACATTTCGCTCCACGAGTAACAACTCTCAAGATAATGAAGGTAGGGTATTATTGGCCGATTGCCTTGGTGATCTCTATACATGGATAAGAAAGTGCAAGAAATGTGCACTCTTCACAGGCAAAGAAAGACTAGCAGCGCTTCCATTGCACCCAATTCTGGTTGACCAACCATTTATGCAATGGGGATTGGACTTCGTTGGGGTCATCAATCCAAACTCAAGCCAAGGCCACAAGTGGATTCTCACAGCACTATTTCACCAAGTGGACCGAAGCAGTAGTGCTCAAAGAAGCAAATGAGTCTAACATACTAGACTTTTATGAAGGAATAGTGACCAGGTTTGGTGTGCCGGCCACTATCATATCAGATAATGCATTGGCATTTATAGGTTCCAAGATTACAGAATGGGCTGTCAAGAATGGAATCTATTTGAGCACCTCTTCAAATTATTACCCGCAGGGTAATGGACAGGCAGAGTCCACGAACAAGAATTTGTTAAGAATCATCAGAAGGACTCTAGATGAAAACCAAAGGACATGGCATACCAAGCTAAAATCAGCATTATGGGCTGACAGAATAACACCAAAGAGGTCTACAGGTAATTCCCCTTACAAGTTGGTCTATGGAAAAGAGGCAGTATTGCCTATATCATTAGAACTGCCTACATTGGAGTTCATGAAGCAGTTGGAGTTGGCTGAGTTTGAACCAATGGAGGCTAGGTATGCAGAGTTGATGGAATTGGAAGAAATTAGAGAACATGCAGTTCAAACAATTGAGAAAGATCAGGCCTTGGTGAAAAGATGGTTTGATAAGAAAGCAAGAGCAAGGACCTTCCAGGAAGGAGACCTAGTTCTGAAATGGGATGCAGATCGGGCAAAGCCCTGAAGGCATTCCAAGTTTGATGCCATTTGGAGTGGCCCCTACATGGTCACGGGATGTAAGAATAGTAATGCCTTCCAATTGTCTACTTTGGATGGAGGAGAACTCCCGATTCCGGTTAACGGAATCTATCTTAAACATTCTTAATAAAAGGAAAAGGTTCACCCTTGTAAATATTAGCCTAGATTTAAATTCCTCTAAGTGCGTATGCACATTGTCTTGTCGTAGTTAGGTTTCCATTTCCCTAAGTGCTCCAAAGCACAGTTTTGTTTGCTCTCGGATGATTTCTATAGTTCGAAATCTTTATCGGGAAGAAGTTGCGGTATCAGGTTCGGGATACAATATCAGGTTGGTTTCAGGTTATTAATTATGACTCCATGCCCAATGGATTGCTAAAAGGCCACTGATCTTCTACCTAGCTGGCAGGTGATCCCATTGAGTCGCCAAATTGTTGTATATATCTTCCCCAGGTAGATATAGACAAGCAGAAGATTCTAGAGATCAAAGAAGCTCAAATCCCTGACATTTATCGCCCTTGGCGCACAGAAGTGGCGCACAGAAATGAGTGTCGACAATGAAATGTATGCGCCCTTGGCGCACAGAAGTGGCGCACAGAAATGAGTGTCGACAATGAAATGTATGCACCCTTGGCGCACAGAAGTGGCACATAGAAATGAGTGTCGACAATGAAATGAAATGCGCCACGCAGCGCCATGGCACATAAGTGGCGCAGAAATGAGTGTCGACAATGAAATGTATGCGCCCTTGGCGCACAGAAGTGGCGCACAGAAATGAGTGTCGACAATGAAATGTATGCACCCTTGGCACACAAAAGTGGTGCATAGAAATGAGTGTCGACAATGAAATGTATGCGCCCTTGGCGCACAGAAGTGGCGCACAGAAATGAGTGTCGACAATGAAATGTATGCGCCCTTGGCGCACGGAATGAGTGTCGACAATGAAATGTATGCGCCCTTGGCGCACATAAGTGGCGCACAGAAATGAGTGTTAACAGGGCAAGAGTTGCACCTTGGCACACGTAAGAGGATGTCGACACACACATGGATGCGCCTATGGCGCACCTTCAGGAGGCGCAACATTTTGAGCGCTGACAGGAAGCAGACCCTGGCGCAGATATTCAGATGGCCATAACTTTTGACTGGGAGCTCGATTCATGCAAGGTTGGACTTTCTGGAAAGCTTACGAGGTCCTCTATCCAACTACAACTGGATATCTTTAATTAGGTGAGAAAAAATTCTTAAAAATGAAAAATATAGTTAGCCACTTTTGGGGGTCGCTAGGGTTCTCACCTACCACCATAATGAGATGAATTAAATACAACCTGCGGTGGTTGGGGTAGATTTCGAATTCCTCTCTCTTTTCTCTCTCATTCTTCCTATAAATTGTAAGGAGGGGCTTCTTTCTAAGGGTTGGACATTCTTGTTTTTCCCCTCCCTTCTTCTCTTTGACAGGTGAATCTGTGGAGTTGAAACCTCCTATCTAAAACTGTAATGCAACCTTGTCTCTTGGCATTTTGTGGTGTATTGTATCAATCTTTGGAGAAAATAATGCATGTCTGTGGATGATTATCAACCCTCTCTGTGTTTATTTGCATCTTCCTGATCTTTCACTGCAAATCTGTTATCTGTGCATGATCTTGCATCGCATTTTAATAGTTTGTGTTTATTGGCAAGACAGTTGTTCTTCATTCCTCGGTGCATCACCTTTGTTAGTTTAGGTTTATTTTTATGCATCTTCTTACCCTGTCTCCTTGGAAAATTAGATTAGATTTTGAGTAGACCCTCTGCATTTTTATGTGTGCATCTGAACAGAGGAATAGGAACCGGCCTTCATCCGGAGAGCTTTTCCGATTTCGCAAGGTCCCACACTTGGGAAAAGCTCCATGTTATGCAATCACACTGAGAGTCTCAGCCCATCGAGTTGCAGACATTCAGGGGTGCTGTGATTCGCCATCAACAATTGCCCCCTAAATTTTGTATTTACACAAGATATGAGGAGAGGAACTCTTTGAACAACTCAAATTTGTCACATGCAAATGAATTCATGAAAACATATGCTCATTTTTCAAGCACTAGGAAAACTCAAGTTGTATATTGTTTTTCAAAACATGATCATGATTTAAATGAACATGTACCTCAATATGTTTCGCTTCTCTCATGAAACACTTGATTGCAAACATTTTTTATAACACCCTCAAATTATCAACATATAAGTCTGGTGGATTTTTCATGTGGTACTCTAAGTCCCTCAAGTATGTGATGTAACCATATCACTTCGTAGAAAGCTCCACCGTAGCATAATATTTAGCCTCTATAGAAGAGGGAGAAAAAAGTTGCTTCTTTCTTCTGCATGATATCAATTAAGATCCTAAAAGAATAAAAATCCAAATTGAATTTCTTATCATCAATACTACAGGCATGATCTGAATATGAATATCCATTCAATAAGAATTGTTCATCTTCTTGGACTCTAGACCAAGATCCACAATGCCTTTGAGATACCTCAAGACCTACCTTGTTTCTTTCTAATGACAAACTTTGGGTTCCTGCATGAACCATGAAAGATAGTTGATTACAAATATGATATTTGGTCTAGTATATGTCATGTAAATGAGACTCTTAATCAATCACGCTGATAAAGAGTTGCATTTACCATAGAAATGGATATATATGAGATAACCAAGTATTATCTCCATGGGTGTAGGAATCAGTGTGTAATCCATCTTCCCAATTTCTTGAGCGTTGTCTTAGTATATTTTAGTTGAGAAACAAATATATGATTCTCCTTCTTCCATACTTCTAATCCAAGATAGTAGTGTATGAGCCTCGAGATTTTTCATGTCGAATGATCAATAAAGATATTTCTTCGTTGGATTTGTTATCTTCATTGTTAGCTTCTAGTGATGACTACCTCATTGACATATACAACAACTATCACAATCTCTCCTCATTGCCTCTTGAGGTAGAGATTGGAAATGTATGGATTTCTCACAAATCCACGATGAATGAGATATTCATCAATCTTGATGTACCAAGTCCGGTGATGAGTATACATACATATGTTTCGATCTAGGTATGAAAAAACCCTCAGGTTGAGCCATATAGACTTATTATTATAGATATCCATTCAGAAAGGCACTTTTCACTTCCATCTAATGTAATTTCCATCTAAACTATGTAGCTAGAGCAAAGATCATCCTGATCATTTTGATATTAGTCGTGGGAGAAAATGTATCCTTGTAGTCTATGCCTTCCTTCTCAGTGCATATATTTTTTCTACGAGTCTCACTTTGTACTTGTCAATAGTCCCATATGCTTTGTGGTTTATTTTAAATATCCATCTACACCAATGGGCTTCTCCCTAGTTGAAGAACAATAAGCTTTTAGGTGTTTTTTTCATCACTGACTGATACTCAAAATCCATGACATCTTTCCAAGATTTTGACTGTAAGGATTCATGGACATGAGAGATGGATCAACATATTTAACAACTCTACTCATCAAAGAAAAATTTATCGCTTTACGATATTTACTATGAGTGTGTGATCTAGTGTTGGATGTCTTTGGAGGAAGATCCAACTAGCTAATTAACAAAAATAAGTAGGAAACCTAGGTAAACTAAGGAAAGGATACCTAGACCATTAATGTTAATCTACACTAGGAGGACTAAAACGCTATGATAAAAATACTAGAGCAAAGATGAAATGAATGCAAGTAAATTACTCTAACTGGAATGAAACCATAAATGTGCAAGAGAAGGGGAAGAAATAACTTAGCTGATTTAATGTGCCCGTCGCAGTTGTCGTAGATCCGAAATGAAATCGAAAAGTGCATTTAACACTTAAGGACTCAGGAAAGGCAGATCCGGCAGATCTGATATGACGGGGCACTGGGACTATATTGGGTGCCCGAGGCACCTGGTCTGCAATCTAGGCACTCTGAACACTGTAAATGCTCAAAACCTATAACTGGTATGGTCACAAGTTGGTTTCGAACCTTCCATGCTTGTCACGCTGGATCTCAAATGAGTTGGAGAATGATATGTAATGCAAAGAGAAGTATCAAACCCTAGAAAAATTAAAGATGCAAATGAATGGGTCGATTGACCTCAGTTGCCAAACTAGTGGTCTTATCACTAAGCGTTGCACTACATTTCGGACCCGGATGTAGTTCTAGTGTGTGTGTGCATATTGTGCCCTAGGTGCTCTTGTGTCAGTCGCACTTTGTGAAGTAGCGAACAATAGTAGATATAGAAAATGTAAATAACATGTGTGCATGGAATATAATGGAATCCCTCCCCCTATGTAGTGTGTGTGATGCAGATCTCCTAGCTTGAATGCATGACACTATGTGGATGTAAGTGATGCAATGGATACAACTCTAGATGGAGTGATAATAGTGATATGATGCAAAGACCTAGGACCCTCATTATGGTCTTATAACTTTATATTTATAGGGATCTCAAGTTTAATTTCGTAATTAATCTCGACAAGGCCGACTAGGAAAAAGATAAAGATGACCAACAACTAGAAGTGACCCAAAAAGGAGTGAAAGGGGATTTTCATAGACCGAGGTGCCCTAGGTGGGACCAGGGTGCCTCAAATGTGCACCCTGATTTAGGGCTAGAATGTCGGGAAGTTATGAAATGGGTTGATAAGTGTTGGAAAACACATGGGAAAGATGAAATAAAATAAAATAAAAAGATGGCCAAAAGGTGGGATTAATTAGAACTTTGTACACTTGATAACCTTCTAAATAGTAGTATAAGACCGGGCTAAATATTGTCTAAAGTGCATCATTTTGTGTCTACATTTTTCCGCCACTTTATGTTGGTGAGAAAAAAAAGCTCGATAACATAAAATAGATAGAGATGCTTACCTGATATCCATGTAGAGTGTAGAAGAAGACGTGTCGATGGACTAGACTCAAGCATGGAATGACAAAAGGAAAATGTGGAGAAGCGTGGATTCTAAAGATGAAAAATGTGCATAAAAAGTGATGAGAGTGAACCTAGGTGGAATGCATGTGTAATCTAGCTGCTGTGTAGTGTACATGCATGGTTAGTAAAGGAAAATTCTGTAGTGGTGTGTTGTCGTTTTGTTTTCTTTGTTGTTGTTGTTTCCCCCAATTTGACCGCTTGTTTCTCATACGACGAACTGCAAGAAGAAAATGATCAAGTAGTTAAATATGTATGTATGTAAAAATGTTGTGTAAAATACGCATGTAAGTGGAAATGTGTGAAGTAAGAAAATGTAAAATATGCTAGAAAATGTGTAAATGCAACATGTGCACCTAATCCATGTCGAGAAAAAGGTGTAGAAGGATATCATGTACTATCGCGAGTTTTTTGGGCAATCTCATGCCACCCTGGATGAAGAAGTGTAGGGAGGAGCTGCAATGTATCCTCCAACTCTAACCGCTTTTGCTTAAATGTGAAGAGATCGCTGTACTATTTGGGTGTTCTGATGCCATTGGACGAAGAAGTGTAGAGAGGTACACCCAATGTAACCCCCAATCCTGTAACTGCTCCGTAGAATTACCGAAGGACACCACATCCAGTTATGGCCATTATGTATGGAGTTTGTAGACTAGTCTGAACTCACTCGTATGTAAACCCACAATGGAAAGGGCGGAAAGTGCATTGTACCGAACCGGTGTAAATACGTTGTGTTAGTAGAAAACCCTCAATGATGCCCCCTCTTTGGGGGCACATACGACATCGTGGAAAAGGAGAATGTGGCCCCAAAAGAGGACCCAACCGCACTCTGACCTATAGAATGTTTCCCTACAGAGGAAAGGGAAAGCGCTTAGTAGATACTAAGGCGCATACAAAAGGAGATGGCTAGACAAAACAAGTTTTAGTCTAAAAGCACATGCATGCAATAGGACAAGTGTAAAAGATGCAGACAATGTAAAAACTACCAAGCATAGTAGTGTAAACATGCAAGAAAACAAGCAAAGCCGCACAAAGTGGGTTTCAAACATGGGACATCACTCACGATGTCACAAAACACTCACGGCCATTATGGCCGCAAACAAAAAAAAGTGTGCACATAAGAAAAGTGAAAATCCCGTAGCCAATAAGTAGACAAGTAGAAACAAACAAGTAGTCATGGAAGCATGTAGTCCTAAAACAAGTGTTGTATATGAACACCCGTTAGCATGTTAGAGTGATAACCAATATGTGAAAGCATGTATAAGTAAGTAATATAAGATGCTAAATACAAAATGAAATAATAGCACTGGCTAAGATGAATGTGGATTCCCTAGCGACCGGTATAGGAAGGGTAGAAGGCGATCATCCATGTCGCGTGTAGATTCATGTATCTACGATCACACGGTAAACCAAGGCGTGTGTTAGGTTAATTTATGCATCATATTACCTTAAAATATTTAATTATTTAATAAGGTAATTAGTTGATATATTGTTATATAGTTTTATAACAATATTTTTCATATTATTGCATAGGTTATATTGTTACGTAGTTGTAACAATTATTATTTGTTTGTATTTAATTATTGTTGCTTCCCGGATGTATTTTGGAAGTTGTTGTGATTTTGGTTGTACATGTGCAACCCATTTATTTGTTTGTATATTGTTGTCCAATATGTATAAATATTGTAGCACTCCATTGTAATGGTTGATTAATTTCATATTAATAAAATATACAGCCTCCGTCCATGTTTGTGAAATTACATTTGGTGTCAGAGCAAGTTGAAGGATATTGGAGGATTGTAGCAGAGTTTGAGGAGCATTGGAGAAGCTTGTGCAAGAAAAGGAGAGCCAGAGTTACCTCTACAACTTCCCAACCCCATCCCATGTAATACCATCATCAAATTCCTCAAAACCGCCATCAAATTCATCAAAACCACCTTTATTCATTGCAATTAAGGTTGAGGAGGATTGAATACACCAAGGAAGAGATTACAAGCTCAAAGGAAGGAAGAAAATTGATCTAAGGCGCCATACACACTCAAAACCGCCTTCATTCTCACCAAAACCACCTGTCATTTTTTCTTTGTTGGAATTTTTCTCAAAACCACCTTTCCCAAACTGTGGTTTTTTAAAGAGGTATGGTTTTACAGTTTGGAAGTGTTTAATTACAATTTGCTCTTTATACATACTTGTTTAACTTAGCCACCCAAGTGTCTAGCATAACTTTTGTAGACACTTCCCATCAAAAAAGGTCAAGGGGTCAAATCCCCCTCCCTCACCCACTACCAAATTTGGTGGAAAATTTAGTGGAACCGCTAACTTTAGTGGTAAATTCAAATTTAGTTATAACTAACTAAATTTAGCGAGAAAAACCCTATTTTAGGGAAAAACTTTTTTTCCTCCACTCTGCATATTTTTGCATTCTGAGCACATTTTTCCAAAGGAGGGCTACCTAAAAACTTCATTTTGAGCTAGTTTTTACGGTTTTTTTCTCAACAAGCCGTATTGGGCTCCACAGGCCACCAAGGCCCGCAAAATAATTTTTTTTCCTACCATTCAATTTTTTCTATTTTTTTAATGTAATTGCATGCTTCAATATATTGTACTAATTTGCAGGTTGCCATAGTCAACCGAAAATATTGTAACTACTCAGAAACTGGCAGAGAATTGTAATAAAAAATAGTTAAAATTGGTTCTAAAACACTCATGAGATCCTAGATCTCATTCGCAATGTTCAGTATATACGGTGCCTCTAGGAAGTGCTTACGAGTAAAGTCGTCACAACTACTACTACACTTAACGCCTGGTATAGTTCCAACAACATCGTCTGGGCATCGACCCTTTAAATCAACGGGGAGTAATAAGGACATAATGCACACACTATGAGCCATTTCATTCGTCCCACGACATAAATCTAGGAGAAATTATCCAAGTATATAGCGAAGTTACGCACGCATATGAGGATATTTCTTTTGAGCCGTGTCAATAATCACACAGAGACCCTTTCATACTATCTTGGTACCACGTATTGAATTCTTTCACGTACGTTAACGCATCTTTCACGTATAGCCGGGTATATAGAAAGGGAGATTTCTTCCACGTACCACCGGGTATATCGGAAGGGCGCATATATAGAAAGGTTTGGTATATCGGATTGACGATATATAGATTGGGAGACCTTATACATGGAGTGATAAGAGCCAAACCTTATCAGTGATTTTTGTAAAATGGGCACCAATGCCCCCAAATTTTTCTTCCAGATTCACAACTACTCAGAGGAAACAACTATGTTGCATGGAAGACTAAAATCAAGACACAACTTGAGTTTGAAGAGATTTGGACTATTGTGAATGGTACTTTGACCAAATCAACTAATAATACAACACAACAACTATAGTTTGATAAAACAGATCAGAAGGCCAAACTCATCATCTTGTTTGGAGTGTCTAACGATGTGCAACCCCACATTCAAGATGCCAAAACAACCAAAGAAGCGTGGGATAAATTGCGCACAATATATGAGGCCAAAAATAAGAATGTCATACTAAATTTATAGAGTCAATTACATACACTTGAAGTTCAAGCAAAATGAAAAAATTGAAGATTTCTTAAGAAGGGTTGCAGAGTTGAGGGCTTCACTTCTAGCCCTGGGAGAAGCGGTCACAGATGATGCTCTCATTCCCATTATTCTGAGAGCACTCCCCTCTTCTTATCACATTTTTGTCACAACACTAAATGTGTCAGATACGACAGTTAGTTTTGATAAGCTGGTAAACCTACTGCAACAAGAGGAAGCCATGCATAATAAGGATGATGAAGAGGATCAGAACTTTCTTCACATTAAAAATGGAAAGGAAAAGGAAAAGGAAAACCTAATTCCTATCAAAATTCCCAACATCAGAATCAGTATCATGGGGAAAAACAACAGAAGAAGCAATGTCCAATTTGTAAAAGAGGACATGACTTAAAATATTGTTGGTATAATACTTACAAGAAAGGTTCATCAAACAACTCTGGACCTCCACAACAACAATCTCACAAGGGACATTCAAACTACAATCAAGGGCATAAAAAGGGAACTGGAAAAGAAGACCCCATCAACAAGGAAATATTGTTGAACAAGAAGAACATTCAAATAATGAAGACTTCTTGTACACTGCTCGATCAAGTGAACCATCCATGTCATCTAGTGATGTCTGGTATGTTGATTCGGGAGCCACTCGACACATGACCAACCACAAAGAGACTGGTTTACTTCAATGAGGGACACACCTTTGAAAAACCATGTTTCGTTGGGAGATGATTCTTCATATACAGTTCAAGGGATTGGGAACATTTCTCTACCCCTTGGTTCATGCAACTGTAGACTATCAGATGTCTTATATGTCCCTGGGTTGACAAAGAATCTACTTTCAATCAATCAACTCCTAGATCAAAACCTAAAAATTGACTTTGATACTCATTCCGGAAAGAAAATGTGTTTGATTCAAGATAAATCACGAGGCTCAAAATAGTTGCAAAAGCCTCTAATGTGGGACGCATGTTCCAGCTTGATTTTTTCCACAGAGATGATCAAGCACTTATGGCTAAGAACTCTACCTCAACACATTTGTGGCATCGGAGACTTGGTCATGTTAGTTTCAAGTATCTCGAGACACTACGCTGTGCAATATGGTACATGGGCTACCATCTCTTCGAAGGATATAGACAAGTGTCCTCACTTCCTAGCAGGAAAAAAAATATAGAGATTCATTCCAGAAGAGTACATATTGAGCTCATGGTAAGCTTGATCTGGTTCATACCGATCTTTGCGGTCCGATGCAACCAAGTCATTCTGGATTTTAGTACTTCATGCTTTGTGTTGATGACTATTCAAGAAAAATGTGGATTTTTTATCTTCACAAGAAAAGTGAAGCTTTTGAAACCTTCAAGAAGTTCAAAGTAGCTATTGAGAATGAAATTGGTCGTCACATTAAAACTCTTTGCTCAGATTGAGGGGGAATTCACTAGTAATGAGTTCAAATACTACCTACAAGCTCACGGGATTCGTCGAAAATGCCTCCTCCACACACACACAGCAGAATGGTGTTGTTGAGAGAAGAAATTGTACTATCATGGAAATGGTGCAATGCATGATCGATGACTCTGACTTGCAAAGACATTTTGGGCAAAGAAGAAGCAAAGACAATAGTGTATTTGTTGAATAGAGTGCCCATAGTTGCTCTTGACGAAAGTAACACCAAAAGAAGCATGGTCAAAGTGGAAACCATCTATTACACACCTTAGAGTATTCAGTGCAAAGCAAGTATGCACATACCCAAGCAGAATAGAAAGAAATTGGACATGAAGTCACAGAAAATCATCTTCATTGGGTACAATGAAGAGACTCTTGGGTACAGATTGATGGATCCAAAGACCAGAAAAGTCTACACTAGCAGAGATGTTGAGTTTTTTGAAGAAGGAAGCAAGAGTCTCCTCCTCTAGACTCACTTGATGTAGATTCTTCACTAGTTGTAAAAACTAAAGCTGATGTTCCCAAAGATGATGAAAGTGATGATGGGGATGATGGTGTTGATCTGATAGAACCACAACCCACGGGAACAATTTAGTGTATGCCCAAGTGGTGTACTAGCACATTACGAGATGCAAGAATGGATGCTCCACCGATACATCATCCACCCTGGACCATGGACTCACAAAGTAAAGAAAGAGAATAAGTCAACTTTGCTTTGATGAGTAGATTTATTGAGTATGATGAACCCTCTACAGTCCAGGAAGCCCTATCATCAAAAGCTTGAAAGATGCCATGGACTTTGAATATCAATCAGTAATGAAAAAAAAACACTTGGCATCTTGTCGATCTTCCACCAGGGAAGAAACCCATTAGATGTAGATGGATATTCAAAACAAAGTAAAAAGCAAATGGGACAACGGACAAGTATAAAGCAAAACTTGTAGGAAAGGGGTATGCACAAAAAAAGCATTGAATACGAGGAGACATTTTCTCCCAAAACTAAGATCAAGACGATCGGGATGATCTTTTTCTAGCTGCACATTGTTTGGTTGGAAATTCCATCATATAGACATAAAAAGTGCCTTCCTGAATAGAGATTTGCAAGAAGAATTCTACATGACTCAACTTGAGGGATATGTATTACCTAGTCAAGATGCAAAGGTATGCAGACTCAAGAAATCTATGTATGGGCCCAAACAGGAACCCCGGGCATGGTACATCAAAATTGATGAGCATCTCGTACAACATGGATTTGTTATAAATCCATATGATCCCAATCTTTACCTCAAAAAGCAAGGGGGAGATTGTGATTTTTCGTTATCTATGTCGATGATCTAGTCATCACTCGGTGAAGATGATCGATGCAATGAAGAAAGATCTTAATCAATCATTCGACATGACAAATCTCGGGCTAATGCACTATTGTCTTGGATTGGAAGTATGACAGAAAGAGAATCACATCTTTGTTTCTCAGATGAAATATACCAAGACAACGCTCAAGAAATTTAGGATGATGGATTGCACACCAATTTCTACACCTATGGAGAACAGATTTTAGTTATCTCGTTCAGATCCATCTCCTAAGGTAAATGCCACTCTCTATCGGCAATTGATTGGGAGTCTCATTTACTGACCTACACTAGACCAGATATCATATTTGTAGTAAGCTATTTGTCCAGTTCATGCAGGAACCCAAAGTTTGTCATTGGAAAGCAGCAAGGCGCATCTTGAGATATCTCAAAGGATCAGTGGATCTTGTTCTAGAATAGAAGAAGAATGAAAATTTCTTCTTGTCAGGATATTCAGATTCAGATCATGCAAGCAATATTGATGACAAAAATCCACTTCAAGATTTGTATTCTTTATGGGATCTGGACCAATATCATGGGGAAGCAAGAAACAACACTTTATTTCTCATTCTTCCATAGAAGACAATTATCATTCTGTAAGAGAAGATGTCTGTGAAGTGATTTGGCTACCTCACATACTCGAAGGACTTTGAATACCACATGACAAACCAACCACCATGTATGTTGAAAATTAAGGTGTTCTCAAACTTGTTTGCAATCCAGTTTTCATGAAAGGCCAAAACATATTAAAGTACAAGTTCATTTCATACATGAACATGTGTTGAAGCACAATATACAGCTTCAATTTTGTCTAACAACTGAACAAAAAGTAGATATTTTCACGAAGTCACTTGCACATGACAAGTTTGAGTTGTTTAGAGAGTTCCTCTCCTCATCCCTTGAGGAAATGCAAAATTAAGGGGGGGAATGTTAGGTTAATTTATGCATAATATTACCTTAAAATATTTAATTATTTAATAAGGTAATTAGTTTATATATTGTTATATAGTTTTATAACAATATTTTTCATATTATTTCATAGGTTATATTGTTACATAGTTGTAACAATTATTATTTGTTTGTATTTAATTATTGCTTCTCGATTTATTTTGAAAGTTTGTTGTGATTTTGGTTGTACTTTTATTTTATTTGTTTGTATATTGTTGTCCAATATGTATAAATATTGCGAACTCCATTATAATGGTTGATTAATTTCACATTAATAAAATATACGAAGCTTCCATCCTTATTTGTGAAATTACAACATGAACATGCATGTGTGTATGATATTGACATATAAGAAAGCAATCTAACATGTGTAATAAAGTGATCATGCAAAACACTAGCAAGTAAGAATACATGCTACCAAGAAAATGTAGAATGTTGTGGATGGATGGAATGGAATGCAAGATGGAATGATGGGAACAACGTGCCCCCCAAGTGGATGGAATGGGTATGCAGTGAGGTTCATTTTTCCCCCCCTCACCAATCAAGAATGAACCGTAAAAGAGAGTGCGTCATTGGGAAATGGTCAAGTAGTGTTGATCTAGCACATTGTGATGATTGTGTATATGTAGTGGTGGTGAAATACGACATGTGGAAAGATGTGCGTGAACCCTATAGCCGAACCATCTATCACGAATTTGTTAAATGGAGGAGTGATAATTCATCCCTAAGTGTATATCATTATAAGATGATCGTATGGGGATGAGACATATAGAAATAAGTAGGATACACGTGGACCCTATAGCCTAAATGTATACCATGACTTGTTGAATGGAGGAGTGATGATTTAGCCCTAAGTGTATATCACCATAGAATGAGTGGATGGGGATAGGACATATGGAAATATGCACGTGGACCCTATAACCTAAGCATATACCACGACTTGTTGAATATGGGAGTGATGATTTAGCCCTAATCTTATATCACTAAAATATGGAAGGATGAACATGGGTGACGATTTATCCTAAAGCGTATGTCACTATGGGATGGTCAAGACAGGAGTGATGATGCACCCTAAGGTGTAGGCTAATACAAGATGATAAAAAGGAAGGTAGTGATTTATCCTAAACCATATATCACTATGGGATGGACAAGAAGGAAGTGGTGATGTAATCTAAGGTGTATGCCACTAGGAGATGATAAAAGGAGGGTGGTGATTTAGCCTAAAGCATATACCACTACAATATAAGAAGAAGGGGTGACTATTTAACCTAAGGTGTATGTCACGAATGCAAGAAATGTTGGATGAGGAAGATGTCACATGGTGAATGTAAGGTCTATTTGATTAGTAAACCTTCATCGATCGAGTATGGACCGAGGAACTAGAGTACGTCATAGGGTGGTGAGTGCAGCGCATAGGAAACAACGTAGTATAAATGACCAAGTGATTAGTATAGGATGTAAATGTGTAGTGTAAACAATGTAATGTAATGTATGGATTGTATTAATAGGTATATATATAAATAGAAAATGTAAGGATGACAGAGGGAACTAGACCCATATATAATGGAATATAGTGTAACATATAACACGAATATGATGCAAGAGGCGAGATATAGGTGGGGATATAATATGTAGTGATGAAATGCATAGCTAGACCCATAGAATATGTAGTCTAGCGTAAATATAGAATGTGGTGATGGAATGATAAAACTAGCCTCATGGATAATGATGACCAAAGTAATATGTCTAAGATAAATGGTATATAAATGAATAGTAGATGGATTATGTAGAGGATAATGTATGATGTAGGGTATGCATAGAAAATATGATAAGACATAAATGTGTATAACCTAGCATGCAAAGGTGTGTGGGTTCGAGTGTAATGGTAATCCCTCAACAATGAAGTGTGAACAAAGCACAAGAGTGTGTCATCGGGTAACGAGGGTGGTAGAATGTACAAGAAGTATCTATATGTGTGAAGAAGGAAAGAATGGAGGTAAAGTTATGCTATATTTGAGGAATGGGGGAGTGTGGCATGTGATATGCCCCCATTAGTAGTTTGGGAAGTTGCTATGTGAACTTGTCAAGGAGATCAAAGTCTTCTCTAAAAGTCAAATTCAAATGGATCAGGATTGGCGACATGGTATGCTATAGTATGAGGTTGATCATGTAATGATCCGGTAAGGCATAGATGATACATGCCCATAGCGTATTCTTCATCAGTGAATGGGGGATGTGGGCAACCGTGTGCATACCATCGAGTGTAATTAGGTGAATAGCCAAGAAAGGAACTATTGCAAATGAAAACACGACCAAAAGGCATAGGGAATGAAATATCAGTGTGACTAGGGTCTAAGGTACCTCTGATGTAAGTAAGCCAAGATTCCCCTAATGTGAGTAGAGAAGCACAAGGGGTATGCGGTAGATAGACTAAAATATCAAAGACACGCAAGCCATAAGTGGCAGTGATAGTGACAAAACCATAATATAGATGAGAAGCATGAGTAGAAGGTTGAAGGTCCTCAAAAGTAAAGCCAAGACGAGTAGGAGAACATATGGTTTCATTGCATGTGGGGTTAAATGGAACATGTTCCCAATAAGAATTATGAATGAAAAGTGTACATGTAAAAGGCGTGTGAGAAGATGATGAAGAAGAAGAGGGAACAATATCATGTATGGGTGGAACATGCAGTTGATGTGGAACAATAGCGGTAGTATGATAAGGTGTGGAAGGGATAACATCTAATAAACAAATAGCACCCTCAACTGGTTGTGTTAGCATATGGATTTGCACGCATACAAATGACATGCAACAAAATTTGAATGAAGCCCCTCCTTAATGAAGGTGAGGTTTCCTTTAATGAAAACCAAAATCGTATTTACATCTCGTACATTCAAAATTATATGTGGGGTGTTTTGGAACATCAATGGAAAGAAAAGTGAATGAGGGAGATGGAATGAAATGAAGGAAAGGAATGGAAAGGAATGGATAGAAGGAAAATGCAAGAGTTAGGTAAAAGCAAAGCCTAATATTGCATGAAGAAGAACGATGAATAACTAACACGACTAAAATGGAGTTTGAGTTAGCTAAATAAGAATGAGTAAAAGGGAACACACATGAGCTAGTAGAAAATCAGAGCTTGTTCATTGAGAACTAAAAAAGCATATTAATATAGTTGACAATAATATCCAAGACAATATTTGCATGCAAGATTCAAACACTTAACATCTAATGAACATAAGAACATCAAATGTTACAAGAGAAAATGAATTGGACACAAAGTTCAAACACTTAACATCTAATGAACATAAAAACATCATATGAACATCTAACATAATATTTTCTTGCAAGATTCAAACACTTAACATCTAATGAACATAAAAACATCAAATGTTACAAGAGAAAATGAATGGGACACAAAGTTCATATTTCATTAACTCCAAAATGTTTTCTCAAAAGAACACAAAGTTTCTTTCTTTGAAATAAAGCTTGCACACAAAAATATTTTATTCTTCTCTCTTATAGTCACCCTTACAAATGAGCCCCTCACTTCTTTTTCTAACCCAAAATTTCGCTACAAAGTAGTTAGTATTTACATGCACATTAAATAGGGCACTTAAGTGACTTTGACTATTTCAACCAACTTTTAAAAAGTGACTAAAAATAGAAACCACTTAAGCTATCAAAAATTTGTCATAAGTGAGTTTAACAATAACCTCATTTTATAACAAGTTTAATTTTTTTTTCAGAAAAAGTACATAAATAAAAGAAATGGGTACATGTAGACCCCACCTAAATGACTTGGACACACATATAGACATCCTAGTCAATCAAGCAACATGCCACCTAAGATCAGTGCCTTATCCATTGGGTCAAGAGTCCACCTATCCCAGTCATACAGAATGAACTCATTGACCGTGCTCTGCAATCCTCTAGATGACAAGAGAGCCAAGCTTGAAACTTGAGCAATTCATCCACCTCTCCGTTTGAGCAACATCCTGGTGTGAGAAATTTTGTCTTTATTCACATTCGCATTCACAATTACACACAATTCTCCACATGCTCCAAATACCTTTCCATGGTGAATTCTTCATTTTTCGTGAGACCGTAGTCATTACACCACCTTGACTTGTCGATCTTCCAAGAGTCAAGATTGCAATCCACTTCCTGGAGTTATGTCTTTCATCTTTTCACTATCCCGAAGTGTTGCCATTCTGATTCGCTCACGATCATCCAATTCGAGAATGCTCCAACTTTAAGACTGGTCGATGAAGTATCACACTGCACATTCTAACTAAGAGTTGATAGGGACACGCTTAAATAATGTGGCCTTACTTAATGATACGCATAACTCGCACTTGTCATTGGTCGTGGTATGTCAATGAATAGATCGGTACAACGATTAAGTGAAGACAATTAATGTAGACAAATTTATCTCATTATCGATCTCTACCGATAACAATGGATTTTTACTCCAAAGAGACCTCTACCAATAATGACCTATACCGCATAATGAGGAAGTTAGAGGTAACCCATTAATGCCATTAAGAAGCACTGCTGCGCCGCGGAGATGAGACTGAGAACTCACAAGTCGAGGTCACTTCCACTTCGGAGCCGTTGGAGTTGAATCACCACACTATGCAGGTGTCATAGTGCATCCATGCAAGTGATGACCAATTCAGAACAAGCATCGGGAAAATTGTGACTCGCCTTCGGTTGATATGCGATCGTAGAATCGACTTATGTCGATGTGTCCCAAGTTGGTATCGGCGATGTTCTCATACTCTGAATGAAGCGTCAAGGTGGGTAGAATTCCCTAGAACCCATATCATATCGTCGTTTTGTTTGAAGATGAAATGATTGTGACAGAAGCGTGATTTTAGGCTATTACTTCATTCTTACAAAACTGCACAAATCACCTCTGAAACTGCCCTTGGAAAAATAGTAAATCTTGTTATGAGAAACTCTCACTGGATGAGAGATTATATTAAGGTACCAAAAGTTTTTGGATTAGATATTTTTTCCCAAATCAAATTATTCAGTGAAATATTAAAGGTCAAAGTTGACTCTTCCAAACTGCAAGAAAAATGCAAGTGTAAAATTGTCAAAATCCCGTTTGGTTTGGTCAGGAAAATATCAAACATCACCCTAGAAATCTACAACTTGAAAATGGAACATGTGAATGTTGGGAGAATCCAAATAAACAATCTTTTTCTCTTGAAGATATTCTGAGTTCAAAATATTGAATCTCAAAGTCACCTCTCATTGACAGGGCTAAAAGCGTACTGCAAAAATAAAATCAAATAAATTGTGTTTTATTTGGCTCCGTGAAAAATATCAAATGAGGTGCTATGCATTTTAAACTTACCAAAGTCATACATAAAGGTGGGTAGAATTCAAAAACCAAAATTTTCTTCTCGAAAATCACTCGGACTTGAAATACAAATTCTCAAAGTAGATCTTCCGACAAGTCAAACAATAATGCACAGTGAAAATCAAATGAACTCGCATTTTATTTGGCTTCATGTAAAATACCAAATGAAGCATTGTACATTTGCAAATGAGTATGTAAGCACCTTAACATGAGTAAAATTGTGGGAAATGATTGGTTTTTCATGAAAATCATCCAACTTTGAGATATCAAGCTCCAAAGTTGATTACTTTGACAGATACAACTGCGGCACGTTCTTTCCGCATCTATCGTTTTCTTCATTAAATTCATTTTTTTGTTGATATATATCTTGTTTGACATTTTGTCAAACGTTTCACGTGATCTCTCTTCAGGCACAATCCTCCTCTTCTTGCAATTGTGTGGCTTTTGTTCTAACTTCACCCATGCGTGGTATTTCTCTCTTCTTCGCAAGCGTGACATTTATTTTTTTAGCAAATGCGTGACAACTATCTTTGATCACTTGAATGCATTGAAAATGATTTATTTTTGGCTTGGTATTCTTTCTTGCGTGGACGTGTGGCCCGATTCTTGGTTTTAGCGTGGGAATTGCTCTGATTTTCTGGAAAATGCGTCGAAACCTCCTTTTTTATTACCTACCCTTTGGTAAATGCATTGAAATTTGCTTCTTAAAACCAACGTGAAATTCTATCTTCCCCGCCTAGTGTGGGGATTGTAATTTTTGCTTGGGCATGTGTTGAAAATTTCTTTGGCCTTTATTCTTGCCTTCCTCCTCCTGCGTGGAAACTTGTGATTACTTTTTTGTTGTGTAATCTTCCTTGGCCACGTGGGTCTCTCTTGCTTTCTTTGTTGGAATGCATAGTATTTTACAATTTGTGGCTGTACTTTAAGGTATTATGTTGCACTTATTTATTAAAGTGGACTGGTTTTTCTTTGTTTTGGTGCAAAACTTCTTGTTTATTTGTCGTATGTTGCACTGGAGAATGCGTGGAAATGTGCTTTTTTTTTTTCTGGTTGTGCGTGTGAGTGTTTCTACCTCTCGCTGCGTGAAATAGATATCCTATTTTCTAGTTGTGCATGGGCAACATGGACTGGTTGGTTTTTGAATGTGGGAGCTTTGTATCTTCACTCTCCTACGTGGACGACCTCCTTATAAATGCGTGGAAATTTCCTAAAGGTAAATATATGGGCAACTCTTTGTTCAACTAGTTTGCTACCTCCTTCTCATGCAGAGATGATGGAGTTGCTTATAGCTTGATTGGAATAAGTGGAGAATCAACGTATGTGAAGAATGTGCTATGAATCTTTGGAAAAATATTTCTCTACAAACATTTAGGGAAATAAGAAGTTGGAAATAACAAAAAGAAGTTAGAAATAAAGAGCTTCAATCACACACTTCTTCCACAGAGTTTCACGGAAGAAAATTATGAGGATTCAAGAAGCTTTATTATAACCGTTTCTTCTTTCGTCCCATTGAAATAACCAATTTCCTCTTTCTCCTGGGTAGTGGGCATTAATTGTCAAGGGAACATGGGAAGAAGTTTAACCATTTGCCCGTGACAATGGCAATGTTATTTTACCATGTGGGAAATTGGGATATCTTTTGTAGGAAATCCGGTAGGGTTGGCAATCAACAGGAGAAATTCCACAAGTGGGGAAAAAGAAGATTTTTCTAGGAAAGGGAAATCTAGGAGCGGAAAGTCAATTTGGCATTCCCCACAATTGGAAGCGGAATTTTTATTTCCCACGGAAATGACAAAAACTTGTCAATTGATTTTTCATGAATATTAAATTAATATTTATTTAATTAAAAACCCCCAAAAATTAATAAAATTAATTTTATTAAATAAAAGGGTAAGAAATTAATTAATTATTAACGAAGTTGTGACATGGCGGGAGGAGTTCTCACCTAAAATGGACGAAATGAAGACCAAAACGATCACGAGAATGAGACGATCACGACGAGGGTGATAAATCACGTGAAAGAATACTTTTGAATTTTTTAAAAAAATCATGTTTATTAATTTTGCGAAGTCAAAATTAGCTAATAACAACTGCGACTCTAATTGGGGACAAGGACTTCACGGATGCAACAACGGACCCAAACCCAAAAATTTAATGAACATGATCCCAAAAATGATGGTGCACAAAAACGAGACGATAAAAGAGAGGAAAATGAAAAACAGGGAAAGGAAACAAACAAAAATCCTAATTACCTATGTACATACAGGGACAACCCATTTTCAATTTTGATAATGCTTGATATATTTCCCACTATAGGGAAAAAGCAAATGAGTTCCATCGGGCTATGCCAAGTACTATGTGTTATCTCCACAAAAATGTCTGATTTTGAAAGGGCCCAACCACAGTAATTAAACTTCCCGTGCTTTCTTTTCGGTTCCCGCCTTTTGTCCCAAAGAACAACTAAGTCATTTATTTTAAATTGTCTCGCCATGGTTTTTTTGTCAAAAAATTTATTTACTTTGGATTGATGTTCTTCAATCTTGTTTGCCACTTCACTTCTCTCGTTCTTTCAAGCTTGCTTAGGGACATGATCATTTTATCCAATGCATTGGCAAAGCATTCATAGTCAATCGCTTAAACCAATCATAATGTCGGTAACTTCAATGTGATGGGAATTTAGGCATCAGTTCCATATAAGAGTTGGAATGGAGACATTTTGATTGCCCTCTTGGGAGTTATGCGGTCAGCCCATAATGCATCATATAACTTCTTGTGACAAGTTATTTGATTTTCTTCGACTAACTTGCACACAATAGTAATGATGTTTTATTCTCGGATTCTCGCTTGACTATTTCCCGAGGGTAGTAACATGATGAATGAGATAAAGATATCCCATACCCATAACAAAAAGCTAGTATCTCTACAAAAGAGAAATTGGTAGCATTATCTCGTCACGATCTTTTGTGAAATTCCATAACGAGCCGTAATGTTCTCTTTGATAAAATCACAGCTTACATAGTTGATATTTGTTGCACTACAATGGCTTATACCCACTTTGTAAAGTAGTCAATTACAGTGAGCACGTGAGTATGACCAAGCACTGGAATTTGGATTCAGAACCCCGATGAAATCTAAACCCCATTGTTGAAAGGGTTCTTCAATGACAACTGGCTTTAGAGGCAAAGCCACCAATTTAGGTCTTCCAACAAATTTTTGACAAGCTTCACATTTGGCTATCCATTTTTAAGCATCAGAAAACATAGTGGGCCAGTAATAATGTGCTCGTAGAATCTTATGAGATGTCACAGGTCTAGAGAAATGACCACTGCAAGCATGATTGTGAAAATATTCAAGCAACCTAGGTTGTTGTTCTTTATCAACACATCTGAGGAACATGCCATCAATTCCTTTCTTGAACAATGTGTTGTCCCAAATAACGTACCTGGCAGCTCTCAATTTGATAGCTCTTTTTTCCTTAGCTATCAGATTCTCAGGACATTCACCATATGTGAGAAAATAAATGATATCAGAATACCTTTCATCTATGGTACTCGAAAAAACTACCAGTGGTAAACTTTCTTCAACTGGTTCTTCTTCAGAGTCATCTCATGGCTCATTCTCTACAATGAGTTGGCAGAGTCCCCTTCCTCAAACTAACTTGGTAGGCTTGATGTCCAAGTCATATTCCTAGATCTTGGAGACCCAGTTACCTCTTTTAGATCATGGTTCTTGTTGTGTCAACATTGATTTAACTACGGTGTCCGGAACTAAGAATTTGGTGTGAGAATTCAATACATAGTATCTGAAATGTTTCAAGGCTCTAACTACCGCATGAGCATGCCTCTCAAGGGGAATGTAATTGAGTTCATGCTTCTTGAATCAGAACTCATGAATGCAATAGGAGATTCAATTCCCTCTAAATAAAGTTGAGTCGGGATGACGAAGATCGTGTGTGGAGAAATAAAACAATAGACTATGAAATCCTTTATAAAATCAGGACACACCAATATAGGATCTTTTTCAATAGCATCCTTGATTTTTTCGAATGCTTCTCTACCTTCCTTCGACCATTTTAAGGATTCTTTACCTTTCATCATATCAGTGATTTCTTTGGTTAGCTCGGCAAAATCTAAAGACGAAGCTTCTCAAAACGTTCACCTTCCCAAAGAATGAGTGGACTCCAGGCTTACTTGTAGGTAAGGAAAGATTCTTGATAGCTTGAATGCGCTCAAGATCGATCTTAGTTCCTTCTTTAGAAACAATATGACCTAGGAGTTTCCCTTCCGTAACTCCGAACACGAGACTTCTTTGGATTCAGGGAGATCTTATGAAGTCTGCACATTTGCAATATTTTCTCTTAATCTCTTAGTGATCTTCTCACTTATTTCAGCACATTGTCAAGTCATCTAGGTATATCACGATGATCTTGTCTTTATAATCTGTGAATGCCATATCCATATCCCTTTGAAAAGTTGCGTCGGCATTGATCAAACCAAAATGCATTCTTCTATACGTGAATGTACCCTAGGGGGTGGTGAACGCGGTCTTATGTTGGTCTTCTCTAGCCACTTCAATTTGATTATAACCAGAGAAACCATCTAACATGGATAACATTTCCAATCTAGTTATTACCTACGAATATGGTCCATGAATGGCAATGGGTAGTTATCCTTCAAGGAAGCTTGATTAAGATTGTAGAAATCCACACAAATCCTAATTTCTCCATTTTTCTTGTGAACCGGGACAATATTAGCTATCCAAGTTGAATGTCGAATAGGAAAACTATTCGTGCATCTAACATCTTTTGAACCTCATGGAATATCATCCCTGTAATCTTGGGGTTATATTGTCTTTGCTTCCACACCTAATGTAGTTGTACTGCAGTTATAAGGGTATGGCATGTTTCATTTCCCTAGGTTTGCCAAAGCTTCAAGTCTTTGTATGAGTAAGCCAAGACATCTGAATATTTGGCAAGGAGGCTTACAAATTTCTTATGCTCCTTGGGTGAACAACACTTACCAATGTTGACCAGGTGAGGTTTGTCTTTGGTACCAATGTTAACTTGCTCATAGTTAGCGAAATTCACGGTGTCCCCGCCTACTCTTTCTCTTTGATAAACATGTCCTGCTTATCAAAAATTTCTTCAAGTGAAACCAATCCTTTTGGAATTTTATTCCCTTTGAGTTGAATGATGTCATCGCTAGGATATTTACTTTCAACTCCTTCTTGAATAGGTGAGGTCATCAATTCGTGAAATACGGAATCACTTCCTTCAAAGTACAATTGTTCAAAATTATCTCTCTTTTCCAAGAAGGCTATAATTTGTTGATCATCATTGAAGACTTGCCAATTTTCTGCATTGTCAGGAACACTTGGCCTAAAAACCATTTCAATGGTGTATTTTTCTTGATCAAACTCTAAATGAGGGATCATCAATGAAGCTGAGACTGCTAGAGAATTTTCTTTGTCATTATTTTCATGAGGGAAAAATTCTATGGAAAAAGCATCAAAGACTTCTATCGCGTCCCACACTTTATTTTTGTAGTGTCTCAAATGATCATTCTTTACTTGAAACTAATTTTTAACTTGTTTTACAATCAAATTTGCATCTCCGAAGACTTTCAAATTTTTTATCCCTTTCTCTTCTGCAACTTAGAGGCCAAGGATTAATGCCTTGTATTCTGTAGTGTTGTTAGTATTTGAAAATTGGATTTTGTAAGAAAAAGGAAACATTTTACTATTTAGAGATATAAGCACCACTCCTGCACCAAAACCTCGTTGTGTAAACAAATTCCATCAATCTCAAGAGTCCATATCTCATTGGGATCTTGACAAGT
Source organism: Taxus wallichiana var. yunnanensis (assembly GCA_018340775.1). Classification (NCBI taxonomy): domain Eukaryota; kingdom Viridiplantae; phylum Streptophyta; class Pinopsida; order Cupressales; family Taxaceae; genus Taxus; species Taxus wallichiana. Next base: position 573,670,388 of record CM031239.1, on the reverse strand, counting down.
GACCTTAGGGGGATGAACCTCTGTAGTCATCATATAATTTCCCATACTTGAGTTTTGAAACATGACTTATGTGCATGGGGATCATCGGTTTTCATTACCATGAACTTTTCCCGAGTCTCCTGGCATTAGTTTCTTCATTTCTCCACTGATAGGGATCATAGCATGAGACCAATCCATTTGAATCTCACCACCTAGATCTCTACAAAATTTCCTGCTCAACAACATACCATATGAAGCAGGAATTTTGGCAACTAGAATGGTTACCTTGACTCACTTTTGAGGAAATTGAGCTAAAACCATTTGAGCATCTTTAATTTTCCCAATTAGAGGAACTTGTCTTGTCTCCATGGAGTAACAAGATCCGAATGTTCTCATACAAGTCAACCCAAGAGCATGTGTTACTTTCACAGGCATCACGTTATCTAAGGCTCTAGAATCTATAATGCAATTACATATTTTGCATCCATTGATCAGAAAGGACATAAAGAAAGGTTTAATCTTTTCATTCGAAGGTGTAGTGGCCACCACAATATTTTGAGTCTTCCCGTCTTTGGAAGTTTTCAAAATTCCTTTAGAGGAATGGACAATAGAGTCACCTTTGATAAACTAGACCAATTTCTCGAGTTGATCCTTATGGGACTTCAAGTACTCTACCCGTGACGTGGAATTTTTGTTTTATTGATATGATCAATGATATCAAATTTGGGAAAATGACCGTACTTGATGTCTCGATACTAGTTCTTTCAATTTGATGATGGAACACTTTTGACCTTTGCTTCAGCTTAGTTGATCTCGATGTGGAAGAAGAAAATTTCTTCGTAGTTGATTTATCAATTGATTGACTTGACAAAGGTCCTCCTTTCTTTAAGATAGTTTTGACCTTGGGAACCTTAATTGTTTTGAACTCTTTAGGATTCTCATTTTTCTTGGATTATTTGGAAGTTTCTTTAGTTTTAGATTCTTTAGGAACTTCCTCGAGCTCTTTTTATCTTCCACGTCGGTGGTACTCTCTCCTTCTTCGACAATGTGTGAAGACAACGAAGGATTGACTATTCATATCTTCTACAATTTCTTAATATTTTTCTTCTTCTTTTGAACTGTACTCGAAGAAATGATTATTAATTTATCCTACATGCTCTTCAACTTCAGGTTCATATGTTCTAGAGTCTGCTTCTTTCTTCACAACCTCGATGACCTCGACTTCATCATCACTTTCTCAATGACATTACATTTTGAGTTAGTTGCGGGTGTTGCTTCAATAGTAAGCCTTGTTGGAGGGCCCGTAATTCTAGCTTTTTTTGGATTGTAGCCTTTACTTGGGATATCTTTGTAAGCTGTTGATTTACTACTTTGAAAAACTTACTTTTTCAAAGCTAGCACATCATTAGCCAACTTAGTGAGTATGGTCTCAGAAGCATTGGGGGTTTCTTGACTCTTTCCCTTGAGGGAAGTTTTCTTGAATTTTCCCGCCATGATTAAGTCATCCTCAATTTCTATTGCCAAGGATTGAGCAAGTTCCAAAGTAGCCACTCTAGCTCTTCTCAGTTGATAGCACACTTCTAGTTATTGTGCATTAATGAAGAAACATTTTTTTCCATCAGGGTTCGGGTGAATTCCGGCAGAACTTTGTTCACCATTTTGTTGAACTTCGCCATGAAATTCCTCATGGGTTTTGTTGGCTCTTTCTTTTCCTGAGATAGTTGGGAAAGAAGGGCATGTTCATCTTCTGTCATTTTGAACTTGTCTTCAAACTTAGTTTTCATATCATTCCATTTTATAATGCATCCATTCGGGAGATGATGAAACCAATCATGCAATGTCTTGCAATGTTTCAATGAAGAGGCGAACAACAACATCTTTATATTCTACTGACAAAACTACACATACAAAGAAAGAAGGCAGAAATGTGGTCATCAGGTGATGTCTTCCCATCTCCATCGAACTTAGGAAGAATCTTCCTTGACCCTCATGGTAGTTCATGTCGAGCTGGTAATGCTAATCGGCCTATGGCATTTCCCCATGGTATCTTAACTGCCATATTGGGAAAGGTTGTATGCGAAGGTAAAATAACGTGAGCAAGAACAAGTGCTTGACTTGTAGTGATTCCTCCCTTACTTGCTCTTTCAAGACTTGATGCAAGGTTACATTTACAGGGAGTGTTCTTCCTTGGAGGTGATAACTTGAAACCAAACTTTCCTTGAAAATCAAAAATGGGATCAAATCAACCTTTAGCTTTTTCTCCTCGTGTAAACCTCTTTCCTCCAGGTTTGAAATCTTTATTGTGAAGGGATCACTAGCACATTCTGATCATCTCTAGCCTTTTCTCTTCACTCTCTTTCTTGATTTCTTTGTTCCTGAAAGACTCTAGCAACTCTTGTAGCTTGATTTTCTTCATTATCCAATACTTGATGCGGCGAGATGAAAATGATAGTCGTTCGTGTGCTTTTCCCAAATAGCTTGCCTCAAATCTGATGATATGTCTTCTTGAGTATTTGCAAAAAGAAGATTTGGTTGCAAAGATAGGTGAGTTACCCGTAATAGTCATATAATTGTTTTCCTTGGTGGAAGAGGGCCATGTCGGTGAGCAACAATCAACACATGTATAGAGGTCTTCCTCGCCACAAGGTGGGTGCTCTTCTTATAATGTCCTCAATGTAGATTTCTATGTCAATAGCTCTATCAAATGCCACAAATTACTACAAGCTTTCATATTTTTTCCAAGCTACTGTTCAAAGGTTGGAAGCAATGTATCCTTGAAAATCCTCATTGGGCACAAGATTCAGTTGAAGAAATGGAGCTTGTGTAGAGGGGATAGTCATAAAGATTTAACCAAGAACTAGTTAACAATTCTTGAATCCCCAGTAGAGTCACCAAAAATTGTTAGCATATGGATTTTCACACATGCAAATGACATGCAAAAGTATGGGAATGAAGTCCCTCCTAAACGAAGGTGAGGATGCCTTTATTGAAAACCAAAACCGTCTTTACATCTCGTACATTCAAAATTGTATGTGGGGGAGTTTTGGAACATCAATGGAAAGAAAAGTGAATGAGGGAGATGTAATGGAATGAAGGAAATAAATGGAAAGGAATGGATAGAAGGAAAATACAAGAGTTAGGTAAAAGCAGAGCCTAATATTACACGAAGAAGAATGATGAATAACTAACACAAATAAAATGGATTTTGAGTTAGCTAAACAAGGAGTAAAAGGGAACACACATGAGCAAGTACAAAATCAGAGCTTGTTCATTGTGAACTAGAACAACATATCAATATAGTTGATAATAGGATCCAAAATAATATTTTCTTGCAAGATTCAAACACTTAACATCTAATGAACATAAAAACATCAAATGTTACAAGAGAAAATGAATGGGACACAAAGTTCATATTTCATTAACTCCAAAATGTTTTCTCAAAAGAACACAAATTTTCTTTCTTTGAAATAAAGTTTTCACACAAAAGTATTTTCTTCTCTTCTCTCAAAGTCGCCCTTACAAATGAACCCCTCACTTCCTTTTATAACCCAAAAGTTGGTTACAAAGTAGTTAGGATTTACATGCACATTAAATAGGGCACTTAAGTGACTTTGACTTTTTCAACCAACTTTTAAAAAGTGACTAAAAATAGAAACCACTTAAGTTATCAAAAATTTGTCAAAAGTGAGTTTAACAATAACCTCACTTTATAACAATTTTAAAGTCATTTTAGGAAAAGTACATAAATAAAAGCAATGGGTACATGTGGACCCCACTTAAATGACTTGGACACACACATAGACATCATAGTCAACAACGTGCCACCTAGATCAAGACACCTAGGATCAATGCCTTATCCATTGGGCCAAGAGTCTCGCCTATCCCGATCGTCGTACATGAATGAACTCATCGATTGTGCTCCGCAATCCTCTAGATGACAAGAGATCCGAGCTTGAAACTTGAGAAATTCATCCACCTCTCCATTTGAGCAACATCCTAGTGTGAGAAATTTTGTCTTTATTTGCATTCACATTCACAATTACACACAATTCTCCACATGCTCCAAAAACCTTTCCATGGTGAATTCTTCATTTTTCGCGAGATCGTAGTCATTACGCCACCTTGGCTTGTTAAAATAAAACTCTTGATCTTTCTCCATTGAGAATATCATCCAAGAGTCGAGATTGCAATCCACTTCCTGGAGTTGTCTTTCGTCTTTTTCACTATCCTGAAGTGTTTCCATTCTGATTCACTCATGATCATCCAATTCGAGAATGTTCCAACTTTAAGATTGGCCAATGAAGTATCGTGTCCACTACTAACTGAGAGTTGACAGGGACATGCTTGAATGTTGTGGCCTTGCTTAATGATCCGCATAACTGCACTTGTCATTGGTCTTGGTAAGTCAATGAATAGATTCGTACAATGATTAAGTTAAGACAATTGATGTAGACAAATTTCTCCCATTATCAATCTTTGCTGATAACAATGGATTTTTAATCCGAAGATACCTCTACCAATAACTATGACCTATACCGCATAATGAGGAAGTCGAGGTCACTCATTGGTGCCATTTAGAAGTGCCTACATCATGGAGACGAGACCGATAACTCACAAGTCGAGGTCACTTCCACTTCGGAGCCATTGAATTTGAATCGCCACACTATGTAGTTTTCGTAGTGCATACATGTAAGTAATGACCAATTTGGAACAACCTTATGGAAAATTATGACTCGCCTTTACTTGATATGTGATTGCAGAATCGACTTATGTCGACATGTTCCAAGTTAGTATTGGTGATGTTCATATACTCAATGGAGCGTCGAGGTGGGTAGAATGCCTAGAACCCATATCGCATCATCATGTTGTTTTAAGATGACATGATTGTGACAAAGCGTGATTTTAGGCTATTACTTCCTTCTTTAAAATCGCACAAATTACCTCTCAAGTTGCCACCTGGAAAAATAAAAAATCTTTTAAGGAGAATCTCTCACTGGATGAGAGGCACCATAAGTTTTTGGCTTAGATATTTTTTTCCCAAATTCAATTATTCAATGAAATATTAAAGGTCAAAGTTTACTCTTCTGAAACGGCAAGGAAAATGCAAGTGTAAAAATGTGAAAATCTTGTTTGGTTTTAGCCTAGGAAAAATATCAAACGTCACCCTGGGAATCTACAACTTGGTAAGGGAGCAATGAATGGGAAGAATCTAAAGAAATAATAATTTTCTCTTGAAAATCATCTCGAGTTCAAAATATCGACTCTCAAAGTCAGTCTCCTTCACAAGTTAAAAACTGCTCACGCAACGAAATCAAATAAATTGTGTTTTATTTGGCTCCATGAAAAATATCAAATGAGGTGTTGTGAATTTGAAACTTGGAAAATAAGTACATGAATTTGGGGAGAATTCAACTAACTAAACCATTCTTCTTGAAAATCACTCAAGCCCAAAATACAAATTCTCAAAGTAGGCCTTCCGACAAGTTGAAACAATGCGCGCGTGGTGAAAATCAAATGAACTATGTTTTATTTGGCTTCATGAAAAATACCAAATGAGGTGTTGTGCATTTGCAAATGAGTATGTAAGCACCTTAACATGATAAAAATTATGGGAAATGATTGGTTTTTCATGAAAATCATCCAGCTTTGAGATATTAAGCTCCAAAGTTGATTACTTCAATAGATACAACCTGCGGCACGTTCTTTTCGCATCTATCGTTTTCTTCATTAAATTCATTTTTCTTTGTGTTGATATATATCTTGTTTGAAATTTGTTCAAACGTTTCATGTGATCTCTCTTCGGCATAGTCCTCGACTTCTTGCAATTGTGTGGCTTTTGTTCTAACCTCACCAACGCATGGTATTTCTCTCTTCTTCAGCAAGCATGAGATATTTCTTTTCTTAGCAAATGCGTGACAACTATCTTTGATCTTTGAATGCATTGAAAATGATTTATTTTTGGCTTGGTATTATTTCCTTCGTGGACATGTGGCCCGATTCTTGGCTTCAACATGGGAATTGCTCTTATTTCCCGGTAAATGCGTTGAAACCTCCTTTTTTATTACTTGGCCTTTGCAAATGTGTTGAAATTTTCCTCTTAAAACCTGCATAAAATCTTATCTTCCCCGCTTGGTGTAGGGCTGTAATTTTTCTTGGGCATGTGTTGAAAACTATTTCTTTGGCCTTTATTCTTGCCTTCCTCCTCCTACGTGGAAACTTGTGATTATTTTTTGCTATGTAATCCTCCTTGGCCATGTGGTTGTCTCCTTGTTTTCTTTGCTTTAGATTCATAGTCTTTTGCAATGTGTGGCATGTGCTAAGGTATTATGTTGCACTTATTTATTAAAGTGGACTGGTTTTTCTTTTTTTTGGCACGAAACATCTTGTCTATTTGTCGTATGTTTCTGGAGAATGCATGGAAATGTGCTTCTTTTCCCGGCCGTGTGTGTGTGAGCTTTTATACCTTTGGGCATGTGAAATAGATCTCCGCTTTCTGGTTGTGTGTGGGCAACGTGGACTAGTTGGTTTTGAATGCCTGGGCTTTGTATCTTCACTCTCCCACGTGGATGGCCTCCTCCTTGCAGATGCATGGAAATTTCTTGAGGTAAATATGTAGGCAACTCTTTGTTCAACTAGTTTACTACCTCCTTCGTGTGCACAATCCATGGAGCTGCTTATAGATTTCTTGGAATGAGTGGAGAATCAACGTCTGTGAAGAATGTGCTATGAATCTTTGGAAAAATATTTCTCTGTAAATGTTCGGGAAATAAGAAGAAATTGGAAATAACAAAAAAAAATTAGAAATAAAGATCTTCAATCGCACAACTTCTTCCACGGTGTTTCACGGAAGAAAATTGTGAGGATTAAAGAAGCTTTGTTATAATCGTTTATTCTTTCGTCTCATTAAAATAGCCAATTTCCTCTTTCTCCGGGTAGTGGGTATTAATTTCCAGGGGAATATGGGGAGAAGTTTAACCATTATCCCATGATAATGGCATTGCAGGTTGGCAATTCCCATTTATTTCCCCATGTGGGAAATTGGGAGATATTTTGCCATTTTGCCATCCAATCGGGTTGGCAATCAGCAAGAGAAACTCCTCAAGCGGGGAAAAAATAAGATTTTACTAGGAAAGGGAAATCAAGGAGCGGAAAGCCAATTTGGCATTCCCGACAATTGGAAGCGGAATTTTTATTTCTCACAAAGAATGACAAAAACTTGTCGATTGATTTTTCATGAGTATCAAATTAATATTTATTTAATTAAAAACCCCAAAAAAATTAATAAAATTAATTTTATTAAATAAAAGGGTAAGAAATTAATTAAATATTAATTAATTAATTATTAACGAAGTTTATGGCATGGCAGGAGGAGTTCTCACCCGAAATGGACGAAATGAAGACCAAAACGATCATGAGAATGAAACGATCATGACGAGGGTGATAAATCACTTGAAAGAACACTTTTGATTTTTTTTTTTAAATTTATGCTTATAATTTTGTGAAGTCAAAATTAGGCGATGACAGATTGGTAAATGAGGCTTATCATCCGTAGGTTGAGGTTAATTTGTAGTATTAATGCGAGGCATGGGGATACTACGATAAGGGTCATGTACACAATATTGGAATGGATCACAGAGTCTTGAAAGATGGTGTACTCAATATGCTCATGCAAGAATTTCACACAACGGTGGATGGTAGAAACAACTGCTTGCATAACATGAAGCCATGGTCATCCTAACAAGCAATTATATGAACAGATAGAACCATCATAAGCACATAATGAAATGGATGAAAGGCTAATGTCATGAGCGAGAAAAACCTAAAGCTTGGATAAAGGACATAGGGCACAAATTGAGCTCAGACCCATTATCAATAAGAGTGCACTTGACAACAACATTGTAGATGTGAGACATGATGTAAAGTGGTGGGTCATTATCAAAGGGGTGAATTTTAGCAGGAGGATTGGCCCGAAATGCGATATGTTGGGAAAAGGCATCAGCCGAAGGTGTCGTATAGGGAATCAAGATGCATATCAACAAAAAATTGGGTAGTAGTAAAGAGGGTTTGAACACTCTGAATCAAATCGGGATGGGTAAATAAATATTCGGTGATGGAGATATGCATTATGAGAAAGGGGGAAAAAATGAAAATCCCTAGAAGGTGGTAGAAGGCGACATCAAGTTCACCAAAATGATTAACAAAAATAAGTAAGAAACTTAGGTAAACTAAGGAAGGGATACCTAGGTCATTAATGTTAATCTAAACTAGGAGGACTAAAGCACTTTGTGATAAAAATACTATAGTAGTATGAAATGAATACAAGTAAATTACTCTAAGTGAAATGAAACCCTAAATGTGTAATAGAAAGGGGAAGAAATAGCTTAGTTGATTTAATGTGATTTTCATAGGTTGTCGCAGATTTGGAAATGAAATCAGAAAGTGTAGACGAACACTCAAGGACCCTGTGAAAGGAAGATTTGAGATGACTGGGGTGCCTGGGAGTGTATTGTAGCGCCTCGGGGTGCCCTGGTCTATAATCTGGGTGCTCTGAACATTGCAAATTCTCAAAACTAGATCCAGCGTGCCCATTCTCAAAACCTATTTTTCACGTTGGATCTGCTTTGAATGAGTTGGAGAATGACCTATAATGGAAAGAGAAGTATCAAACCCTAGAAAAATAAAATATGTAAGGAAATGGTTCAGATTGACCTCGGCCGCCAAACTAGTGGTCTTATAACTTAGCATTGCACTATATTTAAGACCCGATGTAGGTTTTAGATAGAGGCAACAAGAAAAGGCTTGTGAGTACAATGAGTATGTTAGGATTAATATCTTTAAGTGAATCGAGGCCACAGTAATCAAAGAGGAAAAAAACACCTAAGAAGAAGTCATTATCATAAAGGAGAAACCATTAAAGGTAGGAACAAACACTTCCACACTACATAATAAGAAGATCACTATGTTCGCATGAAGGAAATCTAAGGACCAAAGCTCTAGTGCCCTAGCCATTAATATTGAAATGAAATACCTAAAGGAAGCTGAAATAATTGAGGATTATACCAATAATGTAAATTCAACCAAAATATCATACTGTAATCATCTCGCTTCCTAGCTTGATGGGACTGCTGAGAAATAAATGGTGAGCCCAACAGGACATAAGGACAATCAAGGAAATGATGTTTATGATAATAGTATATGAAAAATGTTAGAAAAAATAAGGGTCCTTTATTGAAGAGTTGTCATTGATGTCCGAGTTGGTTTGAATATGTTTTCACCATAGATTTCAAGTCAATTATGTGTCTTGTTAATGTCAAATAATGTTGTGGGTGTCTGTTATGAGTTTTCATTGAATTCAAAACATGATGTCAAGGTCTTCATGGTTGATGCCGCTTTTTGTAAGGCCATTTTAAGTACAAAGAGAGACAATGTGAATAAAAGAGATCTTGGGAGAAGGTATGAGCATGATGGTTTGGTCAATTTAGTGGATACGGGTATATAGAGGTTATTTGAGCATGATTACATGGTTTAGAGTTCATGAAAAGAGGTATGAAGGTCAGTTTCTAGCATGAAGACCAAACCAGGTGAAGAAAACATGGTCTAATGAGGTAGATTGATCATTTTTCGAGAAAGAATGCAAAGGCGAGCATGGGAAGAGTTTTGGCATGTTATTTCATGTGTGGAAAAATTTATCGGTCCTAGTTTGAAGAATTAAGCAAGATATTGCAATTTCAGATCTGTCGAGTTCTCAAAAATGAAAATCCCATCTCAATGTGTGTTAGCCATTGTATCTTAGTGTTTTCATTGATGTCAAAGGATGTGTTGATGTCATGTGAGTCTCCATGAAGTGTCTTTCAGTGTAAAACATGAAGGTTGATTGGTAGTGTCATGTTTGGTGATGTTTTATGAGGTCCTGGAGCGTTATCTAGTAGGCATAGTCATAGTTTTATCTCTCCTAATCTAGTTGAAGGTTATCATGAGGTCATACATGGTCATAGAGGTGTGTTACATGTGTTAATGATTATGTAAGGGGTCATCATGGTCAGTTCATGGGTTGGCATGGTTGAGTCGGGTCATTATAGGCCTATTCCTGACCTAGAGCATTTAGTATGGTATTGTGATTTGAGAAATGGAGATGATCAGTCCTATCCAAGCATATAAAAGGTTATGTGACATGATATAACAGGTGCATGAGGTGTTTCGGTCATTTTTCGAGGTTTGATAGTGTTTCATGGTCCTTGGGAAGTAAGAAGGTGAAAAAAGCTAAGAAAGCACAGGTAAGTTGCTATGGTTGGAGAGTTCCATGAATATTTGAGTTTTATTGTGAATATGTAAAGTTATATGATGTTTTCATGATGCTTTATGACAAGTTTCAAGTCAAATTGAAGAATATTTTGCAAGATATGAAGTTTTTGCTAAAACCAGGTTTTCTAGAGTGTGTTTTTGTGCTAAAAGTGGACCTTCTAATGCTCGTTGTGAATTGTGTTATTTGCATGGGACCCAAAGGTTTTGGGGGATGTTTTTCCACTGAGATAAGAATATTTTCCAAAATTAATGAGGTAGATATATCATCAGGTTTTTATGAACAATTTTTAAAAAGATAAGTTGCTTTGAAATCCTAAAGCAAACCTGTCCTCCTAGAGCGACTTGAGATATTTACATTTTATGGTATACATAATGTCTTATCTTGACAATTTTATGCATCAAGGTTGAATAGGATTCCTCGAGGCTCATTTTGGCGGTGTTTTGGTGTTCCATTTATTTTGGGAAGAGAGAGAAAAACCCTAGTTTTTGGGTTTTTGTAGTTTTAGGGTTGAGATGGAGGTTCCAAGATGAAAACCAAATTGTTCCATAATCATTGGAATATGAGATAGATATCCATGAAAATATATGATCAGGTATGGTGGAGAAAATGGAATATACATTTTCTCAAAATGACCCTACCGATTTTGGCCTTAAGGGCTAAAATGTTAGTCCTCGTGTTTTAAGTGAGTTTGATCATTTTACATGTTGGAGTTGATGTTTTTAGTCATGTATGGCTAGGTGACACCTGATATGATGTGTTTAAGTTCTTGGAATGATTTGGTGAAATGATTTTTCATTTGAATACCTATTGGCCTTGAAATACCTATTTTGCTTCTCAAGAAGGTGTGAAGGAATAGGAGTGTTAGGTAAGATTTCTTCACATGAGATATGAACGTTAGTATGTGTACATGTTGGTAAAAGTTTCCTTAAATTGTTCCAGGTTGTGGATAATATCAGAATTTGATTTGGAGTTATTTGTGCATGTTCCTCTCAAGACTAGTTCTAAAGTCCTTAGAGTCCGAAATAGCAGATTTCATAGATTGACCTTGATGAAGGCATTCCACTTATAGTAGGAAGGAAATGTAGGATGTTATGGAAATTAGATTCATATAACTTTATAATTATTATTTTTGTATATTGATTATGTGTTTTGATAGGTGAATCAACTCAATTTGTGAAGAACAAGTTTGATTGTTTGAGACATGATTGTTCGGCGGAAAGATGGTTATAGAAGTCTCATGTTTTGGATTATTCGATGCTTGCTATCTATTGGAGAGTGAATAGGGATAATTTTTTTCCCTAGTGAAGGAATTTATAGGTCTTGAAAGTGAAATAAAGGGTGCAAACTAGTTGAGTTTCTAAAACAGATTTTTGGGAAGTTTAGTTTGGTAAAGAGGAAAAGAGGTGTGGTTTTCATTGATGGATGTTTCATGAGGTATAGAAAGCATGGATGTGTTCTAAAGGTTATCAAATTTCAAATGAGTGGTTATATGGCATAGTTGAGGTGTTTTTGTGTGATCTTGAGCTTGTTTGGTGAAGACTGGTTCCTGGAAACAACTATTTTGAGTAGGAAATGAGCCTACTTGGTAGTGTTATGAAGAAAATTATTGGTGCAAAGCTTTTTGAAATCATAGTTTATGTTTTTATGATATTTTTTACATGTTGAGGCCTTTGGAGGCTTGAATAATCATGGTGATATGTTTGGAGGTCTTTGATGTACTTGGTGATGGGGTTTTAGCCTTTTTGGGCTTGTTCTTGTGTCTTGGTGCTTGGACAACCTATATGGGTCCATGTAATGAATTTTTATAAGTTTAGTGTTATGATTTTATATTGGTATTGTCAATATCTTGGGTCAACACCGACCTATGTTATTTTTTTGAGTTGAGTCTCATATAAAGTGCATGTTTTGGTTCAGTTTTGAACTAATGAGCCAAGGGATAAAAGTGTGACCTAAAGGGGGTTGAATAAGAGTGTTAAGGGGTTAAGAAAAGAGCTAAGAATACCTATGAATACCTAAGAAATTTTTAGAATCAGGCATGTAAGGTAGATTGATATATTCAGCCCATGAAGAAGAGAGATTGAGCAAGTTTGGAGAAAGATTGTTTGGATGAGGGTTTGATATGTTTGGACCTACATTTGGATCACAATCAATTGTGAGATTAGAATATTTTTAGTGGTCATTATTTTATCAAAATATCTTATGAAAAGTCATATTCATAGGAGTCCTTTTTTCTTAGTCATATCAATAAGGATTTAGGAGTTGGTGCTCCTTATGGGGTTGGTGTCTCACTAAAAAAATTTTGTAGGATTTTTAATATTCTTACAAGCCCTTGCTTTGAGTAATATAAGAATTGGTTTTTAGTGGGTTTTCTTCCCCATGATGGTTTCCCACTTACATCTGGTGTCTATGTGTTCTCTCTCTTAATGCATGCACTTGTGAATGGTTAATGCACATCTAATAAACTCACATGTGGTTACAGATGATGAATAGATAAATGAATGTTGAATGTTTATCATGGAAAAAGAAGTTGAAGTTTTGTAGGACTAATTCACCCCCTCTCGCTTAATTGTGCTTCCAACAAGGTGAAATTTTAGTTTATCATTGGCACATGTAAAATCTACATGGCAGCCTCGAGATATTTAAGACAGATGAGGAAGGATTCTAGCTAAGAACTCCTAGCATTAGTTTGAGGTTTAAGGTCCAAAGCTTTGTGAACAATCGTTAACACCAAAACTGCTCATAAACCCTTCTTAAACCCTAGATTTAAGTTGATAGGATATATATTTCTCTAAATGGATCATAATGGATTGGTTTTTCAGTTTTGATGATTGGATCATGTAGTAAACTCTCGCAGCTATCTCTAGGCGGCATTGGTTTGTTAAATGAGTGAGTGGACCCCACAATTAAAGGTTGTTTTCTGAATATTTTGTTATAGCTCTCAATGTTTTCATTGAACATATTAAACAAAAGAATTTTTAAGGATGATATGGACCTATAATACATTTCTATGATGTTTTCTAGATAAGTTATAGCCATTAAGTTTTCATATGAAGTCAATTTATGAAGATTGGGTTTTGGGGCATATTTGTGACAGCTTTGAGTATGTTTGGTTCGGTGTTTTTCTTGAGCCCTTATACCTTGATTTGAAGTTTCTAATGCATTTGGTGATTTTTTTTAGGTAATTTAGTACCTATGTACATGTTTCATTTGGCATGGTTGAGTGTTTCGAGGTGGTACAAGCTTCATTCTTGAAGACTAGTTTTGAGGACCTAGTAGGAAATTCTTATTCTCAAGGTGGTTTCATGACATGAATGGATGTTGCAGATCTATCCAAGAAAGGATAAGGTTTGAAGAGGTCATTGGAAGTTTAAAAAAATTAAGAGTTTTTCTTCTTTTAAGATGTTCATGAGTGATCAAGAATATCAAGAGTCAAATGTTAGGACAGACCTAATTGAATTAGGCCTTCTTGAGACCTAATGGAGGTTTGAGTCTATCTTGAAGACATGACCGACTAAGTAATGGTGGATTCATGTTTATTTCATGTTATTATAGTGTTTTATAATCTTCCGTGGCTGAACTATGGTGTTTGAGTGCTTGTGACTAATATATATGCAAGGCCAATTAGGCCCATTTGAAGAAGAAGAATGTATGGAAAAAGAGTGAGTTAAGTGTTGCATGCTTGGGTGTAATAAGGTCTTATAGACCATATGAGGAATGAAATGATTTTTTTTTTATCATCCTACATGAGTTTTGCATGAGTAGGTCAATGTCTATGTGACCTAAGTGAAGGTGAAGAAGCTTGATAAACGAGTAAGCAAACCAAGAAATTTTGTGAGTCTTCAAAAGAAGCAGAGCAAGTGTATGGATGTTTGAGGATAGGAGTGTGTTCAAAGAATCTTTAAATAATGATGATACATCAAAGATAGAGATAATATCAATAAGAAGAGAGTAGAAGATAGAGAAGAGAAAATAAGTCCATCATTTATTGAGATAGCAACAAGAAGGAGGTGGAAAACATCAAGAGGTGGCCGAGTTGGTGTTGAGTATTCCTTACAATTTGGTGTTTGTTAAAACCCTAGGGAGTTGGTACTTCCTTGCAAGTTGGTTCTTGCTAAAACCATAGGGGTTGGTGCTCCTTGTGGAATTAGTGCTTTACTAATTAGGGGTTGTAGCCTCCTCGCAAGTTGGTGATAGCTAAAGTAAAGTTGGTACTTGATAAATTAGGGGTTAGTGCTCCTTGTGGAGTTGGTGCTTCACAAAATATTGTTTTTTGTTTTATCAATACAAAGATAAGTGGGTTTTCTTCCCCTTCAGGTTTTCCCACATTAATTATGTGTCCATGTGTTCTCTCTTATCTCATGTTCATGTGGATGGTTCTTAAGTTTCTTTGATGGTTTGCTAAGCTAGTTGACATTTATCATATAATGGTTAATATATATTGAATGGTTCATGCAAGTTAAGATATTTAAAGTGTAATTTATAAGGACACCGATTCACCCCAAGTGGTTGTGCTTCCAACAATTGGTATCATAAAGCAGTCCTTTGGAATATCTTAACAACTTTAAAGTGACCCTTGAAGAACATGTATGGTGAGAAATCAAGTTTAAGGAGGTTTTTCTACCAATAAAGATCCTCTTTTCAATGGGACCAATTATGCATTTTGGAGAATCAGGATAAATAATTGTTTAATGACATTTAGAAATCAAAGTGATGGTTGGATACACTATAACCCCTAGACCACCAATTGATGGAGTAGGCAAGAAGGCTTGTGAAAATAATTCTATCTTATGTGGCCTTTCATAGGATGAGTTTGTGAAGGTCATACATTACGATACAACCAAAGGTATTCGGGATAAGTTCTGGTGTCCCCGCACTTCATTTTGAAATCTGTGACTACCCTATCTAAAAAAAAAGTGTACTTTTAAAATAATGGGTCGTTTGTGTTTTTATTGCAGAAAGTTCTTGTATTGTGTAAAGATATTCCCAAAGAGACATATTAGCCATTTTCGCCAAACACCCGATGGCCAAAATTGTTATATTTTGTCGTAGGGATTTGTCTACGGGAAATTTGTATTTAATTATTTTGAGCCCCATTTGAGGCAATTTGTGCTCTCGGTTCAACTTTGTTGTGATCATACATATCATTATTCCTATATACCATTAGGGTTTTAACCAGGAATGAGTTCTGGACTTTATTTGTGACTTTTGGCAACGTTTTGTGTTTTTGTATTTTTCCCATTTCGTATTCTCGTGAAATTTCTCTCGGATCAATTCCTTTTCCGGTTTGGCCCGATTCTTGTCCCGGAGTAACTAGGGATCATATACGCACGTTATGCCGAAGGAAGTCGCCATCGAGGTCCCTCACCGGGAAAAGAAGTCGTGCACCAAAAAGCCTCTTCGGGCTGGCCGCATTTTGGAAAAAGAAGAATCAAGTGGATCATGGGAAAATTACAAGCACCGGCAGGGTGGGAATTTTGTACCTACCTAGCAGGTACTTTTTCCCATGGAAGCAACGCCACTCAAGTGACAATAGGAAAATTAGAGGTAGCGAGGCGGGAATTTCTTACCCGACTTGCAGGGTAAAAATTCCCATTGTGGAATAAAAGAAAAATCACTTAAGTGAATCATGGGATTTTATTATCTGCCTTGCAGGGTAAATAATCCCATTATGAAAGTCAAGTGACTTAAGTGAATTATGGGATTTTCAAGGCTGCCTTGTAGGGTAAAAAATCCCATTGTCATGTGTTTCTTAAAAATAGAATTCTTTATGCTAAAAAGTGCGCCCCCTTTGGAGAAGTAAAGGTAGCCTTTAAATTGATTAATTTAATTAATTATTCATCCAATTTTGGTGCCCAGGCTTGTGGAAAAGTCAACAAAAGTTAAAGGACAAAAGGTGGTTGAAAATAGACTGTTCTAAAATTAAATAAATAGTATTTATTTAATGCAACCCCTTTATGTCAAAAAGTGCGCCCCTTTTGGGAGAGAAATAATACTTTTTAAAGTATTAAATGATTAAATTAATTCCTATTTTCAGTGGCTAAGGTCAAAGCATACTGTGAGGCTTGAGTTAACTGGAAGTAGAAGTCTAAAATTAAATAAATTTAATTTATTTAATGGCAGCCATAAGCATGCACAAAATAGGCACCCCATTTGAAGAGTGAAGCTTATTAATTAATTAATTAATTGCCGAATAGCAAAGGCATTAATTAATTATAGAATCGCAAGGATTATATAAGCAGGGGCTGCCATAAGGATGAATTAATTAATTCATAGGTAAAGAAGTGCAACCCAAAGGAAAAGTGTGCCCCATTTGAAGAGGATTTTTACTTAAAAGAAGGTGAAATTAATACTAAAACCTTCCAATTTTGACACATGTTGAAGGAAGTTAATTTGTGTTTGGATAATTGTTTTCATAAGTGATACAGGTGCTTAGGTGAAGTTGGTAAAATTCATGCTTACTTTGCATGCAAATAAAACATCAATTTTTGGGGCAGCAGGCTTGAATTATGTAGATTTTTATGATTAAAATCCATTGTTCATGTTCCGGTTGCCATCTTTGTCTGAATTAATTATAGGAATTCATTACAGTGCTTTACAAAAGAAAAGGAGCTTTAATCAATGTCTAATACATTGAATATATCCTCCAAATCTGAAGAATTATACAGATCTCGCACTTTTGATTTTGAAGAATTCCAAATAATAAGAAGAAAAAGAATTATTCAGACAAAGATAGACAAAGCCATGGCAAAGAGGGATGAAAAAGAAATCACAACGGAGTCATGCATCACTTCCAAATTTGTAGACCTAGGAGACACAGATCTAGGTCCGGAATCTCTTTCCGAATTGATTGATAGATTCAGAGCAAGAAAGAATTCACTCATGTGTGCGATTAAAAGCAGTGGAATTATTTGCGCTGCAGACTTTCCATACACAATCCAGTTGTCAAAGTTAGTTATGGAGTGTGCTAGGTATTACCATCCTTCATCCAGATTAGTACGAGATGCTACGGGGAAAACAATAATTCGGTTGGACACAGAGTTCATCAATTATTGCTTGAAGATTCCGGCTCGAAAGGTGGTGACTTCCATTAGCATTCAGGATGTCGGCAGCAGGTGGGAGAAGCATAGAGTTGACTGCGTGAACATAATGAACAACAGATACATGAAGAAGCCCAGATCTCCTTCTAAGTTCCCAAGAACTCTTCTGCGGTCCAATCTGGTGCAGGAGGTAGATGATATTGCCAAATTGTTATGTAGGATAAATGGCAAGGTGAACGCTCACACTTTCCATACATGGATGTATGCTTTCATCAGGACCATTGAAGTCAACAAGGTTGATTCCATAATCAATTGGTCGAAAATCATTAGTGACAACATTGGTGAGCAACTCCGAACGTGAAGCGTACTTTCAGCTTCAAAATGACTTCTTATTTGGTATATGCAGTAGCTTCACAAGGCATCTTCTCCAAGCTGGACAGATGTGGTGTTCTTTCTAAGGACCCCATTTTCGAGTGCTACCCATAGCTTACTGTACCTACGTGTAAGAAAGATTTCAAAGTGGTCAACAATGGATTCTTCTACGAATTCATTTGCAGGCTAGATAGGGACCTGAAGGCCAACAGGGTGAGCAAGGAAGCATGGGAAGCTATATCCAAAATCGGTAGTCTATTCATTAAGTTTGAAGATTTCACATACCTCAGAGTTACTGGCTTTTTTGGAGAATCGGTTAAAAATTTGCCCAAATATCCGAATGATGATTAATCACCATGGAGTTGAGCATACAACTTGTAGAATACACGACCTTCATCGAAACGACACAAGTCTACGGGCTTCTTCATGATCACCGTGTGACATTATAACCGCGAGTATTCATAAGGCCCGAGGATTGGAAGCGGAAATGTTATCCGAGTATGAGCAAGAGTTCTTTCCGGCACGACTGAACTTCGATCCATTCGGAGTAGCCAGGAAGACGATCTCCTAGGAGTATGCACATGTGCCTTCATTAGAGGATTTCTAGATGAAGTGAAAAAGTGAGTACGAGGTTAGAAAGAAGGATTTTAGCAGGCTATCAGCATGGCAAGTGTTCAAATTTGGACTAGCACGGATACCTGCAGATCTTAAAGATGATGGGAATGTGTTACTTGACACTTACCATCAAATGGGAGGAGATAGATCCGTACTTTAGGATAACGTAGGGGGCTGCCATACGATTGAAGAAAGGTTTGGCGTTGTTCTGGTGAATACTTCAAATTGGTTGCTGATGAAGGGATACTACCTTGATGAAGCACCGATGAATCAAATCATAGAAAACTTCGACATAGGAGATTCCCTCAAGAGGAAGCACGAGAGGAAAAGCGCGAGAAGGTCCAAGAAGATGAAAGTGCACAGATGATCTCAATCAAAGGAGAAGATCACTTCCATGGCCATGACTTTAGTTTCAGCTTCTCCAAAGCATCCAAGATTTCACCGATCACATTGCACCTCAACAGGACACTTCCATGCCTCCACTGAATCTGGCAACATTCATCTTCTCTCCTCAGCCACTCCATTCAACACTTGTTCCAGAAGAGATGTTGAAGCTGCAGATGGCAGAGTTCGAAGAGATTTGTCCTTGGATGATTCAGAACATCACATCCATAACACCGTATCGCTTTCGATGGAGAGGAAACAAAGTGGGAGATAGTAGTGCACTCAGCAACTTCTCATTCTCCAAGAAGTAACTTCTCAGAATGGTTGGCTTCGCAGTTGGTTCCAGAAGCTAGAGTGGAAATGAACTTGGAGGAACATGACTTGCAGCTACTCCGAAGTCTAGGCGGAAAAGATAGAAGACCTAAAGTTTCTAAGGTAACTTCAAGGTTGATCATTGAGGAGTCGAGACAAAATATTGTTGAGATGTCGGTTCAAAGGAAGGAAAGAAGGAGGATGAGGTCATGGCGGAAGATCTAACAAGAACTAGAGTACCCATCACCAAGCCACCACGAAGGATTGAAGTAGGATACACAGACATTGATAGATGCTCTATTCCTTAGGCTTGACAAAGAAAATATGGAGAAATACGAGCTTTAGAAGAAGGTATTTCAGTTGTGCGAGATCATAGCCAAGGTTGCTAAACCTTCCACTCACCCATTTTTACGAACAGGTGAGTGATCATCTTATACAGAGATGGAGGATGCAAGAAATAGAGTAAAATCTATTGAAGAATGGAAAAATTTGATTATTCAAAGTTTTGTACAACTTGGAGAAGTCTCACCACTTTGAAGGTTATGAATGATGCAGTAAATCAGCTAAAGCAACTGGTGATGAGCATAGTAGATATGAACACAGTTGCTGAGAGTAACTTGAGTACTTTGGCCAAAATCAACAAGCTGCTGGGAGAAGTATTAGTTGTGGAGTAGATTGTACCGACCGGATCAGTTGATAAGGGGAAGCAGCTGGAGTTTGCAGTATCTTTCCGTTTAGAGATCTATAGAGTTTTGCTGAAGAGGATGCATGCACTTGAGAGTAGGACATCGTCCTTACCAGACAGTATCATTTCTTTCACTGAGGAGGAAGTGGTCGGAAATGTTACTTCATACGTGCGGATCATTCCTAGCAGAGTGCCTAATTCCTTGGAAGGGTCTCTTCTGATGGTACAAAAGAGAATTGATGGAGCTATTAAACCTTTCACGATGAATTCCATTAGCAGACTGGTGGCACTGCAGGTGGATATTGCGAGGTTTGGGCCAAGCTTGGAGGATGTGGAAGAGTGTATCAAGGTGTTGAATGAAGGATTGTTGCGATTCGTGATAGAAAAGGAAACAGTGACTAAAAAAATGGCGAGATGTTGAATTACATGTTTGACAAGTATATCCAAGATCGTAACAAAAAGAAGACATAAATGTTATAATGGCTTGACTTCTTCTATTTCTTTCTTCTTTTATTTTCCACGTTCTGGATGAAATTGTAAAACTTTAAAGTTATTGGTTTGAAACCATTACTTAAAGTTATGTGGAACAATTCTATTAGTTAAGTGATACATGTGTCACTTAAAGGAGAAGTTAGTGGAGGATGATTGCCAAATGTCATTTTTACTTGTTTATGTTACAATTTAGTTGAGTTTCCCATCTGTATTTTCCCTTCTACATTCTATAAGTAGAAGAAGAACCTCCGGGTAAATGAGAATTTGTAAGAAGCATCCTTGTGTTCCAGACTTTGTGCTTTGAAACCCTTGAGAGCCACTTAAAGCAAAGGAATATACAGGAGCATATTTCCAGAGAACTTTGTGTCATGGTGTATTGTGTTTCTAGCTTTTATATCTTAGATCTTTTAAATAAACTTAGTGTTATTTTAGATATGGATCTAGAGCTACCTTTGCTTATAATTCTGTGTTTATATCTATTGGTTTCTTCTATGTGCATGCAATCAACTATGCTATCTATTGATTGGGATGCACATCTTCCCCATTTCTTCTCTGTGTTTATATAATTCCCTTCTTCCATAAATATTTCCTTTCTTAAATAGTTTCTTACTTGCTGCTGTAATCTGCATACTATATGGTTCATGAGCTGAACAATGAAGTAAAACCCCATATAGATACTAGCATACTTTAATAGAAAAATCTAACATGGGAGCCTCACTGGTAAATGAGCAAGATTTATCTCATGACTGCCTAGGTTTTGTGCTATGCGAGAAAATCTAGCCAACAAGTTCAAAACTATTTATGAAGCACACACCAAGGTGAAGATGGAAAATTTGAAAACCTATAGAAGATGGTTTAAAAGCATAAAAATGAAAGAAGATGAGAACATTATTGCATATCCATTGAGAGTTGATGAAGTGGTCAATATCATTATAGGTTTAGGAGAAAATATGGAAGAAAAATAGTCATCCAAAAGGTACTAGAGGTACTTGACACCCAAGTTTTATCCTAAGGTATCAACTATAGAAGAAGCAAAGGATTTAAGCACACTACAAGTGGATAAGCTTCATGGCATCTTGACTTCCTATGAGATGAGAACATATGATGGGAAACCTCCCAAGAAGGATGTTGCTTTCAAGAATGAAAAGAAGGCACAAGGTAAGAAGGTAAAAGATAATTCTCATTCATAGATTGATGATGAAAATTTTATGTTTTTATAAGGCTAAGGATAGGCTTAGGTAAGTACAAAGTTAAACTTCCCTTTAAGTGTTTTTAATGTGATAAGATAGGTCATTTTCATCTAAATGTCCTAACAAGAATAAGGATGAGAATGATGAGCATGAATAACATGATGAAAATCATAATAAGGACAAGAAGTCTTACAAGCACGATAAAAGGATATTCAAAAGCATGACAACAAGAAAAGATTATCCAAGAACAAAAATACTTTCTACTCCAAAGAATATACTAGTGAGAATGCCTTTGGTGTTAGTGACATCAATTCATCCGATGACGTGATGATGAAAATTCCAAGCATGACAACAATGAATTTACATTCATGGCCAAAGAAACAAGTAGTGAGTGTTTAAACAGTCTCATAGAAGACTCAAAAGATGAATAATTTGAGGGTAAATTAGAGGCGGAACTTATGAGTGCTCCAGGATGAGTTGAAGAATCAAAGAAGTAAGAATAAGAATTTGAAGTCTTTGATCAAGGAGTATGAAGAACATATACATTGCATGAATGATGAACATGATGAAATCATCAAAGAACTAGAAACTCAGTTGAAATTTTTACAACAAATCTAATAGCTATGGAAGAAGATTGTACCAAGCTCAAATCGAGAGACAGAGTCCTTAAAGGAAAAACTAGAGCAAGAAAATATTAGGATGAAGATATTTGAGAATTTTGAGAAGAGAACTGAGGCTCTAGATGACATGTTGAGTTTTCAAAAGTATTCAAATGATAAGATATGTCTTGGTTTCAATGGAAACCACAAGAAAATCAATGAAAATAAGAATGCATGTCCTGAAGATCAGAAGGAGAACATGGAGGATGCAAATTACAACAAGAAGAACAATTTCAAGATCAATATGAATACTATTCTTATCAAAAACCTAATGCTATGAGGAATGCTAATTCATTTTATGGTTACTATTATGCATGTGGTCAATTTGGTCATAGGGTAAGATAATGTAGAATATCCTTCAAGAATGAGTACTCATGGAGCTATGGAAGAAATCACAGCCCATATCAGTCAAGAAGTAAGTATGATGTTGTTTGTTATAACTGTCAAAATATTGGTCATATTGCAAGATTTTGTCATCTTGAATCATCAAGACAAAGAAAGACGTTTTAAGCCCCTAAATTTGAAAAAGAAAGATAAGACAAAAGGATGTATGTCAAGAATTCTGGTCCTATGGATGAAGTGAAAAATGAACCAAAGATAATCAATCATATCAAGAAGTCAAATCATGTGAATGAGGCTAAGAAGGATGAACAAAAAGCAGTCAAGTCTAGTCTTGATTTGTCTACAGTAAATATGGATTGTTTTCCATAGTAAAGCATAAGCCAATTTTTGAAGAAAGATAAGAATGCATGATATAAGATCAGATAGAGAAGAAGAAGAAAAATAATACAAATCAAGCCATATGTTGCAATCAAGTCAAGGAGGATCATAAATATATACTATAAATCTCAAGACTCGCAACGTGATGGATATCTAGGAATCTCCTGAATCCATGATTTTCTACAAGATACTAAGAAAATGGAGTGTCTATATTAGGCTTCATAGAGGCATTCATCACTCATTTGAATGACCTTAGAATATGTTGCGATTAAAGCTTGCAAATAAATGTATGTGCTACCAAGTATTTTGTATGATGACTTGATCAGACCATTCAAATTCATGGAGATATGTTTCAAAGTTGATGAGCATCAAGAAGCTATGAGAATACCTAGAAGGAAGATATACAGATTTTAAAAAAGTGTAGCGTGCATGTCTCGAACATAAGTTGTGTCTTATGGCCTAATATAGATTTGTGTCACATAATAGCATGTGATTGGTCTCAGTAAGACCAATATGATTTTGAGTTATATAGCCCATAGAGTTATGCATGACATGAAGACCTAAATGAATCCATTCGAGTGTGTTTTAGGCTATGATCATATAGTTGAATAGTCATATAGGGCTATATAGCATGAGAACAGAGAGAATTTTGGGTACGCTTGGGAAGTGTGAATTCATGAAATACCAATAAGTTCATGAAAATCTTGGGTACGAAAATTTGTTTATTGAAGCATTATCATGAAGAGGAATGTGTTCAATATGTTTAAGACATAAGTCGTATAGTCTCGTTTTCTTTTTTGAAGAAGAGGAGATATGACAAGAGGTCCGTCATAAAGAAGCATGAAGTGAAGACCTAGTTGACAAGAATGATGATGATGCATGATTTGTGTCATGATTGCTCATGAATAATACGAGAGAGAGAGGAAGATTGATCGAGATATCATATGCACAATGCATAAATGAATATCTTGTTGTTCATGTATGACCCAAAATGAGTGTATGGACATAGGGAGATCTTGTGATGCTCGATAATAATAAAAAGATATGAAAAATTTGGTTGTATTATTAATGTGATCATTCTTTTATGCATAAAGTTTCAGATAAATTTATTGATAACACATTATGAATTCAAAGAAGGAGTCTACTTGTAATTTTTTAAAGAAGTTTTGTCTCGAGATTCATCAAGAGAAAGCATGTAAGGATTGTAAAATATCAATTGGTATCGAGTTAGCGAGTCATTGAAGGATTCAATAACTAAGGGAGCTAATCGAGAGTTTATTAGTCTCATAAAGTAGGTGAGTTGATTCAAAAGGTATACAAAGTCATGAAGACAAGTTGAAGACATGTACATAGAGCTTCATATGTTTTGGTATATAAAAGGAAAGCAAAATGTTGTTCATTATTTCTAAGCAATTGGTAGCGCTTGATTGATCTTGAAGATGTAGTGTTGGTTTCAATTAGTGTCAATTATATGGTAACCGAGCTTGGAATGAGTTGAGAAGTGGAATTGGTATCGTTCATATGTTGAGGAGTGCTTAATCAAAGGGTTGAGTAAAATTAGTCATGTCAAGAACAAGGTATGAAGTCTTAGTTCATTTGAGAGAGTATGCATTGAGTAAGGGGGAGCATGTCATGATCGGTTGGTTGATGTTTTCAAGTATGGTAAGCTCGAGTTTGATTGCAAAGGAAGAGAATCAAAGAGTTACAAGCATCTATTTTAATGTCAAAAGAGAGAGAATTTTCAAAAGAGGGAGCATGATTGTGTAATGCTTCATATTATGATATTTTGTTGCAAAAAGGTGTGTTGAGATTTTGTTACGAGTATGATCATGTTTGAGTAGTTTTGGTCAAATAATCGAAAAAGGGGCATGTTTTGTTTTCAAAAATTGGTATAATGTAGCTCAGTGATCCTAAGGTGAGTAGTTTGGTCAACTATAGGTATCAAAAAATTGGTGTTATTTATTCATCATTGAAGTTTAATTTAATCTTTTCATTGAAGTTCGGTTTGTAGAAGACCCTTTTCATTCATGTCAAAAGGAGGAGAATGATTAGATGCCACAAATAAGTACCATTTTGAGGAAGAATGGTTTGAATGGGGAGAATGAGCAGATGAAAAAGTATCTTTTTGAAGTAAGATCACTTTTTAGTATGTTTTCTATCAATAACAAAAGGGGAGATAATTGAAGAGTTGCAGATTGATGTCAAGTCATTTATGTGTCTTGTTGATTCCAAATAATGTTGTGGGGAGTTTGTTGTGAGTTTTCATTTATGTGAAATGATGCCAAATGATGATGTCAAGGTCTGCATGGTTGATGTTAGTTTTTGTAAGGTCATTTTGAGTACAGAGAGAGATAATTTTAAGATAATTTGAATAAAAAGAGATCTTGTGAGAAGGTATGAGCATGGTAGCTTGGTAAAATGAGTGGATACAGGTATGTAGAGGTTGTTTGAGCATTATTACATGGTTTAGAGTTCATGAAAATAGGTATGAAGGTCATTTCTAGCATGAAGACCAAACAAGGTGAAGAAATCATGGCCTAATGAGGTAGGTTGATCATTTTTCAAAGTAAGAATGCAAATGTGAGCATGGGAAGAGTGTTGGCATGTTGTTTTAGATGTGTGGAAACTGTTTCAGTCCTAGTTTGAAGAATTAAACAAGATATTGCAATTTTATTCCTCTGAGTTCTCAAGAATGAAGAATCCTAGCTCGAGATGAGCTTTTTGTTGCTCATTGACACTGTAAACTATTCATGTGAGTCTGAGATCTTTAGGACATATGTGGAAGGGTTTTAGCTAATAACTCTTGACATTAGTTTGATTTTAAGGTCTAGATATTTATGAACAATTGTTAACAACAAAACTGCTCATAAACTCATAAACCCTAGCTTTAATTCAATAGGAGAGCTCATAATGGACTATTTTTTCAAGTTTAACAATTGGATCGTGTAGTATCTATCTCTAGGTAGCCTTGGTTTGTTAAATGAGTGAGTGGACCCCACAAAAAAATGATGTTTTTGAATATTTTGTTATAGCTCTCAAGCTTTACATTGTACATACTAAAAAAATGAATTTTTGAGGATGATATGGACCTATAATATGTTTCTATGATGCTTTTTGGACAATTTCTATCCATTAAGTGGTCATATGAAATCAATTTATGATGACTGGTTTTGGGGCATATTTGATAGTTTTGAGTATGTTTGGTTCAATGTTGTTCTTGAGCCCTTATACCATAAGTTGAAGTTTCTAATGCATTTGGTGATGTTTTTGAGGTCATGTAGTACATATGTACATGTTTCATTTGGCATAGTTGATTTTTTCAAGGTGGTACAAGCTTCATTCTTGAAAACTAGTCTTTGAGGACCTCGTAGGATAGTCTTGTTCTCAAGGTGGTTTCATGGCATGAATGGATGTTGTAGAGCTATCCAATAATAGATAAGGTTTTAAGAGGGTATTAGAAAAAAATTGTAATATTTTTGTGATTTGAAGATGTTCATAAGTGGTTAAGAAGATCAAGAGTGAAACATTATGACAAACCTAATTGAATTAGACCTAATGGAGGTTTGTTTCTATCTTGAACACAAACAACTAAGTAATGGTGGATTCATGTTTATTTCATGTTATTATAGTGTTTTATCATCTTCCATGGCTGACCTATGGTTTTTGAGTGCTTGTGACTAGTATTTATGCAAGGCCACTTAGGCCTATTTGAAGAAGAAGAATATATGGAAAAAAAAAGTGAGCCAAGTGTTGCCTTCTTGGGTGGAATAATTTCTTATAGACCATATGAGTGCAATGATTTTTATTGATCATCCTACAAGATTTTTTTCATGGGTAGGTCAATGTCTATGTGACCTAAGTGAAGGTGAATAATCATGATAAGCGAGTAAGTAGACCAAGTTGTTACGTGAGTCTTTAAGAGAATCGAGAAGGTGTGTGGATGTTTGAGGATCAATTTATGTTTAAATAATCTTGAAAAAGTGATGATACATCGGATTCAATATATAGATCATATCAAGAAGAAGAGATCATAATATAGGAAGAGTAAATAAGTCCATCATTTGTTGAGATAACAAGTAGAAGGTGAAAAACATGAAAACATCAAGAGGTGGTTGAGTTGGTGTTGAGTCTTCCTTGAAAGTTTGTTATTTCTAAAACCTTAGAGTTTAGTGCTCCTTTTAGATTTGTTGCTTCACTAGTCGGGGTTTTAGCCTCTTTGAAATTTGGTACTTTTAAATTCAAGTTGGTACTTGATAAATTAGGGGTTAGTGTTCCTTGTGGAGTTGGTGCTTCACTAAATCTTTATTTTTATTAATACAAAGATAATTGGGTTTTATTCCCTTGAGGTTTTCCCACATTAATTATGTGTTAATTTGTTCTCTCGTATCTCATGTTCATGTGGATGGTTGTTAAGTTTCTTTGATGGTTTTCTAAGCTAGTTGGCATAGCTCATAAAATGGTTAATGTATATTGAATGGTTCATGCAAGTTAAGATAATTAAAGTAAAAATTTATAAGGACACCGAATCAACCCCCATCTCGGTGGTTTTACTTCTAAATTCCTTCATCTACTTGTTTTCTCTTACTTCATAAAACCACTAGTATTATACCAATACCTTATCTCACACATTAGGGAAGGGTATTTCTATTTTACAGGAAGGCACGTGAAACTATCACACCATCTAATTAGTAAGGAAACGTGGCTCAATGATCAGGGGAAAATTTAGCTCAAGCCCTGGCAGATTATGCCTCTATAGACAACATTGGATACCTCCTCAAATACAATTGTGGAGGGAATTTCATGTTCATAGATGAACTCAAGGACCTTGGGACAATATTCGCAACGCGACTACTTACTTGCCAAACTTGTAAGGCTTGAGAGATGGATGTAATTCAATAAGAGGTTTCTAAGCATTATGCATAAGGTAGAAAATGGGATGGTTTTCAACTACTCAAGAAACTAAAGCCCGGTTAGATTTCAAAGGGGTGTGATTTTTTTATTAATAGTGTTCAAAGAGCTTGGTGTACGTAAGGGGATAGTGAGCCATCATAGATATATCCATCCATGAATCCATATCTAGCAAGTAATGTATAAACCTTTTATTATACCCCAACACTCAAAAATTCATGTAAGGCAAGGTTTATGACTTGGTTGACACACTTGCGCAATGTATTTGAGAAATACTAGACAATCCCATGCTAATTACCTAAGGAGTTGGTGGAGATGTGCATTTCGATGTCGCATGAACTATTTGGTGCCAAGGATAAAAAGGTGGATGATACTTGGACACCATGGGCCAAATTACCATATGGATTTGCAAAAACTATTTTTTTCCATCTATCAAACAAATAAAGGGGTAAAAATCTCAACATTAATGTGCAAAGGGTAGATGAGAACATCTATGGACTACGAAACATACAAACACCCCAATCGAGATGCACAGGAAGGAAATCCAGTCACAAATATTTTTCACCTCACTAAGTGGGAAACTATTGTGGTGAGGATTGAAGTGTAGAAAATTTTCTTTTATTTACAACCAAACAAAAATGTTAACAAAGAAAACACAATAGACAAAGAATTAGATGAATAAATGGTTATGCCTAAACATGCACGACGAAGAGCATGAGAACAAGCATACTATGTGCAACAAATACAAAAAGAGAAATAAAGTGCAAGTTGATTTAATAAAAACTTAATTAAATCTAATTATAGATTAATTGATATGATAAAATACAATAAAGATATAGATGTTAAGTACTTGAGCAATACAAAACTATAAGTAAATAGGATAAATAAGGTACTTAGTTGATTCATGTGTGATCTGGAAATGA
The DNA here is from genome assembly GCA_018340775.1 of Taxus wallichiana var. yunnanensis. Classification (NCBI taxonomy): domain Eukaryota; kingdom Viridiplantae; phylum Streptophyta; class Pinopsida; order Cupressales; family Taxaceae; genus Taxus; species Taxus wallichiana. The sequence goes on along the minus strand of CM031239.1, from coordinate 573,641,809 downwards.
TCTAGGTTGTGTAAAGTGATGGACATGATGTAAAAAGTGTCACAATTGTTCCCTGTAAAATCTAGAACTTGAGAATAATGTCGATGGGGATGCCCAGTGCTAGACAGAGTAGTATGAGTGCTGATGACTATTCCAAGGTGATGGTGACTACGTAGAAGCTCAGAATATTCTTTTCTGTGTAGCTAGGGTTTCACCACTACTTTCTGTCAGTCTCCTACTATTCACTCTTTGATCGCCAAGTGTACATATAACCTAAAAAACAAACCCTAGCTACCTACAAAAGCTCACAAACACATTAAATTGGAATGAAATATGGAAAATTTGAAGTTGTACTGACCCCAGTGGTCACCCATGAGTGAACTTATGACCGAGAAATGTACTACATTCTAGACTCTATGTAGCTATTTGTGCTTATGTGTGAAATAGTGTCCTTAGGTTTCCCTTACGCCAATGACACCAAGATATTGGGATGTAGCTAGATAAGATGCAAATGTACAATATGGAATTCAACACTTCCCCTTCCTATGTAATGTATGCAACCCAAAATTTTAGTCCCTTTGATGGTAGTGATATTATATAGATGTGATTTCCCCTTAGAATTTCTAGCCAAAATAATAGTGTGTATGTTGTCTATATATATGGATCATTTGTTTTAATTTTGACACTAGTGACATGAAATTATGAATATGAGTTTAGGATAAGGATAAGAAAAATAAAAAGGTCGACCAAAAATGTCAAAAATGTAAACAAGAACAAACAGGACAAAAGCACCTAGAATGGATAGGAGAGCCTGAGTGCTAATGTCTAGAGTGGGCGTTGGTGTCCTGGGATAAATGATGACAAATGTGAAAAGACAGAAAGACAAGGTTCCTGTGACTAGACTAGAACTGAGTACAGAAATGACAGACGTGAGAGAGAAAGATAATAGAAATAATCAAAGCAAATGGATGGACAAGGGATTGTGTCACCAATGAATACTTTTCTTGCTTAATATCCATGCATATAACAACATACTTGATGGTATAGTAAAATAATATTGTGTGTGATTTTGTGTCTACATTTCCACCCCCTTTATGTTATTTGATTGAAATTCAAGTAGTGTAAAGGAAATAAGGAACATACCTGCAAAAAGTATGAAGAATCCATATTGTAAAGTGCACGTAGAATGTAAGAACTTATAGTGTGGTGAACCATGGATCAACGTTTTGATCCATTTGGCATAAGTAAATATAGAAAACCGTCATAAGAATAATTTGGAGAAATAGTTGAAATGATTTGGATATTTTGGAGATTTTGAATTGTTGCCAAAGGAGATTGAAGAGGTAGGGAGTGATCAATTCCCAACCTGATTTTATTTGTATCTAAGAGGATTTAGGCATCCTACCGCAAGAGGAAGAGTGTTGGGGAGAGAGGTCTAGTTTTACTCTCCATCCATGACTTCATCCCCAAAAGGTCCAACCGTTGTAGATGGATAAAGACCAAATTTAGTTCCGATCTATCTTTGATTTGGTTCCGATTTAGTTCTAATTGAAGAACCCACATAGGAGTAGCATAGGAAAAGAAATGGCTTCTCATTTCCCCCACTCCTACAATAACGGGTGTTCTGATTTGAATGGTGTTGGAAGGCTTGCAAGTTAAGTCATCTGGAAGTGATAATAATGAAATGTGGCTCCCAAGTTAGGTCATTTGGGAGAGATAGTAAATGTATTTATTGTATCTTAGGTTGATTGACTTGATGATAAGAAATTTATCACAATAATATGTACTTAGTATATTACTCACGAGAGAGGTTTTTGATTTTCCCCATATTAGGTCATTTGAGGGAATAGATTTGAAGTAGTATAAAATATTGATTGTAATATAGAATGATTGTACCTTTGTTCAAATGAGATCAGAGATCAAGTATGATAGTAATATGTTATTAGTGTTAATTGATTGTATTTTATTTTGAGAAGGATTATAAGATGATTTTGATTCTATGCCCCCTTTTAGTGAAAGGGTGAGGGATGGAGAAATGAGCACTTTGAGTCGAAATCAAGAAAGATGTTTGTAATAGTAAATGAGAAATAACATGGGATAGTGTTTCCAAATTATGAGTATATGTGCCTAATGTGAGTATGATATGTTGGAATTCATATGGTACGGTTCTACAGAAATTATGATATGTATGGCGTAAATGATGAGACATATAGAGCTACGAGGTTCAATATATGAGTGAAATTGTGCAACATGTATTAATTATAAAAGTGGGTACAAATACTGACTATAGTATATGGTAAATAGGAACTATTATATATAGTAATACTAAAAAGGCAATAGTATTTTCATGTGTACCAAAATCGAGCAAGATTTCGAGCTCTGAGCTATGAGGATGCCACATGTTAGAGAAGAGATTTTGACTAGATTTGAGAGAGTAGCGGTGGTCGTGGCTTTCCAAATGAAAAATGAGTTGGTCTATATGATTATTTTTGGAAAATATTGTCGAATATGCCTATTTTTGTCATTTTTGTAGAATTTGCATTTGTGTGTTTTTCGCATTTCGACCTAATAGAAGTGGTCAAGATGTTTTTTTCTTATGGGACACCAACGCCTAATTCCTAGTCTTTGTGACCTATCTCGAGGTTCTTGTGACTTGCTCACAGGCATTGGCACCCCGTGAGTAGGATTTGGGCATTGTGTTGTGAAATGTTGATATTATGATCAGTTTGATGATATGATAAGTGATTTTTTCAGTATGTATGGTGTACTAATGGAAGAAATTTGTTGTTGTTTTTTTTTGCAAAGGGATATGCACTCAAGAGAGTTTTGGGTGGATCACCATTTGAGTATTTTGCTTACTTTGGGCTTGTCAGACATGGAGTGAGATATATTGGACCATGTCGGTCGATGGCACATTACTAGATTGGGGAAATATCCCATAATATGTCTATATTGACTACTTTGTGTGATAGATGGTGTGCATATATGTGTATATTATGGTTTCCTACCGGTGAGATGATGGTGACCCTAAAGGATGTGTACCAGATATTATAGTTGCCTATTGTAGGAGAGAGAGAACAGGTGATGACTATAGTGGATGCCCGTAATCAAATGATTTGAAAATGGTACTTAATTTTTTTAAGTACTTAGAAAATTTTCAGATGAACAAATTTAATGGACTCAACATTGATCATGAGTTCATTTGATTCAATTTTTTGTGTCTTGAAGCCCAATTTTTAAAATCTTCCAAAATGATCAATTAATCTGATTTTTACAACTTAAGTGAATTTACTGATTTATTACAAAACCATTAAATAATTCACAAGTTGAATTACTCAATTTGAATTCTTGATTTCAAAATCTAATCGTGCATTTAGTTATCTAATGTGGGTTATGGATACTGAAATTTACTTCCATCTGTTTAATCCAGTTTCATGAGTATTTTATCAATTAATAAAATTAATCAAAAGATGAATTTTTATTTGATCAAAAGCTTCTAAAAACTGAATAAAAACACCACAACTCAGAAATTAATAATGGAGTTCACCCGAAGGCTATGTCTCGAATTAATGAAATTGAATTGATCTATTCAACATCCAATGAAGTACAATAACCCTTCAATAATGACTAACAAATCTTTATACCTGCAAATGAGTTGATCAATGTCCCAAGGAACTCTGAAAAATAGCGAAACTATCCCAAGAATGATCTATGGCTCCTACAATGCTTCTTCTATGTACCTTGGGATATGATATTATAATGTATATGGGTTGATGGATATTTTAACATGTGGCACACATCCCCTTAGTTAGTTATATGGGCTCACATAGGAATTAGTTATATTGGGTAATGAGTCGGCCTACATTGGGATTAGGTGTTACCCATCCTATTTAAAGGATGTGAGTATCATTATGAGGAGGTGATGGATGTATGATTTGATTCTTCTACTTGGTAGAGGTATATTGGAGGTGTCCCCCTCGAAGTGGATTCCCATCTTGGGATATTGTGGAGTTACTCCTTCCTTAAGGAGCATTGTATGGTGTTGCCCTACCTTAAGGGTATTATTCTACATATATTGAATATTTGGGCATCTTGGCCCCCATATCTCTTGTGTTGTGTTATATTATACAAATTATTCATTTATTATATGCAAAGTTCTTATCAAGTGGTATCAGAGCATTGATTTCGGCAAAAATGGGTCCAAACCCTAATTTTAGAGATTTATCTATATTTTGAAATCAGTGCTGAATTTTTTGTCATATTTTTTACCACAGTTTTGAAAGGGTTCCAACGCTACAATATAAATTTCAAAAAAATTGAGGTGTGTTGTGGAAGTTATTCTATTTTTAGGGTTTCACCTAAATTTTCTTCATAGATTGCATTTTTTGGAATTAATTTTCTAAATTTTTACCAACATTGAAAATCCCCTTCATAAATATATGGTAAAAATTTCAGAATTTTTGGATCTATTTTAAAGAATATATTGATATTTTTAGGGTTTTACATAAAATTGGCCTATAGGTTGCAATTTTCCATCTTTCCTTGATTTTTTTACATATTCAGAAATCTCTCACAATTTTAGTAGGGGTTACTTTTTGTGGTTTCATATTGGAGGCCAAATTATAGATGAAATCATCAGCTCAAATATTGGTCAAAGGAGTAAGTTTGTGAAACCCTAGTTTTGTGGATCATGGGGATGGTAACTTTTTTTGGAGATGGCAGGATTGATGCTAGAGAATGGTGGAAAAAAATTAGGGATAAATTCTCTAAACCATAAGATATTTGGTTATTCAATTTTTGGATTAGTGGCCCTGCACAAATTTGGTTTTCTGAGTTAGAAAAGGAAAAGTTTAATTGGCCTTTGGAGGAACTGGAACAAGTTTTCATGGACAGATGGGAAAAAAAGAAGAAAAGAAAGAGGAAGTAGAAGAATTTAATGATAATAGTGAGGAAGAGGAAATATAAGAAGAAGAAGAAGAAGAAAATGTTGAGGTTGAAGCTACTACACATGATTTAGAAGGAGAGACAACAGATCGATATACAAGTTCAAGTAATGCATCTCCAGGAAGGAAGCTTCAATATTTCAGTTTGAAGGGCACATTCAAAGTAAAAAGGTAATTGTTTTCATAAACCCTAGCAAAAAATATAACTTCATCAATATGGATGTAGCTCAACATCTACATGTTCAAGCAAAGCATATCAAGGAATCTCAAATGGATGGTAAGCAGATTCAAGTTTTTGAAGATTTAAATCTTTCTATGGATAAATATGTTTTACATTCATATTTATATGCTTTAGATATGGATGGTATGGATATTTTTCTTGGATATCCTTGGTTAGAGACACTTTAAGGAACAATTAATATTAATGTGCAAAATAAATTCATGAAATTATGGTACAAGAGAAAGAAAATTACATTGTAGGATATCACACTTAACAAGGAAAAAAGTAATGTAAAATTGGATCATACAAATGAATTTAAAGATGGTGAAGAGGGAATAAGGATGAATCGGATGGAGAGGATGATGAAAAAGAAAAAAATAATTTCTCTACTCAAGAGAAAAAGAAATAACAAACAAGTTCGAAGAGGAAAAAAAAGTAGAGGAAAAGATTGATAAGGTTGAGCATAGTAATGTTGCGCCATATGACACCCACATCATCATGAGAGGAAAAAATCATGGAGACATGTTAGGACACATGAGGTCAAAAATCTATATGGATATACAGGGAATTGGAGGAGCAATAATGTTGGCTATACATGGAATCAATGGAACAATAATTGTATGACATGGAATCACATGAATAATCATTATGGATATGCATGGATGCCGAGGAGGAACACATTAGACAAGGATGGAATCAGATGAGCACAATGGAATATGGAATCAAGTTTGGAGCAACATCACCCACTAGGATTTCATATGAGTGGTTGGATGATCGAAAATGGTGACAAGTGTGCAATAATTTAAAGCACACTCATTATATGGCTTCTTCTTATGTTTCAGGGATGAAACATGTCAAAGAGGGAGGTAATGCCATGTACCTTAGGATATGATAATATAATATATATGGGTTGATGGAGATGTTGACATGTGGCACACATCCCCTTAGTTAGTTATATGGGCTCACATAGGAATTAGTTATATTGGGTAATGAGTCAGCCTACATTGGGATTAGGTATTACCCATACTATTTAAAGGATGTGAGTATCATTATGAGGAGGTGATGGATGTATGATTTGAGTCTTCTACTTAGTAGAGGTATATTGGAGGTGTCCCCCTCGAAGTGGATTCCCATCTTGGGATATTGTGGAGTTACTCCTTCCTTAAGGAGCATTGTATGGTGTTGCCCTACCTTAAGGGTATTATTCTGCATATATTGAATATTTGGGCATCTTGGCCCCCATATCTCTTGTGTTGTGTTATATTTTGTAAATTATTCATTTATTATATGCAAATTTCTTATCAACTTCTCCTTGGCTTCGGTGAAAACACGTTCAAAAATCACCTAAAAGTTAAAATTTACAACACCTACATGAAATAGGTTTACATTTATGGAAATCTTATAAAATTCTAAATAACTTCCCTTTTTACTCCATGGCCTGGTTCGGACCAGAAGTTCTTGGAAAATTCAATCTTTGTTGGTTCCTCATGTTTGTTCTATGCAATTAAGATGGAAACTCACCTACACAGGAAAATCTACAACACCTCATTATAAAATAAGATAACCATTGTCTTCATCTTATAATTTCAAGAAACTTTTATTTTTACATCAAGTTTTGAAAGTACTTCTAAGCGCTTCAAAACCTCATATGAATGTTTGTTGCCCCCGACTGATCTCTCCTCTACACATAGCACAACGCTCTATTTATACTGGCGAGCTCATCTTTTAGCTCGTTCGATCTCCTAGCTGAGTTGGTAGGTTGGTTATGCCTTACCTCTACAAGGTCATGGGGTCAAGTCACGGCGGTTGCATTTTGGACGAGTCATTTTGCATGCCCCGTGGGTATATCCCACATTCTTCGGTGAGGACACAACAACATTGGGATCTAAATGAGGAAAGACCCACCCCCCTCCTCCATTCACATGGCTAAGACCACACTTATCCCTTTTTCGAGCTCACCACTTCTCTGCCAAGAAAATGAAATGGCTATTGAGATGGGTTTGTTTGTATTTCTGAATCATTGGGTTGGCATGTAATGCGTCAAGCTAATAAGTGACTATGCATTGTTTGAAATGCCTGTGATATGGGCTGAGATCTTAGGTTGACTCTAAGGTAAATGGGATAAAATACATCCTAGTATTGTTGATCTCCAAGGTAATAGTGAATACCAATCTTCACAAACCATAAGGAAATAAACCGAACCATAAGGAATTATTAACCAATCTCGAGCAATGTGGTAACCGTGATCAACTCGGTGGGGAGTTGATCACCCCACCGAGCTAGAAAAATAGCTCGATCGAGCTGATTATCAACTTGCAATGCAAAAATCAACTCATAGTGTAAAAATCAAACTTGAAACACAAAATCAAGCTCGAGAATGCAAAATTGACATCTGTGTGGTGGTTTGAGAGTCCATCATGTCAGCAAACAAGAATATAACTCTCACGATGGTCGGGCTCCCCTCCATTACAAAAGTTGAGCCTCTTGTTCTTTTTCGCCATAACATGAGTCAAAGACCGGAGGCCCAAAACCATAGTGAACAACCTTCATTTTTCCTTCTCGTCACTTGCCACTTTTTCCACGTGTCACGTCTGGATTGGACTGTTGACTATGCTTCATCCATTTAAGACCTTAACTTTGACCGGTGATAAAATTTGCATACGGACTTTGTTTCTGAAGATCAGCATACCATTAAAAAGGTCTTGAGAATCCCTTCAACATGGTCCAAATTTAGGGAAGTTTTAGGAAGATCTGCATAGTGAAAAAATAGTGTTCCATGGTTGCAAAATTTTATTACGTGATTTTATCTTTTCAATCATGCAGAGAGGGTGGTGGAGTTGGGATATTGTATAATCTTGACGCATGATATTTGTCTCAAGCATAGAGCATGGGAATAGATATGCATGGGTGTTGTGTGTATTCACCCATATGTATAGATATTTATATCTATTTACTCAAGAGGATCATGGGGTGGACTAGGAAACACGACTATGTTACATGTGTGGGCATATGAGCATATTACGATATTAAGGCCACCTAGTGGGCAATGGGCCAACGATTGGGTTCGACCCAAGATTTTTGTTGAAAGGTGGGTGGGTACTCATAATAGGAGGATGGGCACGACCACATATAGGTTGATGATAGATCAAATGGTACATGGGGCCATTATTTGGAGGTCGTACAAAGACTATGGATGATGCTTAGAGGATGGTGTGATATGTGGTGCATTCAGCACACCATGTGGTTAGAGGATCGCTTTCAAGGGTGTCTAAGTTGTTCCAGGTGATCGAGTATCAAGGAATTTTGGCATGGCCTAGGATGTGCCCTCGAAGCCATATATATGGTGTCGATCTAGATAGGGCGAGGGTGAGGTCGGGCTTGAGTGGAGTAAAACTAGGCATCCAGTCAAGATGAGGTAGATGCGGCTATAAATCCTATACATGTTGATGGTGCGAGGTGTAATAGGTATATAACAAAGTGATGGGTGATACACCGGTGGGTGTTTTTATTCCCTATAGTAGTGGATTTGGATGGTGGACCAAGTAGTTGGAGGAGCATAGGGTCGACACCCGCCCGATATGAGATGATGTAGCATCGACATGAGTAGAGTGTAAGTAGTGTTCCTAATTATTTGGTAGTTGTGAATTGTTTCTTGGTTGTTACTTTGGATTATGTAAATATGTGTAATGACTAAGGTGTTGTTGTATGATTACAGGTGATGCCTATTGGTCCCTAATTGTGGACACCTCCATACACACATTGACTCGCAACATGCCCTTAGATGTTCTCGTGGGAGGAGGTATGCTACAAAGGTTTGATGCTATCATGCGGGCTAGAATGCCCATTTTTTTAGCTAGTGGCTATATCATTAGGACATGCATAGTTTTTTTAGTGAGCGCATGAGGCACGTGATGAGTCGAGTGAATGAGAGAGGCAACGGGTGGAGGAGGTATGGCTCAAGATATTTTTGCATGATATATGGAGCCACGGTGTTGATATGTGGAGTAGATTGTGGAGCTTGTTTTATTACGGATTCAGTTAGAGAGGTATAGAGATCGAGATAGGTGATGTAGAGTGAGTGGTGAAGCATCTAGTTCCGATTATATATAGTGATAGCGATGATGATATATGATTTATTATATATGATGTATAGAGGTGTGGGATTTCCCCAGAATTTTACTTTGAAACTTATGATTTTGGATGATATATGTATATATTGACTTGTGTTGAAGTGGCATTGATTGTTGATGTGCATTGTATACGATGTGATGATGATGAAATGTTTGTGGTATTTGGTTTGATTAGATTCTATATGCATTTTTGGGATGACTAATTGGATAGATATTTTTTTATAGTTGAAATGTGTTATGATGTGGAAAGAATAACCAAGTAATGGACTGAAAAGGAATTGTATGTGAATAATAATGAATAGTATAACATGTGGTAAATATAAATGTATGTATGTGATGTAATGTGGTAGATAAATAAAAGTAGTAATAATGATGTGTTGATAAATGAATAATGATGAGGTGTGAAACAATGTTTGTAATTGTGTGTGATAAGGATTAATGGGGGAAGAAGAGTGATTACCCCCTAGTGTGATAATGAGGTTCATTTATAAATGCCCCTCAACAATCAAGAATGAATCATAACAAGAGTGTGTCCTCGGGAAATGGGTTTTTCACGTGTAAGGAGTGACTAGAAAAGATATGTCATGAAGCACAGAGCCAGAAGTATAGAATGAGAGGTTCTTTGATGTGGTATTCCCTCAATAGTCAAGTGTGAACCATAGCACAAGAGTGTGTTATAGGGTAATGAAATGGAAAAGGGATTTCATCTACCAGAGAGTAAGAGGTCTGCAAGGAATGGATATAACATGTGAAGTAGCAAAGTGGTATACGGGTAAGTTCCAAATTAGATGTTAGATGGAATGGAACCAAGAATAAAGGTGTGGTGGGAGGAAGTGTGGAAGCGAGGGGCTTAGGAAGCCAATGAGGTACTGTAACAATGTGAGAGGAATGAGAGGATGTGACCATAGGTGGATTATATGGAGGACGCGGATGGATAATGACCTTAGGAGGTGGGCGAATGACTACTTTAGATTGAGGTGAAGGAGACAAGTGAACAATGGTGGAATTTTGCTTATGGGGAATAGGAGAGAGAGAGCATTCACGAGAGCTAGAGTGGAAAGAAATGACACCTTTGTCTTCTAACTGTTGTAATCGATCATGGAGAGTATAACATCACTATCACGATGGCCATTGATGTGGTGGAAATTACGAGAAAGAGCGGTCGTCTTTGACGCTTTAAGCGGTGATGTGATGATGATGAGTTGAGAGAGATAAAAAATGAACCACTTATCAATTAAATCTTGCAAAACATCATGTGGTTTTTCATTATGTGAGAAGTGAAATGGCTCACGAGTAGGAGATGAAGAATACTTAGGTGAATTCCGATGCGGTGGAGGGGAAGGAAGATGCTTATGTAGAGGCGGAGATGGGGATCTTGTAGAGGGTCAATAGATGGAAGAGGAGAATACTTAGAAGGCATATGAGGGGTAGAAGAATTAGAAGAAGTTGTTAAGACATTATAGATGCAATGAGTTCATTTTCTATATCAATAACTTTATAGCACAAAAGAGTAAATGATTCACATGTATCATATAATAAATTTACCTTTAAGGGAGGAATTAAGCCACGAATTTTTTTTTGCATTTCTAAATCAATAGGCTGAAATAATCATTGATCCATGCATGAATTGAAGCACAAAATGTAATCTATAATGGGTTCATTATTTCCTTGATGAAAACAATACAAGCATTCATATGTAACTTTAGGACCATTATTAGAAATAAATTGTCTAAGAAAAACATCCTCCATATCATAATAAGTACTAATGGATCCATAAGGCAACTGAGTAAACCATTGGAGAGCATGATAAAAAATACTATGATGAAATGCTTTGAGTAACAAGTGATTGTTGGAATAGGCAGACATGGCAAAATGATAATGCTTAAGATGTAAATAAGGATTTCCAGTACCATCGAAATAGGAGAAAGTAAACATGATGAAGTCTTTTGGGAAAGAGGAATTGTGAATATTTTTAGGGATTGGATTTCCATGTAGAGAATTATTGTTAATGGAAGCATAATATCTTTACTTTCGAGGGTTATTTTATGAATTTGAGATTGTAAAGTGCCAACAACATGCATGAGGGATATAATATCATGTAAATAAATGTTTAGGAAAGTGAGAGGAATATTTAGGGGTTGGATCTTGCCATTGTGAGTGATCATGGGAACATGAGAAGGAGGAGTGGATGTGGAAGGAGGAGAAGGAGGTGGAAGAGGAGAAGAGGAACATGGAGGCTCTATGGGAATGCTAAATGTAGGCTCAGAGACACGATAAGAGGTGTTCTAATGGCACAAGTGGAATCATCATGAGAAAAAACTTTAGAAGTAGAAGAAATAGGAGTATTAAATTAAATTAATTAGTCTTAAGAGAATTAATATCATCACTAACATGTTCATGATCATAAGCATAATCGACATCACTATCAGTCATATTTTCACAAGCAAGTATTTCATCAAGACTATCATCAACATAAAAATAAGTGGTAGGAGTACTAATATCATATTTATCATTGTAATCATTAGAAGAATTTTCAAAAGTAGAAAGAGTAGGAGATATAGCTTTACATTCATCTTGACTAGTAATAGAAGCAACATCATGCACATTTACATTTTCAACATTAGAAGTAGAATTATTGGTATCCATATTATCACAAGAAAGAACATGATCAAGAAAAGCATTTACATTAATATTATCATGTGTTATAAGAGGAGGAGAAGAAGGTGCAACAACATGAGTGACTACGGAAGATGAGGGAGAACATGAAGTAAAGCTTTGGTTAGGGGATATTATGTAAATGTTAGGGGTGTCAAGGCCAACATGAAGGGTATCTTGGAAAGCAAGAAGTTTTTAGAGGATGGAGGAATCAAATTGAGGATTGCAGTAAAGGTAAAATTCAAATTCTATAGAAGCATCGTCAAATACAAGTTACAAGCATGTATCGGAATATTATGCTTGGGAGATGAGGACCTCTTCTTGGCCATGAGGGTTTTTGGGATCCTAGGGCAAGAAGTTTGAATAAGAGTGGGTTCACCAAATGATTTAATAAAAACCTAATTAAATATAATTACAGAGTAAATAATATGATAAAATACAATAAATATACATATGTTAAGCACTTGAGCAATTCCAAACTATAATTAAATAGGATAAATAAAGCACTTAGCTAATTCTTGTGTGATCTGGAAATAATTTGGGTTGTGTAAAGTGTTGGACAACATGCAAACAGTGTCGCAAATGCTCCTTGTAAAATTTGGAACTTGAGAATAATGTTGGGCAAGGGCTCATGGTGTTGGACAGAGGTTCCTTAGTGTTGATGACTGTTCCTAGGTGTCGATGACTATGTAGAAGCTCATAATCTACTTTTTCATGTGTCGTTATGGTTTCACTGCTACTTTCTGTCAGTCACCTATTATTCACTCTTTGATTGTTGAGGGTACCTGTAACCTGAAAAACAAACCCTAGCTACCTACACAATCTCACAAACACATTAAATTGGAATGAAATATACAAAATGTGAAGTCAAACTGACCATGGTGGTCACCCAATGAGTGAACTTATGACTAATCATTGCACTACATTCCAGACTCCATGTAGTTCTTTGTGTTTGTGTGTGAAATAGTGTCCTTAGGTTTCCCTTGTGCCAATGATGCCAAGATAGCATATTGTATCTAGATAAGATGTAAATGTGTGATATGGAATTCAGCACTTCTCCTTCCTATGCAATGTATGCAGCCCAAAAATGCAATCCCTTTTATGGTAGTGATAGTATGTAGATGTGATTTCCCCTTAGAATTTCCATCCAAAATAATAGTGTGTATGTTGTGTATATATATGGATCTCTTATTTGAATTTCAACACTAGTGACATGAAAGGATGACTATGAGTTCAGGATAAGGATAAGAAAACTAAAAGGGAAGACCACAAATGTCAAAAAATTAAATAAGAATAAAAAGGAAAAAGCACCCATAATGGATAGGAGCACCTGAGTGCTAGTGTCTAGAGTGGGAAAAGGTATCTTAGGATAAATGACAACATATGTGAAAATACAGAGACAGACATGGATCCTTATGACTGACCATAACTGAGTACAAAATGAAAAAAAGTGAAAGAGAGAGAGAGAGAGACAATAGAAACAATCAAAGCAAATGGATGGACAAGGGATTGTGTAACCAGTGAATAATTTTCTTACTTAAGATCCATACATATAACAACATACTTGAAGGAATATTAAACTAATAGTATGTGTGTTATTTTGTGTCTACACGTGCATGCGAGCGGATCAACCTACAAAGAGAATATGGTTAAATCCAAAGCAACGACCAAGCCTGACGCATATGGAAGGAGGAAATAAATAGAATATCCTAGTGGTGCAGAGTCCAGATCGACCTTAGCCAAAAGGAGACTAATTTTGAGGTCCAAATATAACACTCTCTAATCCAGTAAGCACTAAGGAAGGGCCAAGTGAACATATGGATTATTCGAGCCCTAGCATACAAACAAAATTTTCTCTTAAGTCACCACAAAGGTGGTGGAATTCGAAGAAAATCCAAAGGAAATTATGTGAAACAAAAATGCCAAAGGAGGTCATATGAAAGGAAGTGGTCACAGAGGAGAATTTGAGGTGGAATAATCCCACTCAAGTAAGGGCAAGAGGCCAATACAAGATCATTAAAAATAGAGGAAGAAGAATACATATAACTTTACCCAAACCCCGAAAAAGGTCGATGCGCACAACATATCAATAGGGAAGAACAATTATGAATTGTTCCAATGGAACAATATAAGAACACCATGGAAAGTGAGAACTCAAAAGGGATTTTTCCTTTTCATTGGATACCCGCATTGAAGAATCACTCATTAAATTGTCAAGCGATAACATTCACACCTTCTCATCTAAGGATGTAGATATTTTCCTCCTCAACCACCTATAACATGTTGGAGACTCAAGCTAGGGAGGAATTGCTGAAAATTGCTAGAGAAGTTGTGTAGTAAAATTTACAAACCAAAACGAAGCAATATTATATATGTCTCAAGTGAGAAATCTAGAGGATCTGAGAGAGACAAAATAATAGTTACACGAGATTCAGAACAAAAAAATTTCTATGGGAGACAAATATGTGTGCATCGAGTCAAAGTTTGAGACCATCAAGGAGAGGTTGATGTGTAATGATTCAAATCTTCTGCAAGATAATTCTCTCATGACATGTAAACAAATAAATGATCTCGAGCAACTAGTGAATTTCATGTTCAAATAAATGGAGTAGGAGAAGGAGAGAGTAAAATGACAAGGGGAGACAATGAAATATTTATGTCATTTGCAACAAGAAGCTCACATAATGTGAAGATAACATAATAAGATTGGAGGCCAAAGAAAAAAGTATGAAAAACTACTTAATGGGTTGTATAAGTAACCCCAGATAGTAAATGCATGAATAAAAGAGTTGGTGGATAAACTAGTGACATTTGAAGCCCAACTAGATGTTGAATCCTTGGAAAAAGCTAACCACAATAAAATAATGGAAGAATGTGAATCGATTAGCAAAGAGGTTGCGATAAAGAAAGAGAAAATAAAGCATCACTTAATGGAGTTAAGAAAGCTCGTTGATACAGCAAAAAAGCTCATAGATGTGCTCCAGGATTTGAAAAGTAAGTCGACCAACTGCAAACAACGGTGGGCCACATGATTCAAGGGTGCTATAGTTTTTAACTAACTAATTATGCAATTGGATAAATTAACCCATCTCATTGATGTAGCAGTGAATAAATGACAAGCGTATGAAGACTTTTGCATGTCCGATAAATTTTTCCTAAGGACGGATAAACCGATTAGTATGGGTGATGTTGGGCTTGTGATTTATCATATTGTTTATTCTTTAAGTCATGAAGGACTTAGTATTATTTATTCATGATTCATTATTCTTTGAGGCATGCAAAATAATTTCACAAAGGAGTGCGCAGGGGAGCACGTGAGAGGTACCGCACAAGGAAAAGGGAAAGGAAGTATGGACATAAGAAGGAAACTGAGTGTGCCAGAGAAATAACAAAGAGGATTATGTAGAATAGGATAAGATCAAAGAAAGGACATGCAAAGTATGAAAGATAAGGATAAACATGAATCTGGAAGTGGACTTAAACTTCATTTCTTGACATCTACATGAAGTTGGCATAGGGATTGGATAAGGCCAAGGATAAGTAGCATCTTATCTAGAGTATCAGTATGAACTGTGGATTTAGGGTGATGAAAGGATAATTTTGGATACTTAATGAATGTATTAGTTAACTGGAGTTGTAAACTCAAAGGCTATTATTAGCTCTTGTAAGACTAGTGAAGGAAAAGTTCCCACTAGTATAAATACCCATGAAGGGGTCTAGTATAGAGATATGTGTGTGTATGAATGTGAGTGTGTATGCAGTTATGTGCATAGAGAGCTAAAGGGTTAAGGTGTGAATGACTTATAGTTGGATTCTGGGCTACTATATGGCCAGGACTTGTAATTGTGCAATAATTGATATATGAGCATTATGTTTGGTCTATGCATGGTTGTGTTATATTGTTAATATATTAGGAATACAAGTCTAATTACTAAATTAACAACTCGCTCAATTCACTTCACTCTTGCTAAACTATGATGGGACATGGAAACTCCTTGTGCTTCAGTTGAGCACGTCTTAGTTTATCTAAGTGTGATATGCCAACAGGACGGTGGGGAAAACTCATGCACAATTGATATAGTAACAACACATGCATAAGGTAAGAAAAAAACTAAATTCCAACATACTTACAAATTCTTGCTTCTATTAGTCCGATTTCTTGCATCTATTTTATTTCAATTCTCCTTTCCCATGTTTGGGTCCTTAGGCATTTTACCTTGTCATTTAACTTATTATGTATCCATTAACATACTATTTTAACCTTATTATATGTATATATTCCAAACTATCCATTTCACTCATTTATTATTTTATATTCCACTTTACGTAAGTGTTTCTCGATTGGTTCATTATAGTTTCATTAGTGTTACAACATTATTAACCTTTACTTTATTATAACTCACTAGTTTGATATTATTTACTTATTTTTCCCTTTGGTTATAAGTGCTTGGTGTTTTCAAAATTTTCACCATAATTCAATCTCACCTCTTGTTCCAAGAGTGGTTTTAGTTAATGTTCCCCTAGATATTATTTCGTTCGAGTTTTAACTTCTTCACACTTGCAACATGTTCATGGGTAATTACAATTTTGTTTAAACCTTTTAATATTACCAAGACCTTTTAACCTTACTTCTCTTCCTTGTTAAACTATTAAGGGTCATTTAAGAAATTTATTTTGGCTTGCAACTCATCTTTTATGTCTTACTCTTGCCCATCCTATTATCAAACTCTTTTCTTAAAACAACATTGTTGAAAACTAATTTGATTATATGACTCCTTGTTACGGATTACTACTTGGTTATTAAGAACCCTTTTTGTTTCAATATTGCTTTGATACTTAATTAAGTTATAGCTACTTTTTA